>JBAIAA010000682.1:635000-1137500 GCA_037893245.1 Crossaster papposus | reverse complement strand
GTCTAATTGGAAAACAAACGATCATAACAAAATGTTAAAGGTAGGATACACCATTTGCAGATATCGAAAATTTGTACTACCAAATTATTAAGAAATTATCTTAACTTATTGAAAAGTAAATAATGATTGTAGGCATCCAGCTAAATGATTGCGCTGGATATTTTGTAAATGTTCTGAAAAATGAGTTTTATATATTTTTTTTTTTATAAAATGGCGATTGCGAACAAAACAAGAACAACATAAGAACAACTGCCCAACGCCGGTTGTAAACGAACGCTGTTTTTCGTGCTTTTCTCGGCATTCATGATTGTAAAACGTCGGACAGGCCAGTTTAAACGATATTTACTATAAAATACAAACCCCTAAATCTTCCCATTCATGAAAATTCAAGCAATTATACTAATGGTGTATCCTTCCTTTAAATCCACCCATTCGTGATAAATCAAGCAATTGTTAATGGCGTATCCTACCTTTAAAGGTTACAACGTGACTCCTCGCTTCGTCTCTGAATAACATTCCCCCTCCCCCCGGAAAAAAACCTGACGCTGCGCTAAACGGCCGCATGGGGAATCGGTAATAATTCTGACATTTGGGTAAAAAACAAGAGAGTTCTAAAAATAGCCCCTCGGCTTGAAGATTTCACCAATCTGTAAGATTCTCCTCGGAAAAACAACTTCGATTTGCCACTTCGATTTTACAAAATGACAAAGTCGTTCGGTAGTTTGAATTCAACATTTAAAACTCTCAAAAGTAAAAATCTCGAAACCTGTACACTGTCAACATATATTAGTCAAAATAAAGGGATCGTATACGTTTGGTAATTACTCAAAACATTAATGGCAATAAAAAGTTACTTAGTAAGAAGTACAGCAGCTTTGGATATTGCATTTTTAGAAACTTTTCACTTCGAAGTACTGCGGTTATGGAAAAAGATATCACTTTCTATCCCTAAGAATTTGAATCTGAGAAGCGTAACTGCAGTGACGTTTCTCAGATTGTGTATTCCAATGCAGATTATTCTTCTTGCGTGGACATAACCGCTCAAGATTTTCGGCAATAACTCAAAATCGCTACCACCTTTTGAAATGAAATTTTTACAGGTTAGTTTTATGGTATATATCTATAACTATATAGGATTGAAACAAACAGTGGGTTCCAATTACCAAACGTATACGATCCCTTTGAATTAGTCATAATGAGGCATCATTTTGACAAATTGTTGTCAAAATGATGCCTCCTAGTGACTTATTTACATTATTTTGAGTAATATAATGAGACCCAATTTAATGGTGACAAAACTACAGGTCAAAAAGAACTATGAAAAAACGTGGAAATTGGCCAATATACACTTATACATATATTTTGTTCCCAACAAAATTGAGACAAAAACATAGACAAGCGAATAGGGGCCAATTTCATAGAGCTGCTAAGAACACAAATTTGCTTACCATGACAATTTGGCCTTAGCAAAAACAAGGTTACAGACCAAATTTTCACCTGATCTTTATTGTTCTGGATTGATAATCAGCTGGTTTTTTTGTGCTTAGCATGAAAAACACGTATAATTTTGGCTGGTAACCTGTTTTTAATGAGCAAGACTTTGTTGTGCTAAGCAAATTTGGTTGGCTTAGCAGCTCTATGAAATTGGCCCCAGCGAATGTTTTGTATGTCTCGAAGACCCAAATCGATCGGCCCTTTTTGAGCAATGTTGATTCAGCGTGTGTCTGTCGATACAACTATGAGACGCTCAACAAATTTACCCCCAAATAAAGTTCCATTTTTTTGCTGCGGGGCTGTTTACACAGATGAGGAACAAAAGGAAATAAAATTACCTTGCAAAGATTTTGTTTATCTTTTACTATTTACTGTCATCGAATTAGATGAATAAATTAAAACACACTGCGCAGCAGAACGAGTTTATTTGTACCGTTGTTCATGTTTACGATGCTCAGAAATTACACAGCGGTTTGTTTTATTGGGCTATGAATTTGAAGAATGAATTGTCAGTACGAATTATATTAAATACACCCTAAAACAGATTGTTTCAAAATAACCAATTGATTGGTATTTATAATGTATAACCAATATATTGGTCAAATTTTATCAAAATATTGGTTATTTTTACCAATATTTTTGTTTAAATATAGGCTACACCATTGGTAATTGCTTAAATTGTCATAAATGTGTGGATATTATTTTTTTATTTATTTTATTTTTTTTTGTTTTTGTTGCGGGGTGTGTATTTTATAGTAAATATCGGTTAACTGACCTGTTCGAAGTTTTACAATCACGTATGCCGAGGAAAGCAAGAAAAACGGCGTTTGTTTTTAACCGGCGTCAGGCAGTGGTTCTTATGTTGTGTTTTTTCGCAATCGCCGTTTTCTATTTGTTGTTAATATATAAAATTCATTTTTTAAAACAATTACAGAATATCTAACGCAATAATTTTGGCGGATGCCTACAATCATTATTTACTTTCAAATAAGTAAGATATTTCTTAATACTCTGGTAGTACACATTTTCGATATCTGCAAATGGTGTATCTATACCTTTAACATTTTGTTATGATCGTTTGATAAACCATTGTTTTCCTATTCGATCGTTTCCTTGACGTCAGTATCAGATTATCAAAATACTGGCGAGGGCGTATTGGATAGCCTAAGCTTACTTTAAACCCGTCGGTAATAAAACAAATATTTATCAAATATCCAAAGTTTAAAAAGTTTGTTGTAACGGATTTATACCGACCGAACAACACTCTATTTTGATGAATGGATGTCCATACAAATGTTATTCATATTTTTTATGAATTTTGTTTTATAAAACTTAGTTTGTGATAACAATCATAGGATATCTAGTGCAATCATTTTGCCGGATGCCTACAATCATTATTTACTTTCGAATCAGTATTTCTTAATAATTCGGTAATAAAATTTGTCAATATCGGCAAATGGTGTATCCTACCTTTAAAATGACCAAATAATCATTGTTCAGACAAATATCTATCAATCAGTTGGTTATTCTATAACCAATCTGTTTTGAGGGTGTAATCGGTCATTGTCTCGTGTTTAATCGGTTTAAAAATTAAGGTATTACTGTCAATTGTGGTAAAGTTATCAATAATAATTAAAAGTTAGCAATTTCAGCTATAGATTTGGATAAACTGTGAAAATTAAACCATTTTTCCAGGGATGTAGTCGAGTCCATCACAAGTCCCTGCAAGTCCCTGCAAGTCCATCACAAGTCCTCCAGTTCCAATTAAAATCACAAGCTATTCAAATCAGCTTCGACAAAAGCATTCCTTTGTCATTGTTCATCCAGTTACTTGTGACTGCCTTTATGAAGGGACTTGTGACTGGCTTCACGAAAGGACTTGTGAACGGACTTGCAGGGACTCGACTACAACCCTGAATTTTTCTCGACGCAAAGCGTGGGTGTCTGTTGAAAGAGGGGTTTCAATAGAAATTACGGTGGTTTAGTCTAACCATGAAATGAAAACATGGTAAATTCCTCCTATCTAAAAAAACCCGACAGCATTTACATCATAGGCGCAATGATATTACAGGATACTTGATCCGGTTATTTGTTCACAATCGAGTAGAACATTTCGCGATGTTTTGACAACTCCATTGGCGAATGTCTGCAGAAAGTGTCCTTCTACCTTTCAAGTATCACCATATCGTATTGATACAAGAAACGTCGGTCATTCTCGCGTTCAATTGCCGGTAAATATATTCCCGAAGCCCTGTCATGCAGCACGCAAGAATAACAAAGTCTCTATTTTCAGCGCCATTTTGGGGTTTTTGTAAGTCAACGACTGTTTGTGTTGATATGCTAATAAGGCGTTCGATTCTATACCGCGCGGTTTATATTCTTAGATGGGATTGAATTCGCTAGAAATTCTATATGCAAGTGAGATTTTTTACATACAGGGACGTTGTCATCGTAAGACAAGCTTCGCCTATAAGTGAATAGGGCGAAGGGCCGCGAGCGCATAGGGAAACATTATGAAAATAGCAAGAACATAGGTAGCGATAGACGGGAGGGCAAGGCGGGGGTAGTCCAGGACGGAAATCAATGGACGATGTAACGAAACTCGACACCCTGAAAACTGATACGAGAGCCGAATGAATCGGACAGGACGCGAAGTGACAACCGACTCCTCGCATTGATAAACACAACGGCAAACACTCGATGCTGTTCAAAAGAACAAGAATATTGACAATTTGGGAAACCGCCAACTTAAAGGGCAATATAGCTCAGTTGGTAGAGCGCCGGTCCGGTATTCCGGAGGTCGCAGGTTCGAAGCCCACCTTGCCAATTTCTGTGTTCACTTTGAAATGTATGCAAATTTACCTAGTCAGTTTTCCTTGTTGTTTATTTGTGTATAACATAAAAAGTCGTATCCTTATTAAGTGATCCCCACAATGTCGCTTCCCAGGTTGTATCGTAAAATTGGGCGTGATCCATGGCCAAACGGAATTCTGGTGTTTATGACTTCTGATGACTAGCGCCCTCTAACGAAGATACGGACAATTTGGGAGACCACCAACATAGGGCAAGATAGCTCAGTTGGTAGAGCGCCGGCCCGGTATTCCGGAGGTCGCAGGTTCGAGTGCCAATGTCTTTGTTCACTTTGTTCATTTTATATTGCACACATTCACCCAAATACAAATATTACAGAAACAAATAAAAAACAAAATTCGCTTTAAAGGTCGTATACACCATTGGTAATTGCTTGAATTATCATGAATGGGTAGATTTGGGGTGTTGTATTTTATAGTAAATATCGTTTAACTGACCTTTCCGAAGTTTAACAATCATGGATGCCGAGAAAATCACGAAAAACAGCGTTTGTTTTCAACCGGCGTCGAGCAGTTATTCTTATGTTATCTTTGTTTTTTCGCAATCGCCGTCCGAAATAATGTTAATTTTTTAGACCAATTACAGGATATCTAGCGCAATCATTTTGCTGGATGCCTAGAATCATTATTTACTTTTAAATGAGTAAGATATTTCTTAATAATTCGGTAGTAAATATTTTCGATATCTGCAAATGGTGTATCCTACCTTTAAAACCCACAATCCCATGCTACTTTTGTTTTACACGCGCAACCATTTTTTCTTTCTTTTTCTGATGAGCTTAACAGATGTCTAATTTAAAATAATGTGTCGATGTTAACATTAGACCCCTAGACAATAATATTGAGCATTCAGTCAAAATAAATGTCACGGAATAATAAATACAAAATGAACGTAAGTTATGTTCGCCTATGCCTAAAAAAAACGGCGACGGATAATCGAGTGTTAGGCCTATACGTGCGTCTGCATGTAATCCATTATGCCCGCCCCCCCCCCCCCCCCCCCCCCCTTTTCCATTCTTCATTTGCCATGTACAAAATAGTACAAGGCGCATACAAACTCGGTCGCGCAGCGACCGAGGCATATTCAAATTAGCTCCTACCCATACTGTCCCAGGCGGGTTCAATGCAACAAGGCGAAACAAACAAAAAGTGGTTGACATTTAGAGGTAGTAGCGCCCAGGAGATATCAGTTCCTTCCGTCCGTGAACTGACGGCCGGACAAGCCGGCATCGCGCGCGCCGTTGACTTTAAGTCCTGTGGTTCGCGTCGGAACTTGAAGTAAACATCACCGGTGGCGCTTCGGGCTTTGTTTTTGTTTCCTCTTCTGAACTTCAAACAAGCACGACGGACGTTAGAATGGTTATTGGCGATTCGATACCGGTTTTTGTTGTTGACCTTTATATTGACATTGTCTGTTGGCGTTTCGTTTTGTTTTACTAGACATTATGTTCACAACATATTTGTTTATCATTCGTATACAACATACATACATACATACATACACCTAGCTTTACCTTACATACGTACTGTGGACATTCCTTTGTATTCGTGTAGTTAACAAACTTTGACTAAATACTCATTTTTCTCGCTTCCCCAAAACAAATTTACCCTCAAATTTGGATTATGGGCCTCTCAGCTGTCCCTTCTATCTTTTCTATATATAACCCTAACCCGTTTTTCCTCTAGCGCTCTTTTTCGGAAACTGAAAAACGGATTGTGGACGTGTGCAAGTCCACACACCGTAACCTCTTCCCGCATCGTGTGGACCTATATTGTTCGGAGGTCCACAGTGCGTATGCAAGACTAACTCACACATCCCTACATACATACATACATACATAAACCTTCTATACGAAATTCCCAATTCCGGTCAGTGGTTCAGAACACACATAAAGGTAGTATACACCATTTGCAGATATCGAAGAAAAAAATTACTACCGACTTATTAGAAAATATCTTACTTATTTGAAAGTAAATAATGATCGTATATAGGCATCTAGCAAAATGATTGCGCTAGATATCCTGTAATTGTTCCGAAATTTTGAATTGTATATAAACAAAATTACGATCGCCGGACGGCGATCGCGAAAAAAATCTAAGAACAACATAAGAATAACTGCCTGACGCTGGTTAAAAACGAACGCCGTTTTTCTTGCTTTTCTCAGTATCCATGATTGTAAAACGACATTTAGGCCTACTATAAAAAAAAATAAAAAATCATTAAAATTTATTTGTGATAAAATAATTACAATCTATCTAAAATCTATTATTTAAATTCACTTTTTAAACCTATTTTTTTTTTTTTTTTTTTAAGAATTCCTGGAATATTACGAATTCATTCATAACACGGCATCGGGTCCGTGAAGCGATTATTTTACGCCGAACCAAAGATGCGCATTCTAGCATGAAATTATTCCGTTCGTGGCGCGGTACAAGGTCCAATATGCTAAGGTAAGACGGAAAAAGCAATATTGCACTGTCAAAATGTTGGCACGAGCACTAAAGAATGAATAGTCGTACGCCCTGCATACATGTCAGTAGATCACATGCAGTACGCGCAGCCTCGGCCTTGTACCCCGGCGTAGCTCTGGGCTCGTACGATTATGGTAATCGCGCGCTTAACGTGCCGTTGACAGCTATATCCTTTTGCTCCATCCATCCAGGGGTGTATACAGACGCCGGAAGGCAGCAAGCATGTAGACTCCATGCATCCAGGGTTTATTGACGTCACCACACGATTCGCTACGCGTTTGCCTTCGGTGCCAAATTGATTGGACTGTATACCCGTTCTATTTTTTTTCAGTGTTTACTTCTGTTGCTGTGACACTGACTTGATCGGCTTTAAAAGTTCATTTCCTTCTAGCTAAATTGTCTTGTGTTTACATGAAAGGAAACGGCGCTGTTTCAATGAACATTCCACTGCGCGTTAAACTAAACCC
Source organism: Crossaster papposus (assembly GCA_037893245.1). Classification (NCBI taxonomy): domain Eukaryota; kingdom Metazoa; phylum Echinodermata; class Asteroidea; order Velatida; family Solasteridae; genus Crossaster; species Crossaster papposus. The sequence continues at coordinate 1,130,197 of JBAIAA010000682.1, read as the reverse complement.
AATTACTGTTACAATTGCCCAAAAGACAGTTTCCATTTACGAACCCTGACATTAATATACTCGAACCGTTTTACATGTATATCTAAAATCTCATCTTAGATTTTGGGTAAAGATAAAGGTCAACGAGCACCTATTGCTAAAGATGAGCGTTCAAAATAGACGTAAGTTTTGGGAGTAAGTTTGTATCCGCGCTCAAATAGTGGACGTAGAACAACAAAGGACAATAGGGTCCACGGTTAACAGAAAGTCCACGGTTGGAAATCGTGTACAAAACCTATGGCAGGCTTCCAAAAAAGTTACAGTGCAAACAAATAAGGGACAATATGAAATCCACGATGGAAATTTAAACTACCCATTCCTTGCTCATTTTACTCATTTCGTTTCTCATTAAGGCAAAAAAAAATAAATGTTTAGCGTCACCGCCCGCTTCCTTTTGGGGGTCCGCCTCCTTTTTGTTCGTTTTTTCTTTTTGATAAAAAAAAAATGAAACATTTGAATGTTTTTTGTTTTTTTGGTTTTTTTAAGATAATAAAATTTAAGATCGTATTTTAGATTTTAGCATCACTGTGTACATGATCTAGAAATATATTTTGTTCTAATAGGAAGGCTAGGGTGTGACGTGTAGTCGTGTACGGTGCATAGTCATGATCGGCACACATGAATTTTGATTTGTAATCGTGGGTGAACCATGTTTTAATTTTAAATTGGAAGATAGGGTGTGACATGTTCACTACATGACTCGAATTAAGATGTGTTGGGCGGCCATTTAAAAAAAAAATTAAAAAGGCATGACTCTAAACATTTTTTTTTTAAATTGGCCTAACTCGTTTCACCTGTTTGAGTTTGTGTCCGCATTCGCAGTGTGGACGTGGAACAATAGAGGACATTAGGGTCCACGATTGACAGAAAGTCCTCGGTTGAAATTGTGTACAAAACCTTTTGGAGGCCTTCCAAAAAAACGTTAGTAGTACAAACAAAACTAGGGACAATAGGGGGTCCACGATAAAAGGTGGGTTAGTATTTCCTACGTACTGCGGACCTCCAATCACAATTGACGTCCACAGTATGCGGGACGAGGTTACGGTCTGTGGACTTGGACAAGTCCACAGTCTGTTTTTCCCTCTAAATGAGCTTTAGATGAAAAACGGGTTAGGGTTATATTATTGAAAAAGTAAGAGGAACAGCTGAGAGGCCCAGAATCAAAATTTTAGGTTAAATTTGTTTTGGGGAAGCGAGAAAAATGAGTATTTAGTCAACGTTTTCTTAACTATACACAAAGACAAAGAAATGTTCAAAGTATTATGGGAGGTATTGATGTGAGATAAACGCATGCTAGAGTGCGTTCGATTACCTGTCCCGCGCCTCGTACTTGAAGCCTTCGAATGTCTAATTTGGATGCCGCTCGAAGCCAGACGTCCGTATGAAGATTTAACCTTTTCATCGCTTAAAAGGCTGATGAACGGACCGGAGCGAGAAACGAACGAGCCTACTTTTGTTGTCTTGTTGTATCTGAATGAAGGAACCCCACCGCTGAGGCATATCATTTTGCGCGCCATCATTAAATCAACAAGAGAGAGAGGTGGGGGGGGGGGGGGGGGGGGTTGCAAATGCGATGATCCACTGACGCGTACGTGTGTAATTTTATGCGGCCATATCACGGCGTTTCATGAAACAGGACTTATTCGTTTCTGCTATGGGTGGCGTTTTATACAGTGTGTCGAACAAAAATACAAACATAATATAACGAAATGTCACACATAAAATGTGTTATCAACGTACGTTAGATGAAATACAGGTATGGTTTGAAAGATACACCTTTCCACTTTAAAATGAGATATCAAACAGGGAACACTGAACATTTTTGTCCGAGTTATGAGTAATTTCCTAAGAGTAGTCAAATTGATCGTGGGACCAAGTTGTCAATTTTAGGCATTGGGACAACGTTAGCCTACTTGCTTATGTTTATGAAATTACATGTACCGTGCAAAAATTGTCTTTAGAGAGGAAACCAAAGTCACGTTTGCAAACATGTTTACATGCTAAACATGCTTAGCATGATGATGGATATAGTGTTTAGCCATTAAACATTGATGTTAAGGAATTTGACAATACCAGCGGTAAGTTTTACAATCATCGATGCCGAGGAAAGCAACAAAAATGGCGTTAGTTTTCAACCGGCGTCTTATATTGTTCTTGTTTTTTCTTTCGCGATCGCCCTCCGGAAATCTAGCGCAATCATTTTGCAAGATATTTCTTAATAATTCGGTAGTAAAATGTTTCGATATTTGCGAAATTTGCATTCCTACATTTAATTAACGAACACCGATTGAACAATTTAAGAAAAAAGCTACCCTCGCCCCGTGGAATATTGAAAGTCAAGTGCTGACTTTAATCAGGACTTGGACATTATTAGTTAAAGCTTGTATACAGGCCGGTTTAAAAGCAAAACCTTACACCGTACACTGCGCTATAGTTTACAGTACTTATAATTGCAATAAATACCTTAACTATGGTTTCACCTTTCAAAATCTGCTTACTGGGCAAAATGGATATAAAAAAGTATGAACCTTTCAAAACGCTCCAGAATTTGTTGCTACTGCACTACCACACCTTTCAATACCTTTTGAAAGGAATTGAAAGATAGAAAAACTGGGCTATGGTATACCCTATGATAAAGGTATGGGAAGTCTATCAGAAAACGGCCAGACCTTCCTAAACCTTGCGAAAGAAAATGAAAGGTGGAGCTATTGCTCAACCAAATATCAGTACAGTTGCTATGCATACAACCTTTTGAAATGTTTTGAAAGGTAGAATTACTCCCCAGCACATTATATAGAATATCTCTCACAGAAAACAGCTAAACATTTCAAAACATTTCAACTTTTATTTGGTATGGTATGCCCCTATGATAAAGGTATGGAAAGTCTATCAGAAAACGGCCAGACTTTCCAAAACCTCACACCAGTTTGTTCAGAGAGTTGTTTTACCTTTCAAAATCTTTCATAGGTTTCTTTTGTCAGACAGCTTTCTCACCTTTCAAAACCCTTTAGTCCAGGAAACTTGAAAGGTTTTGAAAGGTCTGACAGCTCTATGGTAACTGCATGGTATATAAGAGGGTTAAACAGCCGAGGGTTGAATACAGATTAATGCCTCTGGTAGATTCGTTAGATTGATTGAAATTCTGTCTGGCAAAAACCAAAATGATATACCGAATCGGAGGAAGTTTAACTTGAAGTAAAAACATTTTTCTCTCGCTCAAATTTCTGCCAAAACAAATATGGGTGACATTTAAATTTTAAATGTCTACCGAGAAAAATGAATAAAATGAATAAAATATAAAGCTGACCTAGTACACCGAGGGACCAGTAAAAGCCACCATTTTCCCAAAATAAACTCATAAATATTCACTGCCTTGTCGATAACGGCCTCCGTATATTTTGAATATTTATTCAGCACCAGATATTCAAGTTCTTCGTCAGGAAAATGACGAAAATCTAGTAATGTTACTGAGACTGGTTCCGTAAAGATTACATGCCACAGACTATACATGTCTACGAGGCGGGTTCCAGAGGGAACTTTTGGTGCTACCAGAAAAGACTACTGCCCGGTAGCGAGCTGGATACTCACCGGAATGCCGTCACATGACAGCGTATCATTTTAACTTCCCGGACGCGCGCGCGGCGGACGCGGAATCGGCTAACGACGCGCTCCAATTTTCTCATGAATATTTATGAAATGTAGTAATCGCATAATTTGTAAGAACTTAGGCGTAAAACCAGCCGTGACGATGTTGACTCGCCAATCATGCGTGACCTTTAAAGCTCGTGTACTAACAATACTGCTGGTATTTTGTACTGTATTATTACGCAGTTGCGTGGTTGAAATATAATTAATGAAGTATGCAATTGTTGACTTCCATGAAACTGGTGATAACGACATATATACCCAGCACGATATGTGGCAGAGGGGTAAAGTACCCCCCTCTTATCCCTATACTTTATACTCACTCAACACTATTGTAACCTAACCCACCCCCCCTTGAAACCTAAAAGGAATTCCTGAGAATCCGGGAACACAATGGTCAACACAAAAGAGGGGGGTTTTCTCTGCCATATATCGTGCTTCATATGTCGAAATACGGTACCCTCTGGAGACTTGAACACAATGGGGACAATGGGAGTGAAAAGATCTCCAAAGGGTAATTTCTATAGATGAATAGGTCTCCTCTGGGAATTTCACGAATTCGATTTTTGGATTGTACCTAGATTACTCAAAAACTAGGGTTAGAATGTGGGTTAGGGTTAGTGTTTGGGTTAGGGTATAATATAGGGTATATTGGGTCGAAAATTCAACCCAGGAAAATAATTGTGGTTAAAATTTGGAGCATTTGGAAAAACGTGCTCGACTTTCTAACCATTTTGTACACGAAAACAAAGCCATGTCTCCACAGTGATACAAAAACGCGAATACATGTTTTAAAATAGTTTCATTGTGTACATTTAGAACGATCTCTAATTTCTGGTGTTTTTTCGTATTGTTTCTTGCTTCTAGAGTATAATTGACTCATCATATTGCTTCCTTGCTTTGACTTCTAATTGAATAACTCGGTGTTTTGTTTATATTCGTGGTTGCAGGAGTTGTTCCGTGTCAGGCGTACGCATCGACGCGAGGGCAGCGAAACCACACAGCCCGCTATCACGCGGCTACCAGGGAACAGCAGCGCGGGGCCTCCCGTCGCATCACTGCCTAGCAACGCCGAGCCAATAATGAGCTCCCAGGACAATGACACGGCTGGTAATAATGCAAATGAGGATGACGTGCCGGACCCGACGACCAATCAGGTGTCGGTGCTGTCTGACGTAGGGCGCTACCGGCGCTCGCGTATGAAGCGATCCAGTAAACTCAGCCGTTCGGCCAGCACGAGTAGCGCTGACAACAATTCGTCGCGTGCGAGTCTCTCTACATGCTCAAGCTCTAGCACCGGAGGCAGCAGCGATCGCTCATGTATAAGTCTGGACAGTGTGGATGTGAAATCACTCAGAGCAATCGCCTTCGCCAGGAATTCATCTTCACTGCCGCGCTCTCGTTCCGAGACGAGATTCGGTCCCAAAGCCCGAACTCGACTGTATAAACGATCGCTCCGGCATCAATCATCAGACAGTGTGGTTGTCATCGGTGGAATGAATCAAGAGAACAAGATGACCCGTAGTCCGTCAGATGCGGCTATGTCGACCGCTAGCTCCGTTGAGCAGATGGCGGCGCCTAAACCTAAGATGGGACCTCACCCGAAGAAGAAGATGCTTCGCTCGCACAGCGAGTCCGCTATCGATGTCACGATGCTTCGCACCGCCAAGAATAACATGCAGGACTCGGCGGGCAACGTGATCCCCCATCAGAAGGGCATCGTTTGCTCCAACGAAGACCTCATGAAGATCCTCTCCGATGCCAGGAAGCAAAAGGTGACCCGGAGACGCAACAATACCATCGTCTGCCGGCTGGATGCGACCCCAGAGCTCCCGCAAGAGCAGGCCTCGACGGGCGAAGCCGAGACTTGTCTCAACGAGGAGATAGCTGAGCTAACACCGCTCCCTAAAATAACCCCGATAGGCCCAACCATCACCTCCAACTCTCCGCGATCCTGGTCTACTAGACATCACAGCATGCGAATCACAAACCACACCACGGATGATCTCAAGACCTGCGCCATGGACTTGCACGACTGGTCTCCCAAACACGCCCTCATCAACAGTCAGAGCTCTAGCTCAACCGCCAACTTCCCAGCCAAGATGTTCTCAAGAGGAGAGAAGCGCTCGTCTAACGGATTCTGCCGGAATTGGTCGTACCCGACCACCACGGCGCAGTGCCCGACAGAACTTGAACCCATGCTTGGTGAGATAGAAAGCGACCAGGACGACAACGGTAACATTGTTGAGATCGAGGAGGAAGTCGAAGCCGTGGTGCCCGTCATTCAGACGCAGTCACCGGAGAAATCCGCGCCCAGCCCCGTGGCGACAACACCCGAAGCCGATCAGAGCCAACCCAGCACGAGTACCAGTGCCGCTCCCCAGACTATCGTATGCACCGGCTTCGACCCAGAGCTTCTCGGCCAGGCGATCGAGCGACACCTGACCATCGCAAAGGTGAGCCCCACCCACGAGAGCAAACCCGAACGCAGCCGATCCAATTCCATCAAGAGTATGTGGACACAGAACCGAATCAGCAATCTGGTCACCCGGTTCCCCTTCCGGAGGGAGAACTCGACAACAGCGGCAGTCTAAACAAACACGGACTACCGATGTAAATATTCCGTGTAAATAAAGATGTATGTATCATTATATAACACCCAAGTAAATCCCTGTCATTTGATTGGAGGATTGTAGGTCACGCGGTATTCATTAGTCAAACTATTGCATGGTCCATACGTCATGACCGTGCATTTGTGGTTCCATTCACCGTTCATTTCCGTTCCAACCCTTTTGATTATTGCACGCTAGAACGGAGATGCACGCGTTTTGTACACAGAAGTACAAAACGCCCTCCGTATTACAACTTTGTAAATTTGGTTTATTCTTATAATGTTATCCTCCAATCAAATGACAAAGATATACTTGGGTGTTATATGAAACAAATAATGAATGTTTTGCATTCGTGCAATGGTAATAATATTGCCATGAGTCGAAATTGAAAAGATCTATTCAACACGGCTTCGCCTCGTTAAATGGAACATTTCATCTTTCAAACCATCAAAATATTCTCACCATTGCACTAATAAACAACATTACTTGTATATTATCCTGACGTTAACAAAATTGTAATATATTGTATTAAGCATTTAAAGGCAAGCTAAAAAAAAGCAATTACAAAATAGCACCATTTAAAGGTAGGATAACTGCTCGACGCCGGTTGAAAAAAAACCTCTGTTTTTCGTGCTTTTCTCGGCATTCATGATTCTAAAATTTCGGACAGCTCAGTTAAACGATATTTACTATAAAAATCTACTCATTCATGATAATTCAAGCAAGGACCAATGGTGTATCCTACCTTTAAATTGGTTTCCGTAAAAACCTTAAATGCTAGAACCACATCCACGTAAATAATTTACACTCCACCAAGTTATTACAAAAAAAATAGCGTCAAATTACTACAACTGATATCTTTCCTAAGTACATGTACATGCCTAACAAACACAACCTATAGCCTCCCACGTATGACGTTTATTATCATTAGGATGTGTATAATCTCACGTGCACGACGTGCGATCGTAATACGCGACAGTATAGATGCATACAACACGGGTATAAAATGCGACCTGCCCCCACGAAATCAGAGTAAAGTTGACATTTTGATATTTTTGAGATATTGCTATTTCCAGATTCCTTGACATCTTAGCTTTAAAATGATATATATATTGCCATAGATAATAGAAAAATTTTGATGTAAAAATACGATCATTTTATCATGATATTTTCATATTTTCATTAATTTCGCTACGTTTTACTTCTTGGGTACGCTCAGTAAAATCAAATTTAGATTTGTCTGCTAATCTTTTGCAAAACAATACTTGGTAGTTCAAAAGGAAACATGTGGGAATTGTATCCTTTCATAACCCCAAAACGATTTCCTACGGTTAAATCGGCTATTTTCAATCATAACTCAATAGCATAGCGCGACTTTACGCTGTTTTCGTGGGGGCAAGTCACAAATATCACTGGGCAGAATTTAGTAAGTTGATGTACCGTCCAAGACAAATATTAAACAAGGAATATTTAAGTTTGTTGCGAAGAATATTGACGTGTCGCATTTTTAGCAGCACATGAATGCCGATTTTGTTTTCGTACGAAGTATGCATCAGGCAATAGTCCTTAAAAAAATGTTGTACATTATAGTTGAAAACATACGATATTTTTGCACGATTGTATTTCGCCAGCTTTAAAGGTCGGATACAATATTTGCAAACATTGTACTAACGAATTATTAGGAAATATCTTACCTATTTGAAAGTAAATAATGATTCTAGGCATCCAGCAAAATGATTGCGCTAGATATCCTGAAAAGAAATTGCGATCGCAAAAAACAAGAACAAAACAAAACAAATGATTAATGCTTGTTGAAAACGAACGCCGTTTTCTTGCTTTTTTTCTCGGCGTTCATGATTTAAAAACTTTAGACAGGTCAGTTAAACGATATTTAGTATAAAATACAACCCCCCAAATCCATATTCCTAATAATTCAAGCAATTACCAATGGTGTTGCCATCTTTAAATACTAAATTTATCGTCGCTGGCTCGATGCTATATAATATATTTCTATTGTGACATATCAATGAATGGCATTTAAAACGAGTCCGTGCATATTTCGCTTGTAATTCAAGTCATTTTCCTTTTGTATACACCACACCATTACTCAACGAAGACACATTTATTGACTTTAAAAAAATCGGCAAATATATAAAAACACAAACAAAATATGGACTTGTTTTTTGTATTACTGGTCACATATATAACTCGGTTGCTGGGAAACGGGAGTTTGCATGGCAACAGATTTATATCTGAACATTGAAGACTTGTAAATAAAATATATTTTTTTGTCGCGTTCTTAATGCCATCTTTGCGCTTTTAATTATTGGTTTTTAACGTTAAATGTATTTACAAAGATGTATTCTGCAATTACAAGGACAATTATGTAGATTGTGCATTTTTATCGTTTGAAGCGCGTCGCGCGTCGTTCGAACACTGTCTTGCAAAAAGTATATTACCCCTTCAAAGGGATCGTATACGTTTGGTAATTACTCCAAAAATTAATGGCAATAAAAACTTACTTGGTATAAGAAGTACAGCAGCTTTGGATAGTATAATGCATTTTTAGAAACTTTTCACTTCGAAGTACTGCGGTTATGGAAAAAGATATCACTTTTTATTCCCACAAATTTGAATCTGAGAAGCGTTACTGCAGTGACGTTTCTCAGATTGTGTATTCCAATGCAGATTATTCTTCCTGCGTGGACATAACCGCTCCAGATGTCCGGTAATATCTCAAAATCGCTACCACCTTTTTGAAATGAAATTTGTACAGGTTAGTTTTATGGTATTATGTATATAACTATATAGGATTGAAACAAATAGTGGGTTCCAATTACCAAACGTATACGATCTCTTTAACATTAACACAAAATAATCCTGGTTATTGTCATGAATGACTGAACAACAATTGTTTAATTAGATGGCATTAAACAGGACTTTTGTACCAGATTAGAACTCGTCTGCACGGTGTCAAAACCTTGTTATGCGTAAAGGCAATTTTAGGGCAATTTTATTTTGTATCGTATGTGTATGAGTAAACCTTGTTATACAATAACAATGTATTTAATAACAACATCGGTACACCAGTATATTACCGCATACAAATGCTATACATTGGATTTGTAATACTATGTAATGCTTATAGCAAATGTTAAGTATAGACACTATGACATTTAAGAAAATGACTAAACACCGTTATAAAATAGCGATGAATATGATCCTACGATTGCTTAAATATTTAGTTCTCGGCTATTTATTACGATATCATTATTTATGCTTACCATGCTAATTTATTTACTGAAAAGGGGCAAATTTCATAAAACATGTAAGCACAAGAAAAAAATGTTTAGCATGAAAATGATTCCTTGGTCAATTTCATAAAACATGTAAGCACAACAAAAATGCTTAGCATGAAAATGCTTCCTTGGCCAAAACAGGGTTAAAAACCAAGAACCAATTTCATAAAACATGTAAGCACAACAAAATTGCTTAGCATAAAAAGGCTTCCTTGGCAAATACAGGTTCAGAAACCAAGGACCAATTTCATAAAACATGTAAGCACAACAAAATTGCTTAGCATGAATATTCTTTCTTTTCAAAAACAGGGTTACAAACCAAATTTTTAGTTGATGTTTATTGTTTTTGACTGGTATTCAGCTCTTTTTTTTTGCTTTGAATGAAAATCACATGTAGTTTTGGCTGGTAACCTATTTTTTACTAAGCAAGACTATTTTGTGCTAAGCAAATGTTTGTGCTTACATGTTTTATAAAATTGGCGCCAAATTTTAAGGTGATATTTATCGTTTGTGATTGGTATTCAGCTGGTTTCTGCTCAGCATAAAATAGCACATGGAGTTTTGGCTGGTAACCTATTTTTTACTGAGCAAGACTATTTTGTGCTAAGCAAATGTTTGTGCTTACATGTTTTATAAAATTGGCGCCAATTTTAAGGTGATATTTATCGTTTGTGACTGGTATTCAGCTTGTTTTTACTCAGCATGAAAAGCACATGGATCGAGTTTTGGTTGGTAACCTATTTTTTACTGAGCAAGACTATTTTGTGCTAAGCAAATATTGTTGCTTACATGATTTATAAAATTAGCCGCTGTTTCTTTCGTTGGCATTGTAAAGGCTATAATAACAAACTAAGCATCGATTTATTTCATAGAAAGAAATAGAAAACGCAATAAGCGTTGATATGGTAATGGTTTCTTAACGTACAGATAACGACAGTGTAAACTATTACTTTTTTATCATAAATGTATAATCTTGACAAGTACGAGAAATAAAATGAAAGTATCCGAACGAAAATTACCGAATTATTTTGTTTTGTTTTTAATTTTAGTTTACCCAAATCTCCCGCGAGAGAAATTGTTTATTTCATAACATTTGCTTCGTAACTCGTACGAGTGTCATTTAATTTAAGTCCCGGCAACAAAACAAGAAACACTTCGGTTCCATTCAGTCAAATTAATGCACATTTGCGGTACAGTGTACGTACAATAAATATTAAATGTTGTACAAATATTGAATGCTTCGAGTAGTGTAGTAAAAACTAGCATCCCTAGGTGACCCATGGAGCATTCTGTTTTTCCGAGGCGAAGCCGAGGGAAATGGAATGCTCCATTGATCACCGAGGGAGGTTAGTTTTACTACATCACGAGATAAGCATTCAACATTTGTTTTAGAACACCTCAACCACAGATTCTGCTTGGTTTTAAATCTTTTAAATTATTTAAATCTAAATACGGTTGAAATGAACTTCGATTTCAATACAAAATTGGTGGGAAATGTCTTTGCTCTTTTTTAAACCACCCCTAATTTACGAAATGTTTGAATCCAGCTCTGTAGCGCTGGCTCTTTGGTGCAATACGATATATGCGCAACGCGCGCTCAACGCGCACATCAGCATGCATTTGGAAAACCTCGTTACCATGGCTATGATCTGGCTGCGTCATGTTGTCCCACCATGCCCTGCGCGATCTTAACCCCTGGAATTATCAAATTTAATTGTGCCATTATATTGCCACGTTTAAATTAGGACTGCAGTCGGTGCGTTTAACGCGTGACGCCATGTTTAAAATGTTGTAATTGTTATTTTGTAGAATCAATCTTTTCAAAGATGATATTTTGACGCCGCGTTGTTTAGCAAGGATTAATATTAAAGGTACATACCTTTGCCGTTCCTCCACAACGTAAGATACAGGTTTTTAAGCGAAAAAAAAAAACAATTTCAAAATCCATGTTGTACAGGTATTGCGCAATATTGAAAAAAAAATCGTACATGACGTGACGTTCAGGGACGCGCGAGCGCATTACATGCATTGTGCAGTTTTCGTAATACGCACCCGCAGTACGCACTGAATATCAATTCGTCGTCGTTTACGTATTCTTCACAGTCTGCATCCGATTTCACAAAAAGTGCGTAGCTAGCTTGCGCCATTTCTCAAAAGTGGCGTAAGGCTTACGCAACAAAAAAGTTGCGTAGCTGCGCCATTTCCTTACGGAGCATTTCACGAAACGTGGCGTAGCTGCGCAACGTTTTAAACAGCGTTTACGACGACTGTTTGCGTATATTTGTGTGTTCTTTCACAAAATCGTCATTGTATCACCTTCGCCCACCATTTTGAAATTAGTTTTGTCCGACTTTCCGCGAAATCGTGAGGCAACATTAACAATTCTGTCACGGGTAAAAGAGTGATTCCTTTACTTCAATCATGAAACTGTGAGTGTCTTTCATCAAGTTAGTAAGTTGACCAATGACGGGCTCCACGTCAATTACGATTTGCTGGTAAAATAGGTCATTTTCAGTCGCAACGCCATATCTTACGCCACCTAGGCTGCGCAAGCTACGCCATAAGTTGTTGCGTATAAGCCGCGGACTTACGCGCGCACTGTCAAACTTTGGTAAAACTGTCGTAAGCGAAATGTTGCGCAGCAAACAAAAGTGGCGCAGCTTACGCAATATATTGTGACGCAATTAGGGGGCTTACGCCATTGCGTATTAGGTTTTGTGAAATCGTTTGCAGGGGTTAGTGAAGGAACGCACACGCGCCCACACAGGCGAGGCTGGCATTTGCGAACAGTTACCAATTTTATAGAGCTGCTAAGCACCAACATTTGTTTAGCACAAAACAAGTCTTGCTCATTAAAAACAGGTTACCAGCCAAAATTCTTCGTGTTTTTCATGCTAAGCAAAAAAAACAGCTGATTATCAATCAAAAACAACAAAGATCACCTGAAAATTTTGTCTGTAACCTTGTTTTTGCCAAGGACAAATGTTGATGCTAAGCAAATGTGTGTGTTTAACAGCTCTATGAAATTGGCCCCAGTTACCGCGCTATGGGTATAGTACTTTGGTTGCTATGTATAGTAGTTTTAGCCGTGCACAAAAAAAACCAAACAATTCTTGTGACTAACTTTTGGCCAATCAAGACAATACCTCAAAAAAGGTAAATTGGGTTACTGTCCGGAAAATGTCACAGTTTTGCTCATAAATATTAAATTAGCATAAAACACACTAAAATGCCCTTTAAAATGAAAAAAAACGCGGCAAGTCGTAATAGTATGCATTAAAAAAATACCTTACTTAGGCTCCCTAAAGGAACAAAGGCAATTGCTAGGATAAAAAGAGTAGAATTTAAAAAGTATTCAAAAGTAAAAATCTAACCTTTCAAAGCCATTCTGATTTTGAAAAAAAAACCTAAAAATCTGAAATTCAAGATGGATTAGTAAAACAGTTATTGCCTATGCCGGCAGGAATGTTATTATGCCATGACATTTCAAATTCAATTGTTTATTCATTGGTATTGTTTAAATTACCTTTTCAATACTTTTGTTCACTGTTTGTTATTTCAGCCGCGTGGATTTCAAAATGAGGTTTAAAGAAACATTGGTTGCGCCAGTATTCATTAAGAAGATAATTCTCACGGCTCAGTTTAACGAACCGCCGGATAGTTACATCTTTCTAATTTGGCCCCCAAACGACACACAATTCACACGAGATTTTGGTCATGTGGGTATTAAACGAAAGTTCCAAGCCTTAAGTTATATCCCAAACGTGACCTGGCGAATATGATTTAAAAAAAACCCCGATAACAACGAATTCTATAGTGCTTGTTTCCTTTTGCGATCGAGGATCGAAAAACAAAAGAAAACAAAGGGAACAAAAGATCCTCGAAGGAGGGTTTCTTTGTCCTCGATCGCTCCGGTAAGCGCTAAGCAATGGGGTTAGGTTTCAGTAAAGGAATAAAGGAAAACACAATAAGGGATCCTCGGTCGTAATGGCAATACACGAACTATAGTGCGTGTACTCGGCAAACCGCGATATTATTCCGTGTAGCTTGCTGTTGTTTGAGACGGATTGTAGACGATTTCGAACGCTCTCTCAAATGACTAATATTTGATAATCCATGCACAGAGTGCTACGCGTAAAATTGTGGTTTTTGGAGCAAAATGTGAGCAATGTTTCACCGTTTTACCCAAAAGTGTATCAACCGAGCTAAAACTTTAACATGTTAGGTTTTGCAGATTCTTCTTCGGATTTTGAGTTGTGTTCGTAATATAACCATAAGCAACGACCAAAAAACATAAAGTATGGTTATTATATGCATTTAAAATCGTTCTCTGTCGATTACTACATATCACTCTTCGTTTTGCTTTAAACGTATAGGATACACCATTTGCAGATATCGATTTTGTTTACCACCGAATTATTAGAAAATATCTTACTTATTTGAAAGTAAATAATGATTGTAGGCATCCAGCAAAATGATTGCGCGAGATATCCTGTAATTGTTCCGAAAAATTGAATTCCTGATAATTCAAGCAATTACCAACGATGTATCCTACCTTTACATCCCCTCATTCCTGATAATTCAAGCAATTATCAATGGTGTATCCTACCTTTACATCCACCATTCCTGATAATTCAAGCAACTACCAATGGTGTATCCTACCTTTACATCCACCCATTCCTGATAATTCAAGCAATTACCAATGGTGTATCCTACCTTTACATCCACCCATTCCTGATAATTCAAGCAATTACCAGGTGTATCCTACCTTTACATCCACCCATTCCTGATAATTCAAGCAATTACCAATGGTGTATCCTACCTTTACATCCACCATTCCTGATAATTCAAGCAACTACCAATGGTGTATCCTACCTTTACATCCACCCATTCCTGATAATTCAAGCAATTACCAATGGTGTATCCTACCTTTACATCCACCCATTCCTGATAATTCAAGCAATTACCAGGTGTATCCTACCTTTACATCCACCCATTCCTGATAATTCAAGCAATTACCAATGGTGTATCCTACCTTTACATCCACCCATTCCTGATAATTCAAGCAATTACCAATGGTGTGTCCTACCTTTACATACACCCATTCCTGATAATTCAAGTAATTACCAATGGTGTATCCTACCTTTACATCTACCCATTCCTGATAATTCAAGCAATTACCAATGGTGTATCCTACCTTTACATCCACTCATTCCTGATAATTCAAGCAATTACCAATGGTGTATCCCACCTTTACATCCACCCATTCCTGATAATTCAAGCATTTACCAATGGTGTATCCTACCTTTACATCCACCCATTCCTGATAATTAAACAATTACCAATGGCGTATCCTACCTTTACATCCACCCATTCCTGATAATTCAGGCAATTACCAATGGTGTATCCTACCTTGAAGTGAACTGTTGTCTTAGCTTTTGTCAAATCGTGGTTTCAGTCCAAATAAAAAAACAATTGTCGTACTGAAGTCGATTGTCGTGAAAATGTAGCGTACAAAAATGTCGGTTGAAATTAAAATATTCTGGAGAGTTGCACTGATTTCGGGACACGGACTGTATGTAAACACCCGTCTAATGTTACCGATTGCCCGCCGCACAATTCCGCGTGCACAATACAAAAAACCTGGTCGCTCCGAACTCTAGCACAACTCCGAGATCGTATAAAGGCCCGTTTCCAAGGCAACTAGAATTGGCATTCCACAACAAAACCTTTTCGCCGGCAATTCGTTTTGATTGAAAACCAATTAAAATGCGGTTTGCTCCAAGCTTTTTAGGACGGTAATTTCTTAATGCAAATTAGTTTTGGATGTTAAAGCCGTCGCTGTAATGGAAGAATTACGGGTGTCGTGTGAATAATTGATTTTATTGCTCGGAGCATCGCTAAAAGCCAGTTGGCCGTGCATACTTCACCCTGAATAAGCTTTTAATAAAACTTACAAATTGCAAGTATTTTCAAGTATTTTCATACCAGTGTGTGCTATATTATTTCACCGTTCTGACGAGGTGACACATCCGTCAAAAATCGAGATATTAAGCAATCTTCGATTTTTGGATATTTTATGATGTCATCTTCATAACTACCAACTTTCGAGACACAAAATTCCACCGTTCGTTAATTATGCTAATTACACAAAGCAATCAAAGTGCTACACGCTCAGTTTTTAGTTTTGACGAAGTGACACGTCACTATTCGTCAAACAAAAAGTACAAACATTGTTTACACCGACCGTCATTGCATTAGTGGGGAAAATAATATTTTTTTTTAAATACAATGTAGCACGAAATTAAAAAAAAATCAAAATTAAAAAAAATTAAAAAAGGAGCGAATATATATTTAAACAAATCTAATCAGGACTGGACACACACAAAATAAAATCGAATGCAAATTATAACAGTAACAGTTTAAATACCTAAGATTTCGGAGAACTGCATTTCTATCGAAACAATGCCTGCGGTAACATGGAATGTTCGCGTAGTGATATTTGGCGGTTAGCCATGATAGGACAGTCCTTTCTAAACTCGCGAAAACCAAAACTTCAAAACCAAATTGTGACGGAAACATCCGTTAAAGCCAGGGATGTAGTCGAGTCCATCACAAGTCCCTGCAAGTCCCTGTAAGTCCCTGCAAGTCCATCACAAGTCCTTCAGTTCCAATTCAAACCACAAGCTATTCAAATCAGCTTTGACAAAAGCATTCCTTTGTCATTGTTCATCTAGTTACTTGTGACTGCCTTTATGAAGGGACTTGTGACTGGCTTCACGAAAGGACTTGTGAAAGGACTTGCAGGGACTCGACTACAACCCTGGTTAAAGCCCACATGCGTGACCCACGCGGCCAATTCATTATCCTTGTAATTATGTAAACCTACCGTTTGACGAACATTTATTTGATTATAGTAATTGTGGAAGCCTAATAAATGTTTGAGGGAGAGACGCGAGAGGACTTGAAAAACATACATTGTTATTTGGTGATTCGCACAACAACGCCATTGGAAACGCCTCAATAAACGCAATGTACTTTAGGGTAAACATGCATCGAACGCTGTAATAAACGCGATGTACTTTAGGGCAAACTACCATCGAACGCTGTAACAACTGCACCGATTCGGGTATAGATTATCATCCAAAATCAGTAAAATATACCTGGCCTTTAGGCAACGTCGCACCTTCTGGGGCCAATTTCATAGAGCTGCTAAGCACAACAATTTGCTTAGCATGACAATTTGTCTTTGGCAAAAACAAGGTTATACAGACCAAATTTTCACGTGAGCTTTATTGTTTTGGATTAATAAACAGCTGTTTTGTTGCTTAGCATGAAAAACACGTAGAATTTTGGCTGGTAACCTGTTTTTAATGAGCAAGACTTGTTTGTGCTAAGCAAATTTTTGTGCTTAGCAGCTCTATGAAATTGGCCCCTGAAGGCACATCAATATTTTGAAATCTCATAGCTTATTCAGAAAAAAACCACCAATGTTTGTAAGAAAACATACGGCTTATATATATATCTTTCAAGTACGACCTATCTTTTATATAAGTGTATCGTAATTACGATAAAGAATAACCAGATATATATATTTGTTAAACTGCCAATGCCGATTTCAGAAATGTTTATAATTATCTAAATTTCATACACTAATCTTGTAAAAGATGCAAACATCGTTTCTCTCATTAATGTAGCCTAAAGTACATATTTTTTTACCAATTATTCAAATAACTTATTTACTATACTTCTATAAAACAAATTTCCTACGACGATACATGACTATATAAAGACGTTGCATCATTATACATGTAACAAAAACATGTTTACAATTTAATTACGAAAATTAAATTCCCACTGTTTATCAGGACCTATTATGACACGTGCACTGAATTTTTTGAAAACCACAAAATCGGGAATGCAAATTACATGCATGCACGTATTAAACCGATTACCCAGTTGAAGAATACAGAATTAAATTAAATTTGAAGAACGACGTTTAGTCGACGATGCACTTAAATATTGTAATTTAGCGAGTGTCGTTTTATACAAAGGTCGGGGTTGCTGTGACGACGAGGTTCAATTTGAATAACCGCCGCGGGACGACCTACTTAGCAAATACCTGACACCGTCTGCTAGAAGGGACATTTGTCGAAGAACAACATGTTTACTTGATCCCTTTATCTAAATTCTACCTGCCCGAGAAAATCCCGGTAAGGGGAATATCGATTAGACGCGGGCCGAGTCTGGCTAAAAGAAAAAAACGGTCGCCAAACGACAACAATCGCCAATCGCTTTTGCTGAATCGATATCGTTCATTCCGTGCGCCATAGGCCCACAAACAAACATATTGAAGTGATTTGATAGTGAATAAGATTAAAAAACTGCTTCAAACTGCTTACTGGCTGGAATGACCTGAAATATACACATCAAATAAGTTAAGAGGGCCTAATATTTCGTTCTTAACACGACCTTCTTCAAGAATAAGGATAAAACTGCTGCAAACTGCTTACTGGCTGGAATGACCTGAAATATACACATCAAATAAGTTAAGAGGGCCTAATGATTCGATCTTAACAAGATCTTCTTCAGAGACTAAATGACTGTGTACAAGAAACAAACATATATAGGGCAACATACAGCATGATGCACATTATACCCAGCACGATATGTGGCAGAGGGGTACCCCCCTATTATCCCTATACTTTATACGCACTCAACACTATTGTAACCTAACCCATCCCCCCTTGAAACCTAAAAGGAATTCCTGAGATTCCGGGAACACAATGGTCAACACAAAAGAGGGGGGGTTTTCTCTGCCACATATCGTGCTTCATATGATGCACATCATGGATGGCAACAAAAAAAACACAAAAGGAAATGATTAACTTCTATTTTTTTCTCCATTTGTCATCTCCATTCTTTGTTAGTTCTTCCCTTTGATCTCCACCCTGGACCCCCTTCCTTGTGGCTTTACCCCTTCTGTTTTTGTTCCTACCCTGCCTTTGATCCTACCCACACTGACCTCACCCTTTAATCCCTCAGCCTAATCCTCCTTTTGTTGTTTGTTCCATTGAACTCTGTTCTTTTTTCTTTTGTGTTTTTTCAGCATCCATGATGTGCATCATGCTGTATGTTGCCCTATATATGTTTGTTTCCTGTACACAGCCATTTAGTCTCTGAAGAAGATCTTGTTAAGATCGAAATATTAGGCCCTCTTAACTTCTTTGATTTGTATATTTCAGGTCATTCAAGCCAGTAAGCAGTTTGCAGCAGTATTAATCTTATTCACAAAAGAAAAAGCACAGAGTCCAAAGAAACAATCAACAAAAGATCTTCTTCATAGACAAAAATGGCTGTGTACATGAAGCAAACATAATACAGGGGGCATGCAAGCATGATGCACAACATGGTTAGGAGAAGAAACACAGAAGAAGGATACAGAAGTGGATGAACAACCAACAAAAGAAGGACTAGGCCAAAGGAATTAATAGTATTTGATAGTATTATATATACCTACAATGCGCACAGTGTTAGAATATTTAATTTATTGACTCGATATTAGTATGTGCTATAGGACAGTGCAAATTGCCGTATGTTATTTGTTGTCCTACACTTGTAGGTTTGTCTGAACATGGGTATTTGACCCTGACGCCTTTTAACATAATTCTCATTGTCTTATTTATGTATCTTGTCTGCCCATCTGCATTTGTAATTGTTGAAGTTTGTCTGTGATTTGTCCGTGTATGTGTTTGTGATATGTGTTGTGAAGGGTTGTAGTGACACGGTTTTTTGGGGGCGGCATTGTTTTATTCACTTTTAATTTCCTTCTTGGATGCCCGGCACTGTTCTGTTCTGTCATGTTATTCTTGTACATTGTATACTTTTAATTGTATGTACAATTTTGCTTTATATTGTTATATTATGTGTGTAAAATGCATGAATAAACTAATCAAAATAATAATAATAATAATAATAATAATCACCCGGAATTGGTAAATTCTGAGACTTTCCAATAGACACACGCACATTGTTCAATCTTTACTCTAACCTAACCCATTTTTTCCCAGCGCTTTTTCCATAATTGGGTATTTATAAATTTGGACCTTGCTCTACAAATATAACTGACAAAAACATGAACATTTTGTCTCCTTTTACTAGCTAAACAAATAGGGAGACTCCCCAAAGTCACCTACTTCGACAAGTCTCCCCATTGCCGAATTATTTACTCTATGTCTCCATATTTGTATATTTAGTGATATAATGTAATATATTAACAAAATTACTGTCGTCCAAATCGTAAAACATTGAATTCACCAGCGCGTGGCGGACTATATGTTGACGAGAATCGTCCATACATGGATTTACACACGCACACTGATTTCTGGCAATAGGGAACAACGTTCTCGATGCAATAAAGTGTTACGTACATGCAACGCTAATGGTCTTGAATTAATTATTCAATTGAATTGAATTGAATTAAATTAAACTAAAAATAGTTTATTAAACAAAATTCAGCCGCTAGGCTGAATTGCATTTTTTGTACCGAGATTTAAGGTAGGATACACCATTTGTAATTGCTTGAATTATCATTAATGGGTAGATTTGGGGGGTTGTATTTTATAGTAAATATCATTTAACTGACCTTTCCGAAGTTTTACAATAATGGATGCCGAGAAAAGCACAAAAAACAGCGTTTGTTTTCAACCGGCATTGGGCAGTTATTCTTATGTTATCTTTGTTTTTTCGCGATCGCCGTCTGGCGATCAAAATTGTTATTTAATAAAATTATATTTTTCAGAATAATTACAGGATATCTAGCGCAATAATTTTGTTGGATGCCTAGAATCATTATTTACTTTCAAATGAGTAAGATATTCCTTAATAATTCGGTAGTAAATATTTTCGATATCTGCAAATGGTGTATACTACATTTAAAGCCGCAGTTAGCATTAACATTTACATCAATAGCGATACACACACAAACTAACGCCAAATATCCCAACATGTTTAAACAAGACTGAATTTATTAATTTGTAAAAAAATGGGAAGTTAAATGTTGGATACACTATTTGCATATTTAAAAAAATGTTACTACCGAATTATTAGGAAATATCTTACTTATTTGAAAGTAAATAATGTTGTAGTCATCCAGCAAAAGGATTGCGCTAGATATCATGTAGGCCCCTAATTGTTCCGAAAATTGAATTGTTTAAAACAAAATCACGATTGCCAAAGGGCGATCACGTAAAAACCCAAGACCTTTATCGGAGTACATGCTCGACGCCGGTTGAAAACAAACGCTGTTTTTCGTGCTTTTCTCGGCATCCATAATTATAAAACTTCGGACAGGTCAGTTAAACAAAATTTTACTATAAAATACAACCCAACAAATCTACACATTCATAATAATTCAAGCAATTACAAATGGTGTATCCTACCTTTAGGCGCAGATAAAAACGGGGTAAGTTTGAAGAAGAGAAAGCAAATCTTGATCTTGAGGCACCAAAATGGTAAGTTGCTGGCTGTCGATTATTATTATTATGCATATTAAAGAATCCTCACTGACCATAAATATTGAAGTTACTTCAAATGATTATATGTTCTTAAATAAAATATATAATATTAATTGATTTGAATAATACTAGACTCATCTCAACATCTTTTACTCTAAAAGTCGTCGGGTGTTCTTGAAAAGAAAACAATTGTAAAATATAAAGTGCATTTAATAATAATAATTTTGTTCAATTGTAAAATTGATACAGATGAATTGAAAAAAATCAATGGACTTATTTATTCCCCTAAATCCCCTAAATCCACCCATGAATGTAACATTTACTCGTAAGGTTTTAAAGGTATGTATTTTGTGCAATGTGAAACAAAAAATTGAGGCGAATTGGAAATATATTTTGAAGAATTTCACCCGCTTTCAAATTGAATTCGAATCATCGCTAGCCTTTCGAATCTTCTGATAAAGAAAACATGGCGTGTGTATGTTTGGCCGCAGATGTTCCAACAAACGCCCGGCGCAGGAATATCTCAAATCGGCACGGCTTTTAGAAGGATGAATTGCGGTTCATTCAGTATAGAGCCCCCCCCCCCCCCCCCCCCTTTTGCGCGCGAAACACGGTGCGTGCGTGTCCCGACATATTGTACAGCGCATTATGCACGACATGTCGCGCGCATGCAGTACACGACTCATTAACAATTTAGGCAACATATGGCGGGATAGTACACCGCGTTGTAGCTCGTAAATTGCTTAGGTTGCGCGCTGTATGTACATGTAGCCTAATGTGGAAGACAAAAACGAATAAAAAGACGTCTTAAAAACGCCTAAAGTAAAGAGAGAAAATTAATGAGTGGACATTATATCGTATATCACTGCGTGATGGAACGCTATCTGTGAAACACGGGACTTAATTTTACTAACATCATAATTGACTCGGACAATTAATAAAATTAAAAGGGCTAAAAATGTAAGCGCCAAAAACGGCATTAAAAATGAAGTCTATCAACACTGGCTATAGACAAAACGGCTACATGTATTTTATAATGAGGTGGTTAAATTCGACGTTACATTAATATGGTGTTAGATCGGAGGATAATTTAATGGAACTGTTAAGCACAAACAGATTTGCTTAGCGTGAAAATTATTCCCTGGCAAAAACAGGGATACAATACCAAATGTTCAGGTGATGATATCGTTTGCGACTGGTATTCGGCTGGTTTTTGCTAAGCATGAAAAGCAATTGGCGTTTTGGCTGGTAACATTTTTTTTTACTGAGCAAGATTTTTTTGTGCTAAGCACATTTGCGAAAAACCTTATTTGCCAAATATTATTTTGTTGTTAAACCGTAAGAATCTAACTTCCCTATACCATGGACCCTAAAATCAGATCAGAACCAACTGATTATTTATCAAACCAATTATATTGGTCCATTTTAACCAAAATAGTGGTCGTATGTCTTAATTCTCCATGAAATAACCAATGATATTGGTCATTTTAACCAAAAATATTGGTCAACAATGTTTTTTGTTTAAATTGACCAATATATTGGTTGAACACATATCTAGCAATCAATTGGTTATTTGTCAACCAATCTGTTTTTAGGGTGCGTTTTTATTACAAAACAATTTGTTTGTAACAAACAAAGTATTTGACATTAAGATATCATTCATTCACGATGATCAACGATGATCTTAAATTATTATTGTATGGAGAGTGTGGAGAAATTGCCACTCGTGGGAAAAACAAACCGGACGATACAATCGGTAACAAAAGCGCTATAGACATCGACTTTGTAATATTCAACTTCTACGCGCGTTCTGGGACATTCGAACAAAAGCGATGACGTCATCAGCCTGTCTGTGTGATCAACAGCTTGCCCTTTGAGCGATTCAGAGTGCACGTGACATGGTTGCCAAGGCAACAATCTTGACAACAAACACGATGTCTGTCACCCTTAGACACGACTTCGCCTCTTTCTTTCAAAATCAATCCGTTATCGTGACAACAACAACATGATCACTCTAAACAGTTCACTAAAATTCAAAGGTCGCTCGATCCAAAACAATGATCACTCTAAACAGTTCAATAAAATTCAAAGGTCGCTCGATCCAAAAACTACGGTATCCCAATCTATATGCATAAAGGAGAAACATCTATTTATTATTATAAGGTCCGCACCTTGTTAAAATATTCTAGTTTTATAGGGTAATGAATTCAATCGATACCGCATCAGGAAAAAAATCACTGCTGACGAAAGCATGCGATATCATAAACGCGACTAAAAAAGGGCCGACTAGCTTCACGTAAACACCGAGCCGAATTCTGGGGAAAATGTCACGTTCCTAAGCCATTTCTTCTCGGGAGTGGCTGATGTGCAGTAGCGGCGTAATGGAGGTACATCACGGTCAACGAGGCGGGACGCGTCAGGAAGCGCCATCGGTAATAACCGGGGCACTTCACGGGATGCGCCAATGACGCAACACGCAGATACCAAGCGGCGATACCGCACGGCAAGCTTAGCTACGTGGAATTCGTGTGCAAACAACAACTGGGCCCAATTTCATAGAGCTGCTAAGCAAAAAAAATTGCTTAGCACAAAAAGTCTTGCTCATTAAAAACAGGTTACCAACCAAAATTATACGTGTTTTTTCATGCTAAGCAAACAAACAGCTGATTATCAATCCAGAACAATAAAGATCAGGGAAAATTTTAGTCTGTAACCTTGTTTTTGCCAAGGACAAATTGTCATGCTAAGCAAATTTGTGTGCTTAGCAGCTCTATGAAATTGGCCCCTGATTAATTGACTGACTGGCTGGCTGTGAAACGTGAATTAGACTTGCAAAAGTCTTCCCTTATTGCCACTTAATAGACTGATCAAATAAGTTAAGAGGGCCTAATATTTCGATCTTAACAAGATCTTCTTCAGAGACTAAATGACTGTGTACAAGAAATAAACATATATAGGGCAACATACAGCATGATGCACATCATGGATGGCGAAAGAAACACAAAAGAAAAAGCACAGAGTCCAAAGGAACAATCAACAAAAGAAGAAAAAAATAGAAGTTAATCATTTCCTAGTTTAGGAAAATAGACAGGGGAAACCAGAGGAGTGATAACAAACAAAAACAAAATCCTGGCGAGGAATAAATCTGAAACAGATGACAAATAGAAGAAAAAAATAGAAGTTAATCATTTCCTAGTTGGATACGATTCATCCAAACTTTCTCCCGGCTGAGGCGGACTGACTCTTTCCGGTGGCCAAGTGATTCTAGTAGAATCATATCAGAAATGCAATGGTTAGGCTGGTTAAAGTGGTGACCGACGGGGGTATCCAGTTTCTTGGTGTTGACAGTCGATCTATGGCCGTAGAAACGCTTTTTTAGGGCATTTTTGGTCTCTCCGACATACTGAACTCCACAAAACATGCAAAAGATGAGATAGACTGGATAGACTGGTTGTCTATCCCACTGAATGGCTGTCACTTGTGAATTAGACTGGTTACCTAAGATACCTGTACATGCTTTTTTCTTTTGTGTTTCTCCCGCCAGCCATGATGTGCATCATGCTGTATGTTGCCCTATATTATGTTTGTTTCTTGTATGCAGCCATTATGTCTCTGAAGAAGATCTTGTTAAGATCAAAATATTGAGGCCCTCTTAACTTATTTGATTTGTATATTTCAGGTCATTCCAGCCAGTAAGCAGTTTGCAGCTGTTTTAGTCTTATTCATTAGATATTTTGTGTTTGTGATTTAATATTCGCAATAACCTCACTAAAGTTCAAAGGTAAAAGGTTGTCCTGTTACTGCCAAGAGGCTTAACAAGTCAACGTCGCCTGCCCTAGCCGAGGCTTGGGCCCCTTTAGATAATGTTTGCTCGTCTTAATTGAGCTCCTATTTCTAAAAGAGTCATGTTAAAAGAAAGGCTATTCTTGGCTTTATGAAAGGACTTGTGACTGGACTTGTGATTGGACTTGTGACTGGACTTGTAAGTGGACTTGTAAGTGGACTTGTAAGTGAACTTGTGACAGGACTTGTGACTGGACTTGTGACTGGACTTTTGACTGGACTTTTGACTGGACTTTTGACTGGACTTTTGACTGGACTTTTGACTGGACTTTTGACTGGACTTGTGACTGGACTTGTGACTGGACTTGTGAAAGGACTTGTGAAAGGACTTGTGAAAGGACTTGTGAAAGGACTTGTGAAGGGACTTGTGAAGGGACTTGTAAAAGGACTCGTGAAAGAACTTGTGAAAGGACTTGTGAAAGGACTTGTAAAATAAGTTATTTTGAGTAGTTTTCTCGCTTCGTGTCAATCACGTAGCAATCAATAGAGTGTGCCTATTTCCTTTTACGTGCGACCACCATTCACCTTTTAGTATCTTCCGTTGAAAGATACTTGGAAAGTTTCCCGCTTTTTTTGTAAATACTGCAAGTAGCGCAAACAATTCTCACAATTTCCCATTCTGTTCCATCTCTTCAAAATTCAATCCCATCTCTTTGCTTTTTGAACATCTAAGATGAGGTTCTTTCTCCGAGATGTCATAATCTGGTTTAAACCTCAACCCTTTCTTCGTTTGTGTGTGTTCATCTTTATAAAAAAAAACCTCTGGTCTCTCAAAGTTCTACTTTATAAAAGGCCTCTGATTGGGACGAATCATTTCACCGATCGACAAAGGGATCGAGAATCGGGGATTTTTTTTCCAATTCCCTTTGAAAAACATCCCATGTCCCGAGTGGGCTGGGGACAATTAGATCTGATGATGAGTTCTAGCGGACCGGTGGGGGCTTATTGACGCAAACCCCTGGCCCCATCGTGAAGTTATTAACGGCTGGACGTGATCCGAACTTGTCGAAAACGCTCGGGCGGCAATTGCCAGCGCGGCAATTAAGTCCTGCCATATGGCGTAGTTATCAACAATCGTGCAAACGGATAAAGAATAAAAGATAAAACCTCCCCCACTAGACCCCGATCCGAGCTAGCCACGATTATTGGTGTCATTTCGAAACTTAAAGAGAAGTTTTGATCGCGAGAGATGTAAACATTGTATTTTTGGTTCGTATTTTACTGACGTGTTTTATAAATACTGTACGGTGTCCGATGTTTTTTTCCGAGTACTCGGGTGGAACTTGAACCCAGGACATTTTGCTTTCTAGTGTTGAGATTTTACCACTCGACCACCGAGCTAGCCGGGATGCGAATTATTTTTCCCAAAACCACATCAAAATGTATGGATTGTTGAGCATTATTATGTGACCTGACACCACAAAATGAGCGGAAAGTCGCACATGGCCAAAACGAGTTATTAACCGAAACGTTTATTTTTCAAGTGGAAGGTCGCTTTTGAGTTGTTAACATTTTTACACCAAAAAAACCTTCTTTATCATATTCCAACATTTTATAGCTCCAATAAAACTCTAAAGTGTTTTTTGTTGTGGCTGAATTGCACTGATTGATAGTATAGTTGGCACGGTTCACAGACTTTAAACTCTGTTTTCTCAAAACAAGGGAGCATAACTTCATATATTTCAAAAGAGTATAGCAGCGGCTAGGAATAAGCTACAGCAACACACAATACATCATTTGAAAGCTTAGGACATCTTCTTTCTAGAAATGTAATAAAGTCAATTTTTTTTGTGCGACTTTCCACCCATTTTGTGGTGCCAGGTGTATACTATATTAATATAGGTATATAATGCAATACATTATCGTCTTCGGCCAAGCAGTTGGATAGCTCAGTCGATACAGTGCATTGCGTAGAGATTAGAGGTTGTGGGTTCAAGCATCGGGTATTCGCAACTACCCTTTTCATAAGACAACATTTTGTCGTAAATAAATCTCCTCTTTTATGTTATAATAATATACAGCTTTGAATGTTTGAGAGTATAATGTCACCAAACGATATACGTTTCATAATTATATAAAGCTAAATATTCACTATTTGTTTTTTAATAAATACCTAGGAGAGTTGATAGCTTCTGATTGGTCGAGACACGATCACGTGGAGGGCATTATTTTGTAGTAACGACCCCGGCTTTAAAGAAATTGAGCCAATTCACTGTTTATTACCTAAATAAAGAGGTATTTATTAAAGGGAATAATTAAAGATTGGTCCATTACCATTGGTAATCCCCCAACCCGGTTATTCATCACGCAGTAATGACCGTTATGCCCTAAATACAACATCTAAATAAAGCCTCTTCATTATGATTGGTCAGTGCGTGACCAATGGTGTAACCGTTAACGGTGTAATGGTGTAACCGTGTAACTGTAGACAAAGCTGGTATTGGGGAAACACCCATTATTCGCTAAATGGTTGTATAAACTCTCAACGTCTTCAACTTTTTTTTAAAAACAAGGATATATAAACGACATTTACGTATAACACCGGATCCTCTATCATACGGAGCCTTTTCGTTTGCCAGGTCATCCGCGCTTCAATGCTGTCATTTAAAGGTTGATACACCATTTGCAGATATCGAAATGTTTTACTACCGAATTATTAAGAAATATCTCACTTATTTGAAAGAAAAATAAATTATTGTAGGCATCCAGCAAAACGATTGCGCTAGATATCTTATATTTGTTCCGAAAATTTAATTTTATAAAAATAAATTCACGATCGCCAGACGGAGATTGCGAGAAAAAAAAGAACAACATAAGAACCACTGCCTGACGCCGGTTGAAAACGAACGCCGTTTGTCTTGCTTTTCTCAGCATCCATGATTGTAAAACTTCGAACAGGCCAGTTAAACGATATTTACTCTATAAAACACAATCCCCTAAATCCACCCAGTCATGATAATTCAAGCAATTACCAATGGTGTATCCTACCTTTAAAATAAGAGATATCCATTCCCGCCGACGTCTTGTCATAATTGCTTCGAGGTGAAGAGCACGCGTTCGTGCTGTGCCTATAATTAAACTGCTCCACCCGATACGCGCGTTTGCCTGTATATGTGCACCGCCCGACGGCTGTTTCAGGGAACATAATACGCCTAAGTTTCACCAGGCGAGAAAATCTACCGGATCAAAAACAGATCAGCCGTAACGGCCAAGGGGAAGACAGCGATTTCCAGTCAAAAAAACCACAAACAAAACAGCTTTGCGTATGGGAATGAAATAAGAAGTTCTGCCAGTAGTGGTGGAAAGAAGTAGACTAGAATCTAACTCTAGGCCGTAGGGATTTGTCGGCATTTGGGGTAAACAAAAAAGCTAAGAAGGCGGCAACGTTTCAGACACTAGAAAGGCATGAACTGCGAATCAAAACACAACGAAGTATTACTTTCTATGCCTTTTGTGAAGTTATTTGCCTAACATTGAAGTTACACCAATGTTTGCTAGTTTGGGTAAAGCAATTCACCGTGTATACTAGGAGAGATAATTGTACCAAGGCAGAAATCGGCAGTTTGTATTTCAACCAATATTGGCCTAAATACCAGTCTATTCATCTAAACAAAAACACCCGAATGATAGACTTTTGAGAAGATAGCCGGCGCCCCACCAACCGGTCCTTCTCTATTGTTCTCGTCACTATGGAAACAATAGAAAAGGACCGGTTGGTGGGGCGCCGGCTATCTTCTTAAAAGTCTCCCATTAGTTTTGCGGTAACCAACATTAGACGTTTTAAAGTAGACATCATGTGTCCAACCGATTTGTTGGTCAACATTACCAACATACCTTGGGTTTGGTTGGTAACCAATTTTATTTGTAAATTCAACCAATTCGTGGTTATTTGGTTGATGGTTGACTAAATAAATGGATAGTTTTGATTAAAGGACTGTTCAAGATAACAATCTGTAAATAACCAAAGTAAATAATGATTCTAGGCATCCAGCAAAATGATTGCGCTAGACATCATGTAATTGTCCCTGAAAAATAAAATAATGTTCTATAAAATAATTCGCGATCGGCGTCCGAAACTCGATCCGAGGCGGGTTCAGGCCGATGGTACAGGGAAGCACACCCACGCATTTCCGGTCTTGCCCGATGCTGACAGACATTTCCGGCCTTGCTCGTGTCGTGTTTATGCGTCATCCGCTTTGAATCAGTGGAAAACGTTGCGTTTTTATACGTCCTCCGGCGCGAACTGGTTGAGCATTGACCGCACACTTATAATGTGGATTCAACACTTTAGTTTCAAGCGCGTAGCTAATATGAGCTAGCTACAATGAACCCTTTAACCTGTTACTATGGTAGCCATTTGTGCAATGAGTAACTAGACGCGCCTCAAAAACAATGATTTCCCCAAGGGCCGAGTTATCGGATATGAGAGCGTTGATTAAAAGACCATTTAGGGCACTAATAATATACTAATAGTATTACTGTGTCTCGCTCGTCACATATAATGTGTATGTAGAGAGCTTCAGCGTAAACAAATCCGGTCAGAGGATGTATGGAAGATACCCAATAAACCTGAAGTGCCGGAAGCCATTTCGGTAAACTGATTTGGCTACCGAGTCAAGCGTGGGGCAGTGTTTTAGTCGAGGCTGAGACCGAGACAGAGACCAAAGCTTCCGAGACATGTATGTTAAAAAGAACCGGTAATTATTTTCATGGGGCCAGTGGAAGTGAACTGGGTGCAATATTAACAATTCTGTTGAAATATGGGACTGGGCTATTTATTATAAAAACGTGTTGTTTTAAAAGATGGATTATGAAGTGTTCGTTTGGACCGAAGATTCATAATATGGGTGCTTTAATATTTGACAAACCACTCGTAAAATAAACAAAGACGTCAACACCAATTGCAAGAAGAAAGATACTTGGGAAGTTATCCTCACTCATCATAGGGCCAAATTTCCCACAACCAATCGGACATTGGGAGACATAACAAATAGGCTCTCCAAACTCAAATCTTAATCCAAGAACCACGTTATCCGATGTAAAAAGTCCCGAAACAAAACTGGTGGAGGAAAAGCAGCACCTTAGCCAACTGCAGCCCAAGAACAACATAATTGATCTTTGTTGGGATACTCCAGATACTCCAGATACTCCAGATACTCCAGATACCCCAGATACCCCCGATACTCCCAGATACCCCAGATACCCCAGATACCCCAGATACTCCAGATACTCCAGATACCCCAGATACCCCAGATACCCCAGATACCCCCGATACTCCCAGATACCCCCGATACTCCCAGATACCCCAGATACCCCAGATACCCCAGATACCCCAGATACTCCAGATACCCCAGATACTCCAGATACTCCAGATACTCCAGATACTCCAGATACTCCAGATACCCCAGATACCCCCGATACCCCAGATACCCCCGATACTCCAGATACCCCAGATACCCCAGATACTCCAGATACCCCAGATACTCCAGATACCCCAGATACCCCAGATACTCCAGATACTCCAGATACCCCAGATACCCCAGATACCCCAGATACCCCCGATACTCCCAGATACCCCCGATACTCCCAGATACCCCAGATACCCCAGATACCCCAGATACCCCAGATACTCCAGATACCCCAGATACTCCAGATACTCCAGATACTCCAGATACTCCAGATACTCCAGATACCCCAGATACCCCAGATACTCCAGATACCCCAGATACTCCAGATACCCCAGATACTCCAGATACTCCAGATACCCCAGATACCCCAGATACCCCAGATACCCCCGATACTCCCGATACTCCCAGATACTCCAGATACTCCAGATACTCCAGATACTCCAGATACCCCAGATACCCCAGATACCCCATATACCCCAGATACTCCAGATACCCCAGATACCCCAGATACCCCAGATACTCCAGATACTCTAGATACTCCAGATACTCCAGATACCCCAGATACCCCCGATACTCCCAGATACCCCAGATACCCCAGATACCCCAGATACCCCAGATACTCCAGATACTCCAGATACCCCAGATACCCCAGATACTCCAGATACTCCAGATACCCCTGATACCCCAGATACCCCAGATACTCCCAGATACTCCCAGATACTCCCAGATACTCCAGATACCCCAGACTCCAGATACTCCAGATACCCCAGATACCCCAGATACCCCAGATACTCCAGATACTCCAGATACCCCAGACTCCAGATACTCCAGATACCCCAGATACCCCAGATACCCCAGATACTCCAGATACCCCAGATACTCCAGATACCCCAGATACTCCAGATACTCCCAGATACTCCAGATACTCCAGACTCCAGATACTCCAGATACCCCAGATACCCCAGATACCCCAGATACTCCAGATACTCCAGATACCCCAGATACCCCAGATACTCCAGATACTCCAGATACTCCAGATACTCCAGATACTCCCAGATACCCCAGATACCCCAGATACTCCAGATACTCCAGATACTCCAGATACTCCAGATACTCCAGATACTCCAGATACCCCAGATACCCCAGATACCCCAGATACTCCAGATACTCCAGATACCCCTGATACCCCAGATACCCCAGATACTCCCAGATACTCCCAGATACTCCAGATACCCCAGACTCCAGATACTCCAGATACCCCAGATACCCCAGATACCCCAGATACTCCAGATACTCCAGATACCCCAGACTCCAGATACTCCAGATACCCCAGATACCCCAGATACCCCAGATACTCCAGATACCTCAGATACTCCAGATACTCCAGATACTCCCAGATACTCCAGATACTCCAGACTCCAGATACTCCAGATACTCCAGATACCCCAGATATCCCAGATACTCCAGATACTCCAGATACCCCAGATACCCCAGATACTCCAGATACTCCAGATACTCCAGATACTCCAGATACTCCAGATCCTCCAGATACTCCAGATACTCCCAGATACCCCAGATACCCCAGATACTCCAGATACTCCAGATACTCCAGATACTCCAGATACTCCAGATACTCCAGATACCCCAGATACCCCAGATACCCCAGATACCCCAGATACCCCAGATACTCCAGATACTCCAGATACTCCAGATACTCCAGATACTCCAGATACTCCAGATACTCCAGATACTCCAGATACTCCAGAATACTCCAGATACTCCAGAAACTCCAGATACTCCAGAAACTCCAGATACTCCAGATACTCCAGATACTCCAGATACTCCAAATACTCCAGATACTCCAGATACTCCAGATACTCCAGATAATCCAGATAATCCAGATACTCCAGATACTCCAGAAACTCCAGATACTCCAAATACTCCAGATACCCCAGATACCCCAGATACCCCAGATACTCCAGATACTCCAGATACTCCAGATACTCCAGATACTCCAGATACTCCAGATACTCCAGATACTCAATTGGATCACAACTAACAAACCGATACAGACGTCAATGTCATCAGGTGTTTTGACCGGCTGCAAACAAACATTGACCAGACGAGTATCCGATTCTCCCTCAATTCGACTCTAAAAACAAGAGCAGTGTCAAGCTTTGTTTTCCAAACAACGTTACCAGCGTCAGGGTTCGTTTCCCGGAGGAGCAGGTGCAAGAGCCACTCCGTGACGTCACTGCGTCAAATAAAACAAATGGTGAACATATAATAACAGAGGTTGAGAAAGGAAACCGGATAGGGCACATTATCACCAGACAGCTGTCGTGGCTTCCTTGACCGTCATTACGGAGGAGAGGTTGGGAGCGGAGGCTAGACGCGAGGAGCAGCTGAAAGGGTAGAAATGTAAACAGAATGTAGACTAACGGACGGGGAAATGTCGTCAAGGATCTTAATAATTGTGATTGCTCTAATATGATTAGAGTCGAGAAAATGACACGTGTATCAAGGTTGCATGCGGGCTTGCAAAACCTGCAAGTTTACGCGGTGGACTAGTGAACACGTTGTTCTTCAAATACCCTACAGGAAAAAGTCGCAAGAAGTCAAATTCGGTGACCTGGCCGGCCATTTCACAGCATGATTCAAAACATGAACTGTCCCAAAAAACCTACAATCCATCTTCTTTGTCAAAGTTCTACCTTCGCCACTTTCTCGGTCCCAGTCGCTGAAGATGTGTTTAACACTTTAAAAGAAGTCAAGGATTCGCAAAACACTACCGAGGATTCCTAGAAAACCGGACTACAGGCTTTCAACTTCCCCTTTAACTTCAACAATTCAGTTTGTTTACAGCGAAACAAGGGTGACTCTTCCGTGAAAACTCATTAAAAACCGTAATCTCCGGTCCTTGATTTTTTTTTCCGGTCCGGTCCGGTCCGGTCCTTTGAGTTTTTGTAATGCCTTCATCAACACATGGAGCATCCGGATAAGGTAATTCAATCATACAAAATCTCACTGCCGAGATCCAAATCAAATCCCACACTAGAGAAGCCCTTGTAATTATGCTTCTCTCAGAATGATGACGTCGTTGTTTGGAGAGACCGACTCTGTTCTCGGTCACTCCACTCGACTCGTCTTGACTGATGTAAGGTGACAGGGAAGAAAAAAAGGAAAGAGCGGTTTACTCTTTAAGTGAAATAAACCTGAACGCATTATGGTTAAAGGAGGGTGCGCGGCTCGTCGTGAATACGAATGAAGACAAGCGGCAAGGTACCTTTCACACCTAGTTGAGCCTCAACAAGTAAAATCTGTCACGAGCCAATGTGGGAGGGAGCCTTTCTCCGGTTTCCCTGGCCTGCGAATGTTTATATTCTCTCTGGATGGGATGCTAGTCCATCGCAGGTTACTCCCAGCTATAATGCCGGTACCCATTTATACTTCTGAGTGGATAGAGGCAAGGGGAGAGGGCCTTAGGGTGAAGTGGATTGCTCAAGGACACAACATATGGCCAGCAGCTGGGGTCTTACCCCAGATCCTCTGACTAGGAGTCAGGAACCTATACCATTAGGACACACTCTGCAGGGTGTAAACGGTTCGGTTCCAGATCGTAAAACCTTCTACGGTTCTTTTAAGTTCTTAGCGTTGGAAGAAGTTAATAATATGAATAATATAATATTCTTGTATATAGAAAAATTGTTCTTTTTGTCCATCAAAGGTTCCCATCCATCAAAGGTTCCAATCTAACAAAGGTTCCTATTCAGAAAGGTTCGCACCTGAAAACAGTTCAACCATCAAAGGTTCCCATCCATCAAAGGTTCCTATCCAACAATGGTTCCCATCCAACAAATGCTCCCATCCAGCAAAAGTTCCCATCCAGCAAAGGTTCCCATCGAACAAAGGTTCCCATCCAGCAAAGGTTCCCATCCAGCAAAGGTTCCCATTCATCAAAGGTTCCCATCCAGCAAAGGTTCCCATCCATCAAAGGTTCCCATCCAGCAAAGGTTTCCATCCAGCAAAGGTTTCCATCCATCCAAGGTTCCATCCAGCAAAAGTTCCCATCCAGCAAAGGTTCCCATCCAACAAAGGTTCCCATCCAGCAAAAGTTCCCATCCAGCAAAGGTTCCCATCCAACAAAGGTTCCCATCCAGCAAAGGTTCTCATCCATCAAAGGTTCCCATCCAGCAAAGGTTTCCATCCATCCAAGGTTCCATCCAGCAAAGGTTCCCATTCATCAAAGGTTCCCATCCAACAAAGGTTCTCATCCAGCAAAGGTTCCCATCCAACCAAGGTTCTCATTCAACAAAGGTTCCAACTCATCAAAGAGGTCCCAATTGTACCCCAATTGGGCGCTTCCAGGACATAGTGCCACTTTAATATGCTTAGAAAACGAAATCGTTTAACACATTAAACAAATAATGACCAAATGATAGAATTTCAAGCAAACAAATTAGTTCTTCGGCTGAAATCAAAATTGCTCTTCAAAATAAGCAGACACAATTGAAAAAAGGCTCTGTTTCAACCAAGGCTTCGTTTCTCCCTCGCCAAATCACTATGAAATCTCAAAATTGAAACGATTTAACCGTCGGTGGAGTTAAGCAATGTCCATCATGGGAGATTATCCATGAAAAGGATCGGTTGAACATGAGAGAGAGAAGGGGAAAAAAGAAGAAAAAAGAAGTGTTAAACCAGATACGACCGACGATTGACACTCGCTTGCCCTTAGGATGTTCTCCCGCGATGACGCACGGGGAACAGAGCCGCAATACACGGCACTCGGCGGTGGTTTGACTTTAAGATCTGCCAAGCACGAGCTAAATCAAGCCAAATCGATTGGATTTCTGTATGCGTGTATATAACCCGCGTCCTTACAACCATCCTGTTCAATCCTGTTTTAAACTCGAAGACAACGTGGGCACGCAGTTCTCGCCATTTCATAAACTGGGGACAGACAGGAAGTTATATTTGAGTTTGTCGGGGTTCAACGTTTCGGCTGACGGCTCCAAGTGACGCAACTTGTACGATCGTATTATTAGCATTGTGTTCCGTTTTCTCTGAAAAAAAGTGTAGAAAGTACAAATTGCCGGCCAAGAAAAGTTAGCCAACTCACAATGATCCGTGTAAAGTTATTAAATACACTACAGAAGTTACTATAGTTACTCGACCACGTCAATTTTGTTGTTCAGATGACAGCATATCAACACCACTTGCAGATATTGAAGAAAAACAATTACTACCGAATTATTAAGATAAGAAGCATCTTACTTATTTAAAAGTAAATAATGATTGTAGGCATCTAGCAAAATGATTGCGCTAGATTGCGCTAGATATCCTATAATTGTTGCGAAAAATGTAATTTTATTAAAAAAAATTGCGATCGCCAGACGGCAATCGCGAAAAAAACGAGAACAACATAGGCCCCACTGCCCGACGCCGGTTGAAAGCGAACGCCGTTTTTCTTGCTTTCCTCGCTATCCATGATTGTAAAACAGGTCAATTAAACGACATTTACTATAAAATACAACACCCCCAAATCTACCCATTCATGACAGTTCAAGCTGTTACCATTGGTGTATCCTACCTTTAAATATTAGTTCTATAAAAAATAACACAAATTGGGACGAACTAGTTGCGTTTGGTGTAAGAAGGTTTCACATTCGGGCTAAACTCGCCCCATCTAATCGGCGCACTTCGTATGCAAATCGGATAACTTTAGAACAAAGGTGCAAAGGTCACAAAAGGTTACATGCAAATATCACCACACATGCAAATCATGGCATGATGTGAACAAACGTCTCAAAATAATAGAGAATCTTAGAAACCACCGGGCATATCGACACTCGACTTTAGAACAGCTACGGCCTTTTGTGTTTTTGTTCTTTGCCGTCCTAATCCAGATATACACGGCTTTGAAATGTACACCTTAATAAGTTGGCGTCACGTGACACGTGATGGCGTCACCATGACGTCACTCGACGAGACCAAACTTTACTGTCGGATCTGCGAGATTTTAAGATTTTACCTAATAGAACACAAAAGAAGGAAGAAGATAGGTCTGCGAGATTTTAAGATTGTAACTGATAGAACACAAAAGAAAGGAAAAGAAGCTGAAAAGTATCTGAACAAAAACTAAGGCTTTACCGCAACTTTGCGGACATTTGAAACAAATATACAAAAGGTGGGTGTGTAGTCCTGTTTATCAGAAGCCTCGGGATGTTCTGATGAGCACTTGGGCTATGGTGGCACCTCTCGCTCAAAGGGACAATCCAAGTGTTTACATTTTGGCTGTCTGAGGTTTCTTCGAGAGGCGAGAACGCTCGATCCTACCTCCTCCTTTGAGAGAGAGACAAGTGCCGAGTCCAGGTCAAATTTAAGATTCTGTAAACCGACCACTCTGCGCATGCTAGCGGTGCCCTATATGAAGGTTTAATAAATACCTAGGAGAGTTGAAGGCTTCTGATTGGCCGAGACTCGATCACGTGCAGGGCATTATATGTAGTAATATCATGGATTTTCCAAGGGCCGTTTTCTAAACCCCGGCTTTGGGCTGCATTCTGGCCACATTACAGACGTTTTCCTAGTTCCGGATCGCAACAAATATTTAGGCTGTTTTCTGCAAGTCTAATCTTAGAAATTTAAATGAAATAGGTTTAGTAGTTTACCTTGAGTGATGGAGAAACTACATTTTTTGTTTCGATATTTATGCTCTTCTTTATTTGAAAATACATGTACGACGTCAAATATACCGACATCCCTTTTTCTAGTTGCGGATCAGTTTAACCACTCGGCTCGATCCATTACCAGCGGTCATCCCCCAACCCGGTCATTATCACGCAGTAATAACCGGGTTCTCGCACTGTTATTACCTAAATAAACACTTACGACCAACCACGGCTTTCATTGCGATCCTCCTATTATAGCCTATAGCTGCGTAGTTTGTCAAAAAAACAATCCGGCGAAATGCGGAAATTAATTTTGTCCTCCTATTGAAAACAAGCAATTTCCAATGTTGCTGCAAGAATCCCGCCAGATTATAGGTTCCCCCGCCAAATTACTATCCCAAAGGTTATATCCTCAGGCTGCATGTGTTATTATAGAGACGGCGCATTATGCATTGATAAAAATGCCCGGTTGAACGCGTGTGGCTCGCGGCTACGTCGACTCAGTGTGAATGAATAATGTACGGGCAGCGCAGGGCTAGGAATAAAGGGATTGATTTGGTCATGGCGGTAGGATTGGAATTGTCGGGGTGCCAGGAAAATGATCAGTGAATAGCGAAAGCTGCAGGATAGGAAAGGACGGGGTTTTGATAGCGATCACTTGTCAACTGGATACGTGATGCCCGGAGGGCTAGGATTAATTAACATAAAATCATCACAATTGCCAATAATCATAATATGAATTTCAGCAGCTGACATTTAAGCTTGCGGGTAAAAACTAATATGTGGAATAATCCGCTCGCGCACAAACGACTATGATACGCAGAACAGGTCTGGCGATAATTTATATGTAAAACAACACCGCGCGCGTCGTGACGAATAAGTCATTTGCGCGTGACCCCGAGTTAAATTTGAATAATACATCTGGTACACCGACTTGCTCACACAGCTTGGCACCGTTGAACTTTAAATTCTCCAGACCAAAGACACTGTTTTCATATCACATGATTCGAGGTAAGTCTTGCATAGTTACGTAACAGACGTTCAGCACCCATACATTGTTCACAGTGGGTGAGAATGGCACAAAGACACCAGACCATTCCGGAGCTGGGGGTTGCTAGCGTAAGGTTTGCACCGAATCACGTGATATAGCAACAATGAATTTGGTCTGGAGAATTTAAAGGTAAACTGTGCCAAGCTGTGTGAGCAAGTCAGTGTACCAGATGTTCTTCAAATTTAACTCGGGGTCACGCGCAAATGGCTTATTCTGACCGTTCAGCGGGCGCCCTCTATCGGGTCTGGGACAACTCGGTCGTGGTTGTATTACATAACAGCAAATTGACCAGTTAAAATATTAGTTCACAAATCTGCATGGAGTAACGTTCACTTTGTTAGTGTGTTTAAGTCGACTCTTATTATTGAAGTGGCTGATGTGCTGGCTTGCTCGCAATTAAACTGTGCAGTAAACGTACATGTACATGTACATGTACATTGTATACAAATAGGAAAGCACTATTCAGCTACAAGCACAACGACATTCGTCGTGCGGCTTTGGTTACGGATTCGTCGTGCGTCTTTGATTAGTGTTAGTGTTTAACAGTTAGCTGTAGCCTCACTACTATAGTGTGGCTAGGGTTAGGGTTGTCACTTTGGTTGCCCTCTTGAAGTGATTCATCCAGTGAGATAGGTACAGTCATCGATGATGTTAAAGTTGTCTGGGATCTGACTAGGGTTAGGGTTAGGGTTAGGGTTAGGGGTTAGGGTTAGGGTTAGGGGGTTAGTGTTAGGGGTTAGGATTAGGGTTAGGGGTTAGGATTAGGGTTAGGGGTTAGGGTTAGGGTTAGGGTTAGGGTTAGGGTTAGGGGTTAGGGGTTAGGGTTAGGGTTAGGGTTATGGTTAGGGGTTAGGGGTTAGGGTTGTCCCAGACAACTCTAACATCATCGATGACGTCAACACCATCTGTGTTCTGATTGGCTAATGTACCAACCTACCTGCAGGAACAATTATCGCGGCCGGGCAGAGACTATCGGGGGCCAGCTATGATCGGGGTTGGGTGAGCAGCCGATTGGACCGACAAAAACAAGACAACGAGGCGTAAAAACTTCACACGGCAAAAAATCACGAAGCAGAGACTCCTATTAACGCGGACCGATGACAGTAACCAAACACCGAAGTAACGACTGCGTGCAAGCCTATTTTGTACGCTTACATTCCACCCCTGTGGGTAGAAAACACGCTAGTGATGGTTGTTGACGTCGCAGAAAGTTACACGGTGAACGTTACCCAAGTCGCTGTAACCAAATTACACCCTGTTTTCATCCGACTCCTGAATCTAATTTATCTGTTGTTGTGGACTAGACTCTTGTTTGGATCGGTATAGTTTTCCCCTTCTCTTGTTCGCCTTGGAACTGCAAACTGTCTGAATAATAGATTCGTGACAGAGTTTTGTTACTCAGTCAACAAGGTAATGGTTTTTCGTCCCGCTGAAAGCGAGCTTCCCCCCCCCCCCCCCCCCCGAGTCTTCAAGTCGAGAATTGAGGCTTCTAGTAGAGTTGATACGGCGATCGTACCATTCCAAACACATGTCACGTGCGAGTGCTCTTCTCGAATAGGCTAGTTTCAACCCAAACAAAATCTCCCGCCCACGATCGGAAAGGTTTTGCAAACACTGGAAACAATTTTCAGTGATATCCACTGAAATATCCAAAATATTGATTGGATAATATTAGCTTTACAATCTCATATCCGGGTTAGGAATATATAATATTAAAACAAACCGGAACGATCAGATACAAAATAATAACCATGGTTTCAAAATAGGATTGTAGTTCAATGCGAAATGCGTAACCGTGTGAGAAAGTGACCGAATAAAAAAAATAATAATAATACATTTGTGGCTCGCGTCGATAAATGTGGGGTACACCATTTGCAGATATCGAACATTTTTACTACCAAATTATTTGAAAGTAAATAATAATCCTATAGGCATCCAGCCTAAAAAGAAAAAGAAGAAAAAAAGAAAAACAAGAACAAGAATAAATGCCCGACACCGGTTTAAAACGAACGAAGTTTCTTGCTTTTTCGCGGCATCAATGATTGTAAAACTTCAGACAGATCAGTTAAACAATGTTTACTATACAACCCCCAAAGCCCACCCATGTATTGCTGATAATTCAAGCAATTACCAATGGTGTATCCTACCTTTACATCCACCCATTGCTGATAATTCAAGCAATTACCAATGGTGTATCCTACCTTTACATCCACCCGTTCCTGATAATTCAAGCAATTACCAATGGTGTATCCTACCTTTACATCCACCCATTCCTGATAATTCAAGCAATTACCAATGGTGTATCCTACCTTTACATCCACCCATTCATGATAATTCAAGCAATTACCAATGGTGTATCCTACCTTTACATCCACCCATTCCTGATAATTCAAGCAATTACCAATGGTGTATCCTACCTTTACATCCACCCATTCCTGATAATTCAAGATCGATTGCTTTTGGGGGGGGAATAATACTTAATCCTGGTCACTTTCTTAAATGTCGACTTTCCGTTTCCAAGAAATAATGCTGGACAACGGAGTATACATCTAGTACAATGAACGATTGCGACAAATGCAACGTTCATTGGCGAAACAAATTAACTACATACATTGTACATGTATAAAGAAAAGCCGTATATCGCTCTAACTAATCGCGGCAGATGTGTTTGTAACTTACGTCTACGTGTACATGGAAACATAAATCCACAAAAATAAGGTTTTAAGTGGACTGCCCACTTCAATAAAGGACTGTTTTGGACGGTCGTTTTTGTCCAATAACATCAATTCGCATTGGGACTAGAGCGAGTGGCCCAATAAACGTCATCGTTCTATCTTGGTCGTCAGTGGGACATACATGGACAAAAATTGTGGGAATTGCTCCTTTGAATTTGTAATCTATAGGTAAAGATGCAGGTTGTGGGTTCGAGTCCGGGCTGGGACTACGATGCGTGCGCCCAATTCGGCAAGACACTTTGTCACTCATTGCTTCTCTCCACCCAGGAGTAAATGGGTACCTGTGAGGGCAGAGATGGTTATTGTGGTTGATTTAGCTGCTTTGCGCCGAAATGGCAGCATCCAGCTGTATACTCCTCAGAAAGTCGAGATTTTGGAATGTTTCGTGGGCCCAATGACCGGGGTAATAATGTGACAAATGTGACACCCTTCGCAATTCAGCTTAAGTAACAGCTGCCAGTAAGGACGATTGTCCCCATTGCTTGAAATTGACAGAGTTTGATAAAATAAAATGTATTGGTATAACAAGCAATGTTCTAAATTTTCAAAATGGCTACCACTGCATGTTATTCTACCTATATGGTTGCGCACATCCAAATAAAGTCCCATAGACAACAATGATAAATACCTAAAATTCAAACAATTGGGAAAAATACTCACTACTCTCTAAGGTGACTAAACTATACACCAAAATGAAGCTTATTTCACCATCTTTCATTTTCTTTTCAAGTTGTGTGGGGTCATCTGATAACTTTTGGGTGATATTTCCCTCAAAAGGAGAACACCCCTAAAACTAGTTTTGAAGTCCAATCTGCAGAGCGTCCATTTTGAAAAAAAATACCCTCTCGCTCAAGAGCCAAGTAGTGCCAATTCCATGGCCAGATTCATTCCAAATGCTCAGAATTAGAAGCTCACACTCCCGGACCGAGGTGGTACACTGTATTTTTACAATCCTTCAAATGCATGGCTCTCAAAATGCTTTTTAGAAAATTATTTCCTGGGCATGCAAAATGTGATCTGGTCAGCGCAAGCAATTTTGGGCCTATTTACAACCCTGCACCCATATAGTTTTGTCAAAGGTCAAATCTGCTTTGGCCCTATAGCCAAACACTTTCTCAGGACGTACTCCGACTGTGGCCCAAATCTCATTCTTGTTATCATCAAGTGAATAATGTTACCCTTTTTTGCACCTATCTGCTAAAGCTATCGGCCCAGTATAAATGTCATCGTTCTATCTGGGGTTTTGGAAGTATTTTTCACAGAAGTATTTTCCACAACCGTAATATCCATAACTATCAGACAAGATCCTCGTCTCTATACATCTTCCAAAACATAGAACAGCCGCATTTGAACAATGTATCTTGTAGTCAGGGGCCAATTTCACGGAGCTGCTAAGCACACAAATTTGCTTAGCATGAT
Source organism: Crossaster papposus (assembly GCA_037893245.1). Classification (NCBI taxonomy): domain Eukaryota; kingdom Metazoa; phylum Echinodermata; class Asteroidea; order Velatida; family Solasteridae; genus Crossaster; species Crossaster papposus. Next base: position 1,087,959 of record JBAIAA010000682.1, on the reverse strand, counting down.
ATTTTGTCCTTGGCAAAAACAAGGTTACAGACCAAATGTTCATCTGATCTTTATTGTTTTGAATTGACAATCGGCTAGTTTTTGCTTAGCATGAAAAACAAGTAGAATTTTGGCTGGTAACCTGTTTTTAATGAGCAAGACTTTTTTGTGCTAAGCAAATTTGTGTGCTTAGCAGCTCTATGGGCCTTGCATGCAACTGGAACAATCTGGTTTTTATTGCCGACTTTATTTAATGTGAATAAAAAATATAAAAAAATTGGCAAAATATTAGTGGTCAGATTTAGACTCCTGAACTATTGCGAATGTCATGAGCTCCGTTGTCCTTTTTTGTTATAAACGTCTCAAAAATGTGTAAATTAAACAAAAAAGAACAAACAAAAATATAAATTGAGACAAATAACTGAAAGAACATAAACCAAACAAAACAACAAATATGATGCAAAGTCCAATTTTAATAGGAATTAAATTTTAAACTTAAACATAAAAACTGAAAAAGAACATAAGAAACAAACATTTATAAAACAAAATAAAACAAATATTTTACAGAAAATACAAATTATCAGCAGTTTTGTATTAGTATGTGGGACCGTATACGTTTGGTAGTTACTCCAAAAATTAATGGCAATAAAAACTTACTTGGTAAGAAGTACAGCAGCTTTGGATAGTATAATGCATTTTTAGAAACTTTTCACTTTAAAGCACTGTGGTTATGGAAAAAGTTATCACTTTTTATCCCCACAAATTTGAATCTGAGAAGCGTTACTGCAGTGACGTTTCTCAGATTGTGTATCCCGTCCGATGCAGATTATTCTTTCTGCGTGGACATAACCGCTCCAGATTTTCGGCAATATCTCAAAATCGCTATTTACAGGTTAGTTTTATGGTATATATCTATAACTATATAGAATTGAAACAAACAGTGGGTTCCAATTACCAAACGTATACGATCCCTTGAACACTACAATGGGTTGATATTGATAAGAACGATTCGATTAATAGTGGCATTATTGGAGGTCCGTTTTGTTTATTTATTAACCGACTGCACAAGACTAAAGAGGTCAGCTCATGCCTATCGCAATTCAATAAAAGCACGTACCTCAAAGATGGCCGACTGTGCAAATGGTCTATACGAGAACATATGGAATACAAAAATGTATCGATGGTAAAACATGTACACTACTTGAAAATTCAGGCATTTAGGCTTCGTGAATTACTCTAATTTGTGACCCACTCTGCAAAAATGAGTCTAATGTCGCATAATACATTTTTCCCGTAAAGAAAGGACTGCTTATTGTCTCAGAGGTGAATTTTCTTCCAAAAATTTATTTTGGGGTTTTAAGGAATTTTGGTTTCTCCGACACCTATTTTTTTTCTTCAGAACTGATCGTTTGAGAAGGTTGTTCTGATCCCTGAAGTAGATTTAATCAATGTTTTTGTCGTCCTCCAACCATAGCATCTAATGAAGCACTAACATTATAAATCTTCATTTCTGTTCAAAGACCATTTTAATATAACTGAGAAAAAGCAAATTTCAAACAATCGTAAAAGACCGATGCATTACACTACAGAGTTGTGCTATATGTCAAATAAAAGCTTATTTCCTGCTCTTTTTGACCAACCGTAAAACTTAAAAAAAAAAATATTTTTAACACATCAGACTCATTTTTGCAGAGCGGGTCACATTTTAGATTCTGGACAACTTCATTTTGGTTACTATATGTGATCTACTATACATGTATGTACATGTACACCGTTTTAATCCTCTCACCATTAGGATTATAATCCCTACCCCGGGCAGGACTGGCAGAAATGGCAGGCCTTGCACCCCTAGAGGACTGGTGTGCCCCGGCTCCGGTATCAACAAAGTTAAAGTTATCCTTGGGGGGACATTTTGGTTCGAGATGCGGAGAGGATTATGCGATTTAGCAACGATGGTTAAATGATTTTTTCCAGGGAATCGGTCTTGCCAGATTGTGGTCAATGCCCGCTATCGTTGGCTGTGGCAGCACAGAAAATTAGGGGAGGGGAAGGAAGGGTGTGGGGGTGGGGTTACCAAATTGAGGAAAACAAATCGATGTTGAGCGAACGTGGCGTATAGTCGGTCCGTTCTCAATTTGTTGCTCCAGCACGGTTCAGTCGTGTAATTAGATTGATGAGGAGAATTGCGACGGAGTGCGAGGTTGCACCCGAAGCAAAAATATTCGTAGTAGGTAGGCCGGTTGAATGCCAAAGCCGACTTGCGACAGTAATCGATATTGCGCAGGTCGCGTGTAATCTTTTTCGCAAAGTGCCCTTGCAAATGACTCTTACAGTAGTCTTTGCAAACTTGATCCAGCGGTTTTAACTTTTTCTTTATTTCTCGGCAGGCTTTTCCTAGGGAGCCAATCGGCGATCGTAGAACGCCGGCTGTTTACATACTTGAATGCGTACTAACCCCACGCACAAATTTCCTTTGTGAAGCAGCACTATTTAGATATGCAACGCAGGCCCGCGCGACTGCTGAATGGGTAGTTGGCTGCGCGAAGCCGATGTGCATATATTCAAAAATACATTACCCCCAGCTCCGGAATGGTCTGGTGTCTTTGTGCCATTCTTAACCATTGTGAACAATGTATTGGTGCTAAGCGTCTGCTACGTACATGTAACTATGCAAGAGTTTGCCCCGAATCACGTGATATAGCAACAGTGTCTTAGGTCTGGAGAATTTAAAGTTCAACGGTGCCAAGCTGTGTGTTCTTGTATCGTATTACGATCGAGGATCGAAACACAAAAGAGAACAAAGAGAACAAAGGATCCTCGAAGGACGGTTTGCTTGTCCGAATTCGGTCCTCGATCGTTGGGGCAAGCGCTAAGTAATGGGGTTAGGGTATAGTAAAGGAATAAAGGAAAACACAATATCGATCCTCGGTCGTTATGTGGTTTACGACTGCGTGAGCAAGTCAGTGTACCAGATAATATTCAAATTTCACACGCAAATAATCAATTCACCGTAACAACTGCTCAATTACAGAAAAAAATTGCTGTAACTTCACAGAATTAGAAAATAAAGAACAGTAGCGTCTCATACATACAACTAGTTTACCGACGACTATTTAGTCGCAGGTTTTGATAATATCTAGTAAAAATAAATGCATAGAATATAAAATACAATGATATTTACATTATAGTACGCAAAACATAATTCATTTAACAAAAATTAATGTAGCGATTAATTCTCCTTGACATTTCCGATATTTTGAGTCACCTGATAACACCGATGAAATATGGGAAAGTCCTTGTAAAAATAATAACGCATCTTGTAAAATATGAACATCCTTTGAGGAATCACAAGCAATTATAATAAGCTTTTTTCTTGCTTTATTTTAATCGGCATCCATGATTGTAAAACTTCGGACAGGTCAGTTAAAGGTAGTATACACCATTTGCAGATATCAAACAATTTTACAACCGAATTATTGAGAAATATCTTACTTATTTGAAAGTAAAAAAAAGATTGTAGGCATCCAGCAAAATGATTGCGCTAGATATCCTATAATTGTTCTAAAAATTTTCGGACGGCAATCGCAAACAAAAACATGAATTACATAAGAACCACTGCCCGACGCCGGTTTAAAATGAAAGCCGTTTTTCTTGCTTTTATCGGCATCCATGATTGTAAAACTTCGAACAGGTAAACGATATTTACTAGAAAATACAACTCCCTAAAATCCACCTATTCTTGATAATTCAGGCAATTACCAATGGTGTATTCTACCTTTAAACACGCATCTAATATTGTCAAGTAAACTCAAATATGTGACCCGCTCCATCGTAATCAGGAATAAGTCGCTGGGGCCGTTTTACACAATTGGCCGTTGAAGTGAACGCATGGGTGAAAATCGTGACCAAGTCGTTTTTCTGAACATTGTATTTTTAGGAAGTGTAGTTATCACAGATTATTGTCATCAATGTCTTGTATGTAAAAACGATCAATAAAGATAAAAATAAAAAAGATTTGTTTGCGCTGTCCGTATGATTTTGGTCAATTTTGTTTATTTCAAAGCTGTTTTTCTCGGAATGTGGATTCGGCAAATAAATATACACCTGTCATCTTCATCAGACCATAACTCGTTAACCTAAGAAGATACACACTTGTGACGGGTATCATTAGAAAGCTTATGAAATTCCCTTTCTCACCATGTGCATATCTCAAAAAGTCATTTCGAGACTTATTCCTGATTTTGATGGAGCGGGTCACAAATATAGATATTATTTCCATGGCATGTTGTTGGAGGGGGAAGGAGGGGGTGGGGGATTATAGAAATTGGGATAATTGGGATAACCGGGAGGGGGTGGGGGAGGGGGTTCAAACATGTTGGGGTGGGGTGGAGGTTGGGGTGGGGGCGGGAAACAGTAACCCCCATTAGAGGGCGGAGCCTGTGGATTACCTGGTGTTCCCGTGTAGTGATCCGGATTAAATGACGACCCATAATGCTGGTATGCTTGTGGGTACGGGGGCGGGCCGAACGGAGGTCTCGGCGGACAATGCCCAAATGGTGGGCGTGGCATGCCCCGCCCTCTCCAGTTTTGGAACGGCGGTCTCGGTCTCGCGTCATAGGCCGCCCTCCCTCTCGGTCTTTGGTGATTGGACGATTCTAAACGAACAAAATAATGACGAGTTTTACTTTACCCCAAATTGTATTCGTTACCAAGGATTTTTAATGCAGGTTGTCATGACAGCGAGTCAAGGCAAATAATGTCACACAATGCGTCGGAAAGAAGTCTGGGTACCATACACCGACTAGTCTAGTCTAGTCTAGTCTAGTCTAGGCACAGACGGACTGGACTCCCTTGTTAGAATTTAACCCACTTTTAAGTGCATGTTCGATTAAAGTTGAGGTACAAATTTGTATCATATTAAATTTATCAATTCGCATTTTTTGTTATAATACGTTGTAAATTGAAATGCTTTCTAATGACCCAAATTACGAGAACTAAAATCAGAATGATATGACTTTCAAATTCAAAAAAAAAAAAAAAAAAAAAAAAAAAAAAAAAAAAAAAAACGCCCATTATTATCAATATTGATTTTGGCCTCAAACGGATTCTGCGAAGATATCAAATAAGCCAAAAAGGAAAATCTTACCGAAGTAACCGTGGCGATTATCCGATTGAAACTGACGCCCCGACGACGGCAGGCGCTCATCGGTTGCCATGGCAACATCTTGGGAGTTGTTTCGGCTGTCGGCCGGAAGAAAAAAAAAAGCAATTCTACACGTGATGAATAGAATATACAAAATCACCAAATTATTATGAAATACCTTTAACCAGTTCGCGCCGGGATTATTTTAACCTTCGCCGAGCCGAGGGGAGGGATTATTTTTAACGAAACTCGATCCGAAGCGGGTTCAGGCCGATAGTGCCGGGAAGCACACCAACGCATTTCCGGCCTTGCTCGCTGCTGACAGACATTTCTGGCCTTGCTCGTGGCGTGTTTATGCGTCATCCGTTTTGAATTTGGGGAAAACTTTGCGTTTATATACGTCATCCGGCGCGAACTGGTTAAGGGCACCCACAGCCGATTTCACAAAAAAGTTTGTAGCTTGCGCCATTTTAAAAAGTAGCGTAAGGCTTACGCAACCAAAAAGTTGCGTAGCTGCGTCATTTTCTTACGAACCATTTCACGAAACTTGACGTACCTGCGCAACGTTTTAAACAGCGTTTACAACGATTAGTTGAGTATATTAGGGTTCTTTTGAAAATATTTTTGAACCAATTTTGAAAATAGTTTTGTCTGACTTGCTGCGGAATCGTGAAGTAACGTAAAAATAGCAATTCCTTTAGCTAAATCCTACAGCTGCGAGTGTCCTTAATGAAGCTTAACCCTATCCACCCCGAGTCCATCAAAATCCATTTCCTGTTTTGGAGGATTTTAGCGGATTCAGGATACCTCCATATTGAAACAACTGGAGGAGTGTGATGGATTGAGGATTTTAAGCCTAGCGTTACTGCAGGAGTTTGATGGATTCAGGATACAGAAATTTAGGTGATGGACTGTGATGGACTCTGTGGAGAAACACACTGCAATTTTGTGTATGCCACCATGGTATCCTGAATCTGTCACAGTCCATCAAACTTTTGCTGGTGGATTATGATGGACTCAGGATCTCTCCAGAATGCATACTGGTGGAGTCTGATGGACTCAGGACACCAGCAGTTTTTGCAAACCAAAATTGGTGGACTGTGGCGGATTCAGGATACTTTCTAGTAAAAGCCGTGAGGGAGTTAGGGTTAATACGTACGGCAATGACAGGGTCCATGTTAATTATGATTTGCTGGTAAAAATATCATTTTTCAAGAAAAGTGGTACTTTTATATCAATCAACCAACTAGTATGATGGATTCTGACAGATTCAGGATACCAATGCTGGCATAAAAATATCTTGCAGTGTTTCTCCATATGTTACTCGCGTAACATCGTAATCAGGAATAAGTCGCTGGGGCCGTTTTACGCAATCAGTCGTTGAAGTGAACGCATGGGTAAAAATTGTGACCAAGTCGATTTTCTGAACATTGTATTTTTAGGAAGTGTAGTTATCACAGATTAATGTCATTAATGTCTTGTATGTAAAAACAATCAATAAAGATGAAAATGAAGAGGATTTGTGTGCGCTGTCCGTATGATTTTGGTCAATTTTTGTTTATTTCAAAGCTGTTTTTCTCGGAATATCGATTCGGCAAATAAATATACACCTGTCATCTTCATCAGACCATAACTCGTTAACCTAAACAGATACACAATTGTGATGGGTATCATTAGAAAGCTTATGAAATTCCCTTTCTCACCATGCGCATATCTCAAAAAGTCATATTGAGACTTATTCCCGATTTCGATGGAGCGGGTCACATATAATCTTCAAAATCCATCACGTCAAAATACATTTTGTTTCGACCAGTATGCTCTGGTCGTCCTTTAGGTGGGGAAGTGCCGGACTGCGATGATGCGCTGGTTTATAAGGACGAGCAGGTTCGGTAATGCATGGAAAAAAGATGCTAGCGGGGAAACGACTGGATCTCCGGGTCGGTGATGCGTAAAGGGATGCTGGTGCGAGATGGTAGAGAATTTGGTTTACGGCAGCGAACCACGACAGCCTCAGATCTTCTGTAACATACCTGGGAGGGTTTGGCGTCTTTCTCTTGCGTTTGTCGTTCTTCTTAGTTTTCTTGGCGTCGCGCTCTTGTTCGTCGTCGCTGTACTGAACTAACTCCACCGGGGGCTCCTCGTCATTTTCCCATGATGCATCAGAGCCTCTCAACCTGTCAATAAATCGAGTACGCAAATCCAATTTGTTACCTTTGTCCCAAGAGACTTAGTGATAAAACAAGTCATTACTCTGTCGAGCCAACTTCAAAACTGCTCTACAATGCTAGCCTATAAAAGACGTTAAGAAGTTTTCGAGTTTTGTACATGTGATATGGGAAAATGCCCTTAAAAACACTTTTATTCCACTACTTCAATACTATTTCTTAATAGAATATAGTTAGTAGGCATACCAAAGATTACAAATATCAATAAATCTGAAAATAAAAAAAAAATCTCCCATTATTCATTATTTTGCAGTTTTCTCATCTATGCCCTGTGCCATCTCATTTTGCCAGAACAGCTCACAATTGTCCAAAATATGTCAGGAGTATCGTGATCTGTGCCAGACGCAAACATTTTTCGTTTTATGATGATCTTTTTCAACCTGAGGGCGCTATAGCCAGTCAAATATTTTGAGTATAGTGCCCAGTCGGGCACCAGCATCAAGGGATTAAGTACTGTACAACTGTCAACGATCTTTACCAAGACTCCTACCTTAAGACGCTATGGCTTTGCGCAATCTCCCAATAAAAAAAATCGTGCGTACTATATATGTGACCTGCTTCAACGAAACCCAGACAAAGTTGACAATTTTTGTTTTTTACATTGATTTTTTTTTCAAATTCTCTATGTTCTCAGCTTTAAAATGATGTATCATTTACGTATGTACCTCCACCCTATGTCCCCTGGGGGAAAGATTTAGTGATAAAACCCAGACAACCTAATTATGAGATAAACAGCTTTTAAGTTCAAAAAAGCGTAATTATTTTCATATACAATTGTTTCACAAAATCAAAAAACAAAAACACTTCTGGGAGACGGATTATGTCTAAATTTGAGGAGATTGTAGATTAATAGTTTGTGATTCAGAAAAACGCAAAACCTTAAAATACATCCACGCTGAAATGACTTCACGAGTACATTGTAATAAAACACATTGTGCGACTTTGTGCGGGTTTCGTTGGAACAGGTCACATACATGTATGCACGCGCAAACCAGTGGTTTTGCAATGCGCTCTTTGAAATGCTAAAAGTGCCCACTCTAGTTTTCCCTCTCGGAACAACAAAAACTTTAAATGGACAAGACGTACTGCTTGAGTTTCTGGGTGAAGACGTAAGTCGTAATGTTCGGGATTCGTGGAGCGAAGAAAACCTGCATCTTCAAATCAATCTTGAGATCTTGGATGTCTGTGAGACTGTTGAATCGGACGGTGTACAACGGAGCGATCACCGGCCCAAACACTTCAAAAATCTACACAAGGAAGACAAAAAATTGATTAACTCCCCAGGATATTTTTGGCTAGAAACCCTGCCAAACGCATCGGATCGCATCAATTGTCAAAGTGACTCGGCTGAAGAGTGCAGCGAGATTCATCGGGTTCCGAAATCTCAAGGTCAAACTGCTTCAGAGTCTGCGGTCACCCAACGCAGCAGAATCCATCTCTGGCATTGCTCAATGTGGATTAAGTAGCTCTTAGATGTCTTAAAGGGTTCTAGAAATGTGGTTTTTATTAGTTTAAATGAAAGATTATAACTAATTGAGTGATTTTCAGTTTATAAAAGTTTTAATTTGTTGGTAATTAATATGAAAAAAAGAAAATTAGAGTGCTTTGGGGGACCGGCCCCGCCCCTAGAATGGTAGCTTATTAACATGTAAAATTTGCATAATTGTGACGTGCATGGCATCTCTTTTGGGGGGTTGCCGAATGTTCGTCACGAACAGCGCCACCATTTGACAGTGTTTGAACATGTTAATGAGGGGGCCAATTACATTTACGGTGATTAACCCCAATTAATGTCATTTTATACCATTTTATCACTCCTGGTCTTGTTACTTACACACCAAGGCACATTTTAAATTATTAAACAGCAATTCTCCTCAAAAGGTCTGCGTAGTACCTTTAACCAGTTCGCGCCGGGATTATTTTAACATCACCGAGCCGATGGGCGGGATTTCTTTTTAAGGAAACTCGATCCGAGGCGGGTTCAGGCCGATAGTGCCGGGAAGCACACCCACGCATTTCCGGCCTTGCTTGCTGCTGACAGACATTTCCGGCCTTGCCCGTGGCGTGTTTATGCGTCATCCGTTTAGAATCTGGGGAAAACTTTGCGTTTACATACGTCATCCGGTGCAAACTGGTTAAACTGTGGTCGTTTATGCACTGTTGTTAACAGCTAAATATATCAAAGTGCACCATATTTTTTTTTACCTGATGCACTGCGTTGCGTCTGGCAGGGTTAGGGTTAATACAATGTCAAGTACTAAAGGAATTCGTTAGTGCTGCGTTTTAAAATAATTTCGCATTGATCGCCATTCGAATATTTCCGTGTACGCCACTGTCTTACCACTCCGATAGCTTGTTTGTCGTCGCGGAACAAGACCGTGTCCGAGTCCAGAGCTTCGACGCCAAGGCTCGACTGAATCACGACTGGAAAATACCAAGAAAGTCAACGATTAAGATTGAGGACCGAAGCTTGTTGATGGCGAGATTTGTTAAAGATGAGATTTAAAGATGAAGGTTTAAATGGCAAAAAGGCAATGAGTTTGTGGTAACACCACGCGGTAATTCTCTTTAGTGAGATGTGTGGTTCTTCTGAAAGGAACCGGAGGGAGCTAAAGGTTTCGGACAACGGTGAAGATGGGTTCATGGTTGCCGAGAAAAAGCAAGAAAAAAACGGCGTTCGTTTTCAACCGGCATCGGGCAGTTGTTCTTGGTGTTTTTTCGCGATCACTGAATATCTAGCGCAATCATTTTGCTGGATGCCTGGAATCATTATTTACTTTCAAATAAGTAAAATATTTCTTAATAATTCGGTAGTCAACATTTTCAAAATCTGCAAATGGTGTATCCTACCTTTAAAGGGATCGTATACGTTTGGTAATTACTCCAAAAATTAATGGCAATAAAAACTTACTTGGTAAGAAGTACAGCAGCTTTGGATAGTATAATGCATTTTTAGAAACTGTTCACTTCGAAGTACTGCGGTTATGGAAAAAGATATTAATTTTTATCCCCAAAAAATTTGAATCTGAGAAGCGTTACTGCAGTGACGTTTCTCAGACTGTGTATTCCAATGCAGATTATTCTTCCTGCGTGGACATAATCGCTCCAGCATTTTGGCAATATCTCAAAATCGCTACCACCTTTTGAAATGCAATTTTTACAGGTTAGTTTTATGGTATATAGTGTATCTATAACTATATAGAATTGAAACAAACAATGGGTTCCAATTACCAAACGTGTACGATCCCTTTAAACAATGCAAAATTGTGTAAATATAATTGTCATTTTTTGAAGTCCGCTCAAATAAAGTAACTCTTTTTTTGACTTCTTACCAAGTTGTCCGATAATACTCGACACCACACCGACAGATTTTAGCTCTTCGTTCGAATCTAGAATCACGTCCACAGGCTGCACTGGCGACAAATCCTGGAAAACAACAGACGTGGGTAAATAAACACGTGTAAATAGGAAAAAAGTCCAACTCACCAAGTTGTTGGGTACGAAAATTACTTGCCTGCTAAATCCAACAGAATCCAACTGAACTCATTATGTGACCTGTCACTCCAAAATGAGAGTAAAGTCGCACAATGTGTTTCAGAGATATGGGCATCCAAAGTCAAAATATGAAGGGGTGGTCAATTTTGAGATTTTGAGTAATTTAGAAAGCCCAAGTCCTCCTCTACATATTCCTATTGTTTGGGTGAGATCAGATGATCGAAAACCTCCTAAATTAAGCGATTTTGTGTAGTGTTTGCGTAGTTAGCGTTTGGATTAAAGTCCATTAGTGGTCTAATTAACACGGTAATTAAATATGCAAATTAGGTCTTCGTAACTGTCCCACGTTTTCGAAATTTTGATATTATGTTGATTATACAATCGTTTGTATGTGTGGAAAGTTTCAAGAAGAAATAATGATTTGTGTTTTGTTTAGGATGTTTATAAGTAAGTTTACTCACAAACACGTTTTGTGAAACCCGTGACTTTCTGGAGCGCTGTAAAATGTATTTGTCGCAAAACCCCAAGTGTTATATACCATTGGAAAGCTCTCTTTCTCAAGAAAATGAAAATACCAATATCTCAATTTTCAATTTTTTCGACTTTACTCTTATATTGTCGTTGACCGGTCACATATGACTTTACTGCTCAATCCAACACAGTCCAACTCAACCAAGTTGTTGGGTACCAAAATTACTTGCCTGCTAAATCCAACAGGATCCAATTTGGTCTTATATTTTTGGTTTGATGTTGGATCACAACAGAGTTCAGTCAAACAGGTTCCAACGAAAATGTCAACTAGTAGAATCCTGTGGGATTCAGCAGGTTTAGGGTTAACCAGTTCGCACCGTCATGACGTATATAAACGCAAAGTTTTCCCCCAGATTCAAAACGGATGACGCATAAACACGTCACGAGCAAGGCCAGAAATGTCTGTCAGCAGCGAGCAAGGCCGGAAATGTCTGTCAGCAGCGAGCAAGGCCGGGAAATGTCTGTCAGCAGCGAGCAAGGCCAAAAATATGTCTGTCGGCAGCGAGCAAGGCCGGGAAATGTCTGTCAGCAGCGAGCAAGGCCGGAAATGTCTGTCAGCAGCGAGCAAGGCTGGAAATGTCTGTCAGTAACGAGCAAGGCCAGAAATGTCTGTCAGCAGCGAGCAAGGCTGGAAATGTCTGTCAGTAGCGAGCAAGGCAGGAAATGTCTGTCAGCAGCGAGCAAGGCTGGAAATGTCTGTCAGCAGCGAGCAAGGCCGGAAATGTCTGTCGGCAGCGAGCAAGGCCGGAAATGCGTGGGTGTGCTTTCCGGTACCATCGGCCTGAACCCGCCTCAGATCAAGTTTCGTTACAAATAATCCCGCCCCTCGGCTCGATGATGTTAAAATAATCCCGGCGCGAACTGGTTTGTTTACCCAGTGATTTCCCAAGTGTTTTTCTCATCAGCTACATGTTTTGGGTAAAAAAATATAAAATCATGAAAAATCATAAGACTCCGTTACCTTGATAAGCACTTCCTTCGCTGTTTTTGGCGGAAGGGTTAGACGATCTTTACAATCTTCTTCGCTATCACTGTAACAGGCAAAAAGAAAAACACGACGCTATGTAAAGCATTCAGATAATGTCAGAGAGTGTCAGTTGATTTTGGAAGAGTGTTGGGCACGACCGGCGGATCTGCGTTATCGCGATCGGTCAATCCAGTAGGAAATCTGCGACTTTATTTTTGTGTGGATCTGCGCTATCTGTTGATCGTTGAGTGTTTTGTATCAAAATAGAAGTGAAGTCGGAGATGTCCTACCGATTCCACCTATCGCGCAAGTGCATTTGAGGTCCGCTCGTAAGCACAACGGCTCATAGGTCCGACTCCTCATAGGTCCCACGCCTCGTAGGTCTGATGCCTTGTAGTTCCGATGACCCAGAGGTCCGACACCTCATAGGTCCGAGTGACCGTCCGACGCCTCATAGGTCCGAGTGACCATCCGACGCCTCATAGGATCTAGTGACCGTCCGACGCCTCATAGGTCCTAGTGACCGTCCGATGCCTCATAGGTCCTTGTGACCGTCCGACGCCTCATAGGTCCAACGCCTCATAGGTCCGAGTGACCGTCCAAGTGACCGTCCGACGCCTCATAGATCCGACGGCCCGTAGGTCTGATGCCTCGCAGGTCCGACGCCTCATTAAATTATATTTGCTTTTTCGTCAGATGTCGGACTTATAAGGCGTCAGACTTACGAGGCGTCAAACTTATGAGGCGTCGGAGGTACATGTACGAGGACGAATACTATAGGGCCTGGCTGGGTTAGGGTTAAGGATGATTCCTACCAAAGGGCTAAGGGTTAGGGTCAAGGATGGTTCATAACCAGGGGGTTAGGGTTAAGGTGGTTTCTTAACAGGAGGTTAGGGTTAGGGTTAAGGATGGTTCCTAACGAGAGGGTTAGGGTTAACCCTAACCCTGCCAGATCCAGCACAGTGCATCTCTGGTGAATGTTTGACCTTGCTGGACTCTGCACACAAGTCAATGTGACAAAGTATGCAATCTGTTGCGTCTGGCAGGGATTCTAGCCAAAATACCCTGGAGGGTTAGGGTTAAGGATGATTCCTACTTAGAGGGCTAAGAGGTTTGGACTTCCTTTACCTTGCACCTTGGATGGATGCCATGTTCTCATCACCTGTGCTTGAGGAGTCCTCCGAACTAGACTCGGAAGACGAGCTGCTTTCTTCTGTATCACTCTCGCTGCCCGACGAAGATGACGATGACGTCGACGAATCTTCTTCCGAATCTTCAGTGTCTTGTCTCATTTCTTCAGATTCTTCCGGCAAGTCCTCCTGTTTGACTGAGACACTTCGGGAGACATCACCTTGAAGACTCGAGTCTTGTATCATTTCTTCAGATTTCTTTGGCAAGTCCTCTCGTTTGACCAACACACCTTCGGAGGAATCGCCACTAAAGTCTTGAATCATTTCTTCGACTTTCTCTGGCAAGATCTCCTGTTTGGCCACGACTTTTTGGGATGCATCTTCTTGAAGACTCGAGTCTTGTATCATTTCTTCAGATTTTTTCGGCAAGTCCTCCTGCTTGACCACGACATTTTGGGAGGCATCGCCATTAAGACTTGGAGATACGTCTTTAAAACTCGCAGTCGAAGCTGAATTGAGTGCTGTTTCAAGTTCTCTTGGAGCAATGCACGATTGCAAGTCGTCAATTTCAGTTTTCGTGCTTAGGTTCCAACTATCCGTCTGTTCAGGGGTAACGTTAGTCGTCGATTCAGTGCTTGCTGGAGTCGACGGAGTACCTTCGTGTTTATTTATTTCGCAGCCGTCATTTTCAGATGCCGCCCCCGACGGCTCAGCAGCAAGCGAAGATGGTGGTTGTTCAGTTTTTTGTTCTTGCTTGACGGCCGTGTTTATCTCTTCCACTGGCAAAGTACCAGAGCACGAAGGCTCCGTATCCATGGTTACGGTCGTCTATGCAATAAAACCAAAAACAAATCACATCATAAATTTGCTGCTATTTAATTAAAACCTTAACTCTGCCAAACACAGCGCAGTGAATCAGGTAAAGGAGTAACTATAGAATGCAGGGCCTACCCCTAGACTGTAGGGCGGGCGTCGGGAGCCCTTGGCCTTAGGCCGGTACGCAGGGCCAGGGCCACTCAACTAACTACTCTCGGACTCGGCTTTCACCCTAGGACATAGAATGGAGTGGCCCTGTATTCTATGAGTATTGGGGTACAACTATAGAATACAGGGCCACTTCATTCTATTCAATGTGACAAAGTGCCATTTTCCGTACAAAAACAACAACAACTTCATTCTATCCACGTGTATGTGCCGCGCCGTCTTTATGCGTAAATTCACGGGCAATGTTTATCATGCAATGTCGATATAAACATGCAAAATACATTCAGTTTTTAAACTTTTAGAAATAAAAATAAGAATAATTCATTAATACTGTTGTTTGTGTTAATATTCACAATTAAATGATGAATCTGTTCTCTAAAAAGTGGGTTTCTCACCATGGGACACGCAAACCGGGTCAGCGCTTTCGTTTCCACGTGCAATCTGCGTGCATAGCGCCCTCGACGTCCAAACCACATGTGGCCAATTTCATAGAGCTGCTAAGCACAACAATTTGCTTAGCATGACAATTTGTCCTTGGCAAAAACAAGGTTACAGACCAAATTTCCAACTGATCTTTATTGTTCTGGATTGATAATTGGCTGTTTTTTGCTTAGCATGAAAAACATGTATAATTTTGGCTGGTAACCTGTTTTTAATGAGCAAGACTTGTTTGTGCTAAGCATTGTTTTTGCTTAGTAGCTCAATGAAATTGGCCCCTGTATATTTACTACTAGTCTTGGTTGCAAGACGTCCTAATCACGGAATGCACGGTGTACCATAAAGAAATAAGACACATTTCTCCATGGGTGTACACACACACACATTCGTTTTCAAGACGATAGCTCAAAGAAAATGTATTGCATTGAATTAAAACCCCGTCTATCGTATGGTTCTATTATGACTGTGACTGTGTATGGAATATCGAAAAGAATGGCCGAACAATAACAATAACAACAACATAGACAAAATTCAAGTCGAGTTGGCAACTAAAGTGTTTGTTCAAAAGAGGGCGCTCTACACAAATAGCAGTCACCAACATGAACAAAATTATCTGATCAAGCACTACATAGGGCCTTTTCGAATCCCTGGCTTCGTTTTCGTCTTTGGCTTAAGGCGATTTTTGACTCCCAACTGCAAGATCTCCAGCCACATTCTGACGCCTGTTGTACTTCAGAAACATTCACTCGAGTGATGTGAACCCAAAAGTTAGACTATTTCAATTTTCTTCCATTTCTATTTGCTTCTCAGTATTTCGGAATTCGGAGGTGAAGCCAAAGCCAAAGACGAAGCAACGGTTTCGAAAAGGCCCCTAGTCATAATTATTTGGTCTGAGAACCAGTCTAGAACTCTTATACAAAGTATACCCAGCACGATATGTGGCAAAGGGGTACCCCCCTCTTATCATTATACGCACTCAACACTATTGTAACCTAACCCACCCCCCCCCCTTGAAACCTAAAAGGAATTCCTGAGATTCCGGGAACACAATAGTCAACACAAAAGAGGGGGGGGGGGGGGGGTTTTCTCTGCCACATATCGTGCTTCATATGTAAAAATAATGTCGCTAATAAATGCCATAAACAAATTCTGAGTTATGCAATTTATTTTAAACAACGGTGTAACTGCGTAATCGGACACCACACGAATACTACAGTGGCAGTTTATTGAAATTTGCAGACCTGTTGAACTTGTTTAGTCTATCCTAAAACATAACCTGAAACAAAGATTACAAATTGGCCATTTTGTCTTGAAGAAATGTGACTGATTTTCACCAGTACAATGATTCTCCACAGATATTCAAGTTATTAATGTCGTGTTTTTTTTGTATATACACGCGGCCGTGGTAACAATCTATTACAATTATCTATTGGGGCGTGGCAACTTCGAACCCCAAACCGACCCCACACGTACACGAGGGCAAATCCACGTCACCGGTCGCGCCAACAAAAGGTTCCAATTGTCATGTTAATGAGCTCAACCATTGACCTCGTAAATGGTTCTACTTTACAGAAGTTCTAAAGGCGCGAATAATGACGACCATTATCATGCAAATCAGTACCTATTCAGAGATACCTGTGCGGTTTCGTTTGTACACGTGTACATTTTAGATCGAGGCCAGAGTTTTTTCGGAGACTTTCACTATCATGATAGTTAGTGCTACCTGCGGCTTGTAAGTTGAGCATTTCCTATCCACGGGCGCATCATTTTGTGGTGAAAATAGAAATTTAGTTTGTGGAGATGGCAAATCTTTCGACATGGACGGTTACAGTGATTGTGTTAGCGTCCATCGCTGGACTAGGACAGTGTAGGAATGTGGGGAAAACGGAATGGGAGGGATCGAAGGGATATCTCATGTACTGCCCTTGTTCAGGTAAGTTGAATCAATTCCGACTGTAGCCTGTTCCATAAACACAAATCGTCCTTAATTTGATTTAGACAAAATTGTGTTACAAGCCAGGCTCATTTTATAAACCAATGTTTCACCGAAACTGCTTGTTCGGTGTCGTTATCATATAACTTTTTAATTGCCGTGATTTTTGTGCTTTGTATTAACGCAATTTGTCCCCACCCCAAACTTAACAATGAGCCTTTGCCTTTTCATGTTCTAATGTACATTATTATTATTATTATTATTTGTATTATTATTATTTAGGGAATTTATTATAAATAGTTGTTAATTATCAATTATAACATGTTCAGTATATTGGTAAGGACAAAGGAATGTTCATTTTCCAATAATTTAGTATTCGATTCTTATACACTTTACCGAATAGTCGGAGTTCGCGCTGATCAATGACGTGGTTTTAGGTTTTGTTTTGTTTTGTTTTGTGTGTTTTTTTTTTTGTTTTTTTTTTTTTGGGGGGGGGTTCTTAGGAATTCTCCTTAGGTTTTTAGGTGCGTTAAGCCGTGTTCGCACCGGATAAACATTTTGGGTAACTTTACCATGACGCCGGGTAACATTCCGATAGGTTAATCTTCCCACCGTCCGCACTTGGATTTAATTGACGCGGGTAGAATTGCCGAGACCATGGGTAAACTAACCGTAAAAGGTCACTGGCTGATGTGAACTGTGGTCATTCGACCGGGTGATGGAAGATTTAACCGCCGACGTCGCGTCCGCACTGGATTTTCTGGCTCGGTTAAACTGACCTGGTCAATCTAAGTTCCTGGGCACCATTGGCTCGGTTAAACTACCCACGCGGCGTGGGTAAGTTACCTGTAAGGGAAGTTACCCAGGCTGTTCGCACTGGGCTTGAAATGGGTAAGTTACCCATTGGCTCGGTTAGTTTTCCCAAATTAAGTCCAGTGCGAACAGGGCTTTAGGTACAATAGTCTTAAAAGTGTATAGGTATTGATCTCGTATTGTGCTGGGTATACAGAAAAAGGGGGGGGGGGGTATAATTATTCGACAAAATTATACTTTAGCATCGCTTGACTGCGCTCAAACCCTATGAGACTGGTTAGAAAAATGTATTGTTCCAGTACTAAAATGCTTCACTAATATTTGACCTTTCATGACATTTTAACGGTTTAATTTCTAATGGCTGATGGGTCAATGCAGAGAAAATTAGCGATGTCTGTGTATGCATTCCCTTAACCCCTTGACGCCGGGGAGCGGTTATAGCCGCGACCCGTCCATGTTGTCTAGAGTGTTGTTGTCAGCTGTGCTACGCCGTCGAACACGGCCTGTTTTGGCACAGCTGCGCACTCTTGTCCATTGTGCAGTACATCTACCGGATAAACGCCTATGTGCAGTCCGTGAGGAATACCGGCGTCATGAGTTTAAGTTAACCAGTTCGCGCCGGAGGACGTATGTACACGCAAAACAAATCCCAGATTTAAAACGGATGACGCATAAACACGTCACGAGCAAGGTCGGAAATGTCTGTCAGCAGCGAGAAAGGCCGGAAATGCGTGGGTGTGCTTTCCGGTACCATCGGTCTGAAGCCACCTCAGATCAAGTTTCGTTAACAATAATCCTGCGCCCGCCCAGCGATGTTAAAATAATCCCGGCGCGAACTGGTTAGTCCAAGTAACATTATAGTTTTTTGGTGTGTGTTTTTTTTTTAGAGATGTGAGCAAATTGGTTGATATTGTCATATACTCTTGTAGGTCGATTCTCAGGCCAAGTGGAACAGTTATTGGGTGCCCTGCAGTTTTCAAAGGCCGTCGGTCGCGTTCTTGTGGCGCCAGCTTTTATCAATTACCCGTGTGGCCGCAAAGACGCTCACCCCCACTTTGGTGTCCAAGCACCAATTCACATCGATCGAAACGTAAGATTTTTGAATCACAATTTTTTTTTATTTTTTTTTCGATTAATTTTCTTGAATAATTTGTTGCAATATTGCTTAGCAAGTTTGATATTGTAATCGCTTCAAACAAAATTAATGTTACGCTGGGCCCCCGACTCGCAAAGCCAATAACTGTTCCACTTGGTTTAAGATGCAAATACTTCCATTTGCCACAACTTGAATAATTTTAGCATGTCATAACTTAAAAGGAAGATGAATAAAATTGACGTTTCTGAACAGTTTTCAAAAATTCATTTTTTTTTTCCTTCGGACTAATCTTTTTAAGTCTGTGCGGCAAGCAATTAAACTTTAACTGTTGATCTTTTTCAGGTCGTTATGGCAACCAAGTGGAACAGTTTATGGGAAGTTTGTTTTTTGCCTCCAAACTCGGCCGTATTTTGGTCGTCCCACCGTTTATCATGTACCCAACAGCTATGGAGACACTCCCCAAAAATGTAAGAGTGCGAAGAAAATCCCTGCCGTTTACATTAGTTTGAAAACATGTTGAAACCTGACGCTATTATTTTCTTTAGTATCACCGTGACCTCGATGAAGGTCAATCGGCACAACAATGTTGAAAAGACATGAATCTGGAACTGAAAAACATTTTCAATTTTGTTTGGAAATACTTAGACAAAAAATGTTCTCGATTATCTATAGACTTTGTACACAACCGCTGAGGAGTGGCGTCAGAATACTTTTAGAAAAACCAATTTTAGAAAAACTAAAATAACTAAAATACTTAAAAATATACTGAACACAAAACAACTTTGTTTCATTCCACGTCCGTTGAGCTTATTTACTTTAATCTTGGTTTACTAGGCCTACGTCCAAATCGACGAATACTTCGAGTTGGACGAAATCAAGAAATTCTATCCCGATGTTATCACGATGGAAGATTTCATGACAGAGTTAGCGCCGCTCTATTGGAAGGAAGGGAACCGCGTAGCGTACTGCTCTAGCGGTTTAGCCGATAACAACGAAGGGAAGTGCACAAGAGTGAGTCATATTTGCATATTCATTGTTGTTTTCAGCCGAGGCCCCGCCTACTGCGCACGTGGGTAATTAACACGTGTTCTTCTCCATGTTTCGCATGTCGGTCACTGCTCTCTGTGTATTGCGCACGCATGTCGGGTATAAATCACGGCTGTGATTGGTCAGAACACCGATGGGCGATGTTCGTCTCCATGTTTCAGCATGATGCTTCAGCACGTCGGTCACTGCTCTGTGTATTGCGCACGCATGTCGAGTATGAATCGAGGCTGTGATTGGTCAGAACACCGATGGGCGATGTTAGTGTAATGTACATGTATTATGACAGCAATTGCTCACGCGGAAACGAAACACCTTAAATATGTTCACTTTTCTTTTTGTGAATTTAATTTTCGTTAGGATGGCAATCCGTTCCGGACATTTTGGGAGGATCAAGGCATCGAGTTTGACGACTCGAACGCCTGGACGAACCTGTACTTCCACGTGCATCACGCAGAAGTAGCCGAGAACTGGAAAGAAGTGTAAGCGAAATATCAGACTTCCAACGAAATTCGAAATGTAAATAAAATATATACGTAATAAAATTAACATTATTAATATTATTCACAGGTTTTTGAAAAAGAAACAAGATTTTGTGATCGGGCTAACGCGAGAAAACTGCTAGTTTGTGAAAGTGGAATGAATTTGACGCACAGATATCGCCGTTTTGACGCCCTGTGCGTAAACCCTATGAGACTGGTCTGAAAAAACAAAACTCCAAAACCCAATGTTCTCATTAAATGCTGTAAGATATTTGTTGAGCTAAATTTAACTTGTCAGGACATGTTATTGATTTCTGGTGTCCATAATGCCACTAGTGCCATTTGACGTACACCCTAAAAAAAAAAAAAAACCAAAAACAAACAAACCAGTAAACAAACAAACCAGTGAATAAACAAACCAGTGAATAAACAAACCAGTAAACAAACAAACCAGTAAACAAACAAACCAGTAAACACCCCAACCAGTAAACAAACAAACCAGTAAACAAACAAACCAGTAAACAAACAAACCAGTAAACAAACAAACCAGTAAACAAACAAACCAGTAAACAAACAAACCAGTAAACAAACAAACCAGTAAACAAACAAAACAGTAAACAAACAAAACAGTAAACAAACAAAACAGTAAACAAACAAAACAGTAAACAAACAAAACAGTAAACAAACAAAACAGTAAACAAACAAAACAGTAAACAAACAAAACAGTAAACAAACAAAACCGTAAACAAACAAAACCGTAAACAAACAAACCAGTAAACAAACAAAACAGTAAATAAATAGAAAAACAATTAATAAAAAAAATGTAAAATCAATAAAAAAAAAATTAAAAAAAATCCAAAAAAAATTAAGAAAAAACATTACATTTTTGTTTTACAATTTATTTAAAATTAAGACAGATTTCAAGACGTTGTATTTCCCCTGATACAAAAAGCTGGAGGACGTCATAAACTATTTGTACTTAAGATGGCGACTAGTCATCTTTGGTTTGCATTGTTTTTTAGATATCCTGCGTCAGAACACCCGGTGTTGGCGATGGTCACCGCCCCTACGAGCACCCCCGCCTCGACCAACGTAGAGGGCCTGCAGCATTACCTGACATTTAAGAGTTTCATCCGGGAACCGGCCGAGGAGTTCATCGAGAAAAACCTGGAGAAACCGTTTTGGGGGCTTCACCTCAGAAACGGCGCTGACTGGGTGCGTTTCTGAATACCAAAAAAACTCAGAATTTAATAGTGTTTTGTAATCCAAAGTTTGTGCTTGGTTTTGTAATTGTTGTATTGACAAAAAGTGTAATATATTCACCAAGCTTGAACTTCAACAGTTTTGAGTTTTAAACATTCTGCTTTGAATTGGAAACGACCAAACAAATATTGCTTGCATACCAAACGATCATTATGCAAACGCAATTTTAGTACGAAACTTGTAAAAAAACAAAAAAAAGGGTGTTCCAAACTTAACCTGTTCGCGCCGGGATTATTTTTACATCATTAACGAAACTCGATCCAAGGCGGGTTCAAGCCGATGGTACCGCGGGAAGCACACCCACGCATTTCCGACTTTGGTCGCTGACATCAGACATTTCCAGGCTTTCTCTGCTCGTGACGTGTTTGTGCGTCACCCGTTTTGAATCTGGAATAAAAACTTTTGCGTGTATATATGTCCTCCGGCGCGAACTGGTTAATCATGCATAGCTAAACTGTGCAGTAATAGTTTGGAGTACTGGAATGGCCTCATAACAGGGGCCAATTTCACGGAGCTGCTAAGCACACAAATTTGCTTAGCACAAAAAAAGTCTTGCTCATTAAAAACAAGTTATCAGCCAAAATTCTACGTGTTTTTCATGCTAAGCAAAAACCCAGCTGATTATCAATCAAAAACAATAAAGATCACGTGAAAATTTGGTCTGTAACCTTGTTTTTACCAAGGACAGATGTTCATGCTAAGCATTTTGGGCTTAGCAGCTTCGTGAAATTGGCCCTAGGTTCTGATTGTAACCATGGTAAGTAGAATGACCTTCATTTCTTTGTTCCCTTTTTTTTTTTAGAGCCGAGTTTGTGATCTACTGGGTACCGGCGACTTTCCGAATCTCCTGAGCTCCAGACAGTGCACTGGCACTGGTAGGGATGGAGACCCGGTTACCAAGGAAATGTGCCTTCAGTCGGAGGAGCAAGTCGTCGATGACATCCGCTACCAGCTGCAGCTAGCCGAGGAAGACGGCAGAGAAAAGCCTCGCAGCATCTTCGTAGCTACCGATCACGTGGCCATGGAGGAGGATCTACAGGCGGCCTTCCCGGATGTGAGCCGTTTTTGATTGCTTGAAGGAATGCATTATCATGAAAACCGCTGGTCAACGGAGTCATGCCGAGTCCACCATGTATATCACACTCACAAGCAAAGCCACATACCCATTCACCAACCACAGAAGTGTTTTCCACTGTACATGCAAATAATCAATCAATGCACTGCAGCTGGAGTGATTTGGCATGTACCACTGACTTGCAGTAAAGAACTCTCATAGAAGAAGGGTTAAACAATAACAACTTTTAGTTATAGAGGTTTCCTTTGGAAATGGTCTACCCTCTTTAAACATTGAATTAAATGAATGTAAACCAATATTAAGCAAGCTCGGTATTTCAACTGCGCATGTGCACAACAGGATTCGACTATTTTTATCTTGTGATAAACGCGGCAGATAAAATGTGTGGTGGACAGTAAATGAAACGTTGCCATAGTTACTATATAATTAAAAATATTTTTTTTTTATATTTTTTTAATTGTTTTAAATCTTTTCATTATAGATCAAGATCGTGACGTGGGGGCCTAATTTGGACCAGATGGACTTGTACGTCTTGGCGCAGGCTGATGACGTCATCCTCAACTGCGTGTCGGCATTCAGCGCCTTCGTCAAACGAGACCGTGACGTCAACGACAAATTGGTGGCCTTTTTCGGATACTTAGACCCCGAGAAAGTCCTGCCCAAAGTCACCAGGTCCCCTCCCCACGAAGAATTGTGATTTAACTAATAGTACTTGTATTATACGTACGTCTTGCACTTTGAAACGATTAGCCTTTACGAACTTCAATGGTTAGAGGTAGTATACACCATTGGCAATGCGCCGTATTTTTGGCCGCATGAGGGCGGTGTAAGACGCCATTTTCTGGGTACCCAACACAGGCAAAATTATTGAAGTAGTTTTAGGAACTTTACTTTTATCTAAAAATTGATTATTAGAAAAAAAATATTTGTGCTGTAAGAATATTTAAACTGACGTGAATTATCTCCTAATTACTTTTAATTATACCCCCAAATACCGTGAGCACAGCGCCCTCTATGTTCAATAATACGGCCTATTGCTTGAACTATCAGAAATTGATGTATTTTATAGTGTCGTTTATACCTGACCTGTCCAAAGTTTTACAATTATGATTGCCGAGAAACAAAAGCAGGAAAAATGGCGTTCGTTTCCAACTGTCGTTGGGCAGTTGTTCTTGTTTTTGTTCGCGATTGCCGTCCGGTAACCGCGATTTTTGGTTTATAAATTCAATTTTTCGTAACAATTACAGGATAGGCCTATCTAAGCGCAGTCATTTTGCGGGATGCATAGAATCATTATTAATTTACTTTCAAATAGTAAGATATTTCTGAATAATTCGGTAGTAAATTGTTTTGATATCTGCAAAACATATTTGAATTTGAGTTTTTCAACACATTAGTTTCGTTCGTCTGCTTACAGTGCTCAATGAACGGTTAGTTTTATACGTGCTTCACTTTTATATTTTTGTACAATGTTTTTTGTTACGATTAATTTTCTAAAATGTTCTCGACTCGAAGCGATTGAGTGCACTGATTATTAAAGTTGAACATTTGTAACGTGGCATTGGCGAGTTGTTCACGTTTAATTAACCAGTTAGCGCCGGAGGACGTGTATACACGCACTTTCCCCCAAAAAATCTAAGTTTGTCTTAATTCGGTTATGGGTTGAGTGGAGTGTGTATGAACCTAACCGTATATAATGCAATTTATTCGCAGATATTAAGTGGGTAGCTTTTTGCTTCGTACAATTGTTTTTGTTTTGAATGTCGGCTCGTAATAAAAACGGTCTGTAGAAATGGAAAACAAAAATAGAAAATGTCTAGTGTTTGTAAGTGGTTCAACCCCCCTGGCGATACAAGAACAGGCGCAAGTTAGTATGTGGGATACAGGGGGAGTAAGTGTGTTAATCTAACTCGGTGGGCATGGAAATAAAGGAGAGGTATAAAACGGGCGCGAATATTTTTTTTTCCAAACGTAACTGGCAGATTTTATGAATTATTCAGTAGTTTGGATGAGAAGTTATGTTTATTCATCGGAATAAACCATGACGTCACAGCATTGTTGTTATTTAGTTAACTAGTTACATTAAATCTCTTTAAAGAACAGCTGTTGTTGAGCTGCTATACGTAGTGTAGTGGATAGTGGGATGGGCTATGGATCAAAGATCCCTGGTTCGAATCCTGCTGTAGGTCACCTCGTTTTTCCTAGTCAAATTAATATCTTTGGAGTATTTTAAATTTAAGGGGAAAAAAGAGACCTAGAACCCAAGTGTTGTACAGTGATCAATGCAACTACTGAATAATTCATAAAATCTGCCAGTTAGGTTTGGAAAAAAATATTCGCCAGGGGGCGCACGTTGGCAGTTGGAAATGAAAAGATAATTATAAAACGGGCGCAAGTCGGGTACATTGGGGAATAAAACTTATAGCATTCTTAAACGTTGTACCTGTTAATTGGTTAAACAAAAATCGAAGCTTTATAGACGCAAACCAGTTTTAAAGTTCAAAAACAATAATATGAATATTACACAAATAACTCCACAAAGAAAACTGACTGGGTAAATTTGCATAAATTCCTGAGTGAACAAAGAAATTGGCAAGGCAAGACTAAAATAGAAGCAATTGGTTGCTTCTATTTATATTTTCTTCTCATTGATTCAGAATTCGGAGACGAAGCCAAAGCCGAAGACAAAGCAAAGGTTTTAAAAAGGCCTTGAAGATTATGATTGTGGCTATGGTTTTGTAGGACTGATGGATAATGTACCAGCCTCCATGTCCAATGGTCGTGGGTTCGAATCCTCAGTATTTTTGTTTTTGTATTTTTTTGGTATTTTTTTGTATTTTCTTTTTCTACTTTGTGGTTTTGTTATGGAATTTTGTGTTTATACGGCAGCTTTTCATGAATCTGGTAGTGTGTAGATATTAGACAGAGTTCATTCGTTAAAGTTAACGATATGCGGTACTCTGATGGATAATGTACCAGCCTCCTTGTCCGATGGTTGTGGGTTCGAATCCTCCGGTTTTTTAAAAATATTTTTTGTTTTTTTCTTTTTCTACTTTGTGGTTTTGTTGGATTTTGTACGAAGGGAAAAAATAAAGCCCAATAAACTCCCAGGGCCCGTAAGCGGGCCCCAAACCCCACGCTTCGCGCATATTTCAGCTTTGGTTGTGCCCCACATTCATATATAAATTTATATGTATATATTTATTTATATATTCTCCATTAAAATCTCAAGAATTTTTCATTTTCTCTCCATATCATTTTAAAACTTTTGCTAAAAAAATCAGAGGAAAGAGGCCAGGAATCGCCTCAGATTGCACCACAAAGCATATAGAATCCAACATTTTTCGGGGCCCTTAAGCGGGCCCCCCGGACCCCACGCCGTAAGGGATTCGCGCTTCGCGCTCGCACTTTTATAGTTTTCGTTGTGCCCCCCCGTCTAAAAAAATCCTAGATCCGCGCCTGGTACCGTACCACTTGACGCGTCATGATATGCATGGGTTTTCGTACCTCGAACTGTGTTCATGTTGGTTTTGGACAGGGAACCAGCGACGCTGTTTTATGCAGCGCCCTCTGGGAGTAAAATGAAGACAGTTTGATCAAAACGAGATAGAATCACCTGGTTTTTATTCATAATTTCACGTTATAAACAAGCATAACAAACAATCAAAACATGTTATTCCAGGGAACTTTGAAACATCATTTACAAGGTAAACTACTTATTTTTTGCTTTTTCAAACCGTTTTAGTAGGTCTTTAATAATTATTTTTTACGCACACGTCAGATAATAATAACTGGTGCCCAGTATACACATTTTCTAACAGTGTAGAGACACGCGTGTAGATGTGTGCCGTGCGCTGACTACCAGTTTCTACACTAACAAGATGGCGGATTCGGCAAGCGAAAACAACAACGTGGTTGTCGACGTCTTAAACGCGACTTTAAACGAAACCGCTTCCAATGTGACGGCCAGAATTCCGGCCACGTCCGAGGGCATGGCCATAGCCTACAGCGGCCTTGTGATTATGGCCCTGTTACCCATCTTCTTCGGTGCTTTTCGGTCGGTGAAATATCAGAAGGAACAAAAGGTAAGGCGCCATTGTTGTCATTTTGTGGGAAACAGCTGTTCCGTGTTCGATTGATTTAGTCCGACTTGTTTAGTGAAAATTAAATGACATTCTTAAGTTTGAGCATGGGTTTGAGCAATAGAAATAAACTAACACTAGCTGCCATTGGAAAGATCATTTAAAATGCAATAAAATGATGCATAAACCAGCTCAGTCACATGAATATTTATGAAGTTATTAAAAATAGAGCAATTATTTAAATATGGGCCAATTTCATTCACGGAGCTGCTAAGCACAAAAATTTGCTTAGCACAAAAAGCTTTGCTCAGTAAAAACGGGTTACCAGCCAAAATTCTACGTGTTTTTTCATACTAAGCAAAAACCAGTTAATTATCAATCAAAAAGAGCAAAGATCTCGTGAAAATTTGGTCTGTAACCTTGTTTTTGCCAAGGACACATTTTCATGCTAAGCAAATTTTTGTGCTTAGCAATAGCAGCTCCGTGAAATTGGCGCAGGCTGCAACCTGTATATTTTAAAGAAAAACAAAAAAAAGACTGTCATCCAAACTGAAGTCTTTTACGTATTTTGAAGACTGATTGAAATTCTGTCTGATGATTAAGCAGCAAAAACACCTTTGTCAAGCAGTACATAATACAAAAATGAAGCAATTATAGAATGCAGGGCCCACGCACAACCCTCGACTTTATTACCCTGGACATAGAATGGACTGACCCTAAACCCTGTATATACCCCAATACCCATAGAATACAGGGCCACTCCATTCTATGTCATAGGGGAAATAAAGTTGAGAGTAGGCCCTGCTGGGCCCTGCATTCTATAGTTAAGCCTACAAAAATAAATAATTATGACCACAAATTAATCTTAATTACAATAACAGGGCGATAATCCACGGTAAGATTAACTTTAGTTTGTGAGCAAATGAATTATATAAGGCTCCCGACAAGATGGATATTATTACATGTAAGGTAAATTTTCAGTATTAATTAATATAATTAATATAATTAAGATAATGAATAAAAATACTATAATTACTATAATTACTATAATTACTATAATTACTATAATTACTATAATTACTATAATTACTATAATTACTATAATTACTATAATTACTATAATTACTATAATTACTATCATTACTATCATTACTATAATTACTATAATTAATATAATTAATATAATTAATATAAATACTATAATTCATATAATTTATATAAATACTATAATTAATATAATTTATATAATTAATATAATTAACCCTAACTCCCTACCCATTTTTACTTACACATAACCTGAATCCTGCAAAATCCTCCAATTCCTAAATTGTTAAAACTCCAAGTAACCTGAATCCTGCAAAATCCTCCAATATTGGTCACTGGTGACCATACAGCCTGTATCCTGCAAAATCCTGCAGTCTTGCCCTGGCTGCAGTCAGTAAAAACCCAAGTAACCTCAATCCTGCAAAATCCTGCGATGCATCAAACTCCAAGTGACCTCAATCCTGCAAAATCCTTGTGTGTCACATTCAGCCTGATAACCTGAATCCTCCATATTCCTGCAGGGGTAAAACCCCAAGTAACCTCAATCCTGCAAAATCCTGCAATGCATCAAACTCCAAGTGACCTCAATCCTGCAAAATCCTGCATTTTGCAATGAGGAATTTGGAGGATTTGGGAGGGTTAGGGTTAATAAAATTAATAAAATTAATGTAATTTATATAATTAATTAATAAAATTAATATAATTGATATATTTGTCTGTTTTGTTATCCATTCTCAAGATGCATTGCGAATTTGTTTATTTAATGGGTGTTTTAAAAGTGACAACACTTTGTTAAATAATAATCAAATGAATTGCTGACTACTTTCGATTGCATCTCGTTTTTTGTTTTTTTATCAGGAAAATGGTGAGGTTCCGGAAACCATGACGGAGAAAGACGCGGCGATGTTCCCCCTCATTGCGAGCGCGACGCTATTTGGAATCTACATCGTTTTCCAGGTGCGTAGAATAGATGCATTATTCCTGAGGCATACAGTACACAATCATCTGTGACCTGCTCCAACGAAACCAGGACAAATTTCATAATTTTTAGATTTATTTTTTTTCAAATTCTCAGCTTTAAATAGGTAATAACAGTGCAAGAACCCGGTTGTTACTGCGTGGTAATGACCGGGTTGGGGGATGACCGCTGGTAATGGATCGAGCCGAAGGCGAGGTCCATTACCAGCGGTCATCCCCCAACCCGGTCATTACCACGCAGTAATAACCGGGTTCTCGCACTGTTATTACCTTTAATAAATACCTTTTTAACGAGAAAAATGGTGAAAATACTCCGAATTTCGCGACTTCCGCGGCTTCTTTTAGGCCTTTTTACAAACGCAGCTTCGTTTTCGTATTTTGGCTTCGTTCATGTAGTTTAGCAGTGGTACAGTTGTTTTCCTAGTTCCGGATTTTTTCTAGTTTCAGATCGCTTCAAATAAAAACCTACCTTGTTATGGCTTGGTCTCCAATACTATTTGTTTAGATGAAGTGCATTTTGAAAAGAAACATACAAGCTTCTTGATACATAAGTAAAAATAAGTCGAAGTAAAAGTCTCAAATCTGCCAAAGACAACGTTCTTTTTTTCATAGTTCCGGATCGCCCGTAAAATACATGCATCAACAGCACGCGCGCAAGCGATTTCATATGACGTGTTCTAATGGACCATGGAGTTTATTCCTCCACGTCGGTGGGACAAAGTTTATCGGATCGTTGCCGCGCGCAACACACGTACACGGACAAAACATTTCAAAGCATTTCCTTGCAAGTCTTTTTTTTTGAACTTTATTGGAAGTTAAAGTATTTGACATTTATTTTAAACTGTATTTATATAAATTAATGAATACTTTATCAGAAATATAGGCTTGATTCAGGTTGGTTCTAGCGTGATAATTGTTCATGTACGAAGCAGTTTTTTACTCGATCCGGAATTGGTTAAACTGATCATGGAGGAATAAGAGCAGATCCACAACTAGAAAAAGGGATGTCGGTATATTTGACGTCGTATTTTCAAATAAAGAAGAGCATAAATATCGAAACAAAAACTGTAGTTTCTCCATCACTCAAGGTAAACTACTAAACCTATTTCATTTAAATTTCGAGGATTAGACTTGCCGAAAACAGCCTGAATATTTTTTGCGATCCGGAACTAGGAAAACGTCTGTAATGTGGCCAGAGTGCAGCCCAAAGCCGGGGTTTAGAAAACGGCCCTTGGAAAATCCATGATGTTACTACATATAATGACCGGCACGTGATCGAGTCTCGGCCAATCAGAAGCCTTCAACTCTCCTAGGTATTTATTAAAATGATGTATCATTTACATATGTACCCCCACCCTATCTCCCCTGGGGGGAAGGATTTAGTGATAAAACCCTGACAACCTAATTATGAGATAAATAGCTTTGAGGTTTTGAAGAAAAGTGTATTATTTCTATACACAATTGTTTCACAAAATCAACAAAAAAACACTTCTGTGTGACGGATTATGTTCAAAATTAGGGAAATTGTAGATTAATAGTTTGTATTTAGGAAAAACCCCAAAAACTCAACATTTTCAAGTCCACCAACAGGAATTACTCAAATAAAATACGGTATTTGAATTACAAATAGTTTCTTTGTGTTGATTATTTAATTTCTTTTGATTTTTTTCTTTTCGACAGATTTTCTCCAAGGATTATATTAATCTCCTTTTGACGGTCTATTTCTTCTTTCTCGGGGTGCTGGCTTTAGCCCACATCCTAAGGTACAGTTTAAAATAAGTAAACATTTTTTTGAGTGCCTTGTGTTCTTGGGCAAGACACTTGACTACAATTGCCTCTCTCTACCCAGGAGTATG
Organism: Crossaster papposus; assembly: GCA_037893245.1. Taxonomy (NCBI): domain Eukaryota; kingdom Metazoa; phylum Echinodermata; class Asteroidea; order Velatida; family Solasteridae; genus Crossaster; species Crossaster papposus. Next base: position 1,057,401 of record JBAIAA010000682.1, on the reverse strand, counting down.
ATTTCGTTTCTACACCCCTTTTTTTAAAGGTTCTACGCAGACCTTTCGAGAAGAATTGCTGTTTAATAATTTAAAATGTGCCTTGGTGTGTAAGTAACAAGACCAGGGGTGATAAAATGGTATAAAATGACATTAATTGGGGTTAATCACCGTAAATGTAATTGGCCCCCTCATTCACATGTTCAAACACTGACAAATGGTGGCGCTGTTCGTGACGAACATTCGGCAACCCCCAAAAAGAGATACCATGCACGCGGGTACGCACGCGGGTACGCACGCAGCAGATTTTGTTCAGACATGGCGAGTGAAGACGACAGTTCGGGGCCGGGGAGCGCATATTCCACAGAATCGGACGAAATATCCGCAGTATCATCAGGTCCTACATCTGAGGAAGATATTCCACTTGACAATTCCTTTGACAATAACTTGAGTCGACCATCGACTGAATAATTTTGCATGCACGGGCACGCTGGTCGCAACGTCGAAGTCTTCCCAAACATACGTCACAATTATGAAAATTTGACATGTTAATAAGCTACCATTCTAGGGGCGGGGCCGGTCCCCCAAAGCACTTTATTAATTTGTTTCTCATATTAATTACCCCAAAATAAAACTTTTATAAACTGAAAATCACTCAATTAGTTATAATCTTTCATTTAAACTAATAAAAACCACATTTCTAGGACCCTTTAAGTGAACAGTTCTTAAATCATCCACAAATACATTTCTAGTTATTAACTTGTTCTTGTATAATTTTTGTTTGAACCTCTTCCGTTCCCGTAGCCCTCTGATGCGGAAGTTACTCCCCGAGGTTTTTCCCAATGAAAACTATCACCTCATCTTGTCAAAGGGAAAGGCGGAGAAGAAAGAAGGTTCGTGATGACAGTTTTGTTTTTGTCTGTGAATATTTAGCGCCTTGTTGTAAATTTAACCCCAAACCCGTCAAACTCCAACTGCAGGTTTTGCTAGGTTTTAGCAGGTTCGGTACGAAATATTAGCAACTCGTAGTTGGACTTTGTTTGACTCAGTACCAAAGGCCCAGGGAGACCCTGTTGAATTCTGTGAGGTTCAGGACAGAAAGGCATAAGACTTGTCAAAATGTTAGAAATTTTGAGAATGCACAGGCATTTATACGTGAGTGACCCACGTTGTCACGGCACAGTTCCTGGTCAACTGTAAGTATTTGTACACTTACACCTTGTATGTGTGTCCCCACTAAAACACATAATACCACTGGCCAGTTATCACTGTACCAAGTCAATAAAACTTCAACTGTTGGAGTTTGGCAGGTTTAGTACTGTTAGGTTCAGTACAGTGTACCAAAAAAAAACTGAACCTGTGTGAGCTGTTGAAGTTTGTTAGATTTGGTATGCTTCCTAGTGCGAGAGCCTAGGGGGTTAGGGTTAAGCAAGACAATTAAACCACTATTGCTTCGTCCTTCGAATGGGACGTAAAGCCGTAGGTCCCGTGTGTGTGTGTATAATGTATATATTGAACCTAGACACGCACGTAAAAAAACCCAGTCACACTTATCGCTAAAGAGAAGGGGTTCGCCCCGGTGTTTCTTGCATTTCGTTCATCGTTACGAGCTACAGTGCCTTGTGCGCTTTTGGGGAATCCTCGGTTTCATTGCCGAAAAGAAATAATAATAATAATAATAAAAAATAATAATGACGCGTTTTAGTGTGCTCATGAATATTTATGAGGTGTAGTAAAACTTAGATATCTTGTAGTTCAGGAGTAAAATGTTGTTGTTTGTTTGTTGTTATTTCCTTTCGCTGTGCAGACCTCATGAACTACGAGTTTGATAACAAGGATCTGGTGTGCCTTAGCTTGGCTAGTTGTTTCGGTGTCTGGTACTTGCTGAAAAAGGTAACACGGTGTTTGTGTTCTCGAGCAAGACACTTTATTACAATAAGCCAGTTCGGTATTCCAACCGTGCATGTGCACAACAAGATTTGACAATTTCTTTTAAAGAAATGTTTCTGAAGCACAACAGGAGCCAGAATTTGGCTGGAGTTCTCGCAGTTGGGATCCCAAAATCACCTTAACCAGTTCGAGCCCCGGATGACGTATATAAACCGCAAAGTTTTCCCCAGATTCAAAACGGATGAAGCATAAACACGTCACGAGCAAGGCCGGAAATGTCTGTCAGCAGCGAGCAAGGCCAGAAATGTCTGTCAGCAGCGAGCAAGGCCGGAAATGTCTGTCAGCAGCGAGCAAGGCAGGAAATGTCTGTCAGTAGCAAGCAAGGCAGGAAATGTCTGTCAGCAGCGAGCAAGGCCGGAAATGCCTGTCAGCAGCGAGCAAGGCCGGAAATGCCTGTCAGCAGCGAGCAAGGCCGGAAATGTCTGTCAGTAGCGAGCAAAGCCGGAAATGTCTGTCAGCAGCGAGCAAGGCCGGAAATGTCTGTCAGCAGCGAGCAAGGCCGGAAATGTCTGTCTGTAGCGAGCAAGGCCGGAAATGTCTGTCAGCAGCGAGCAAGGCCAGAAATGTCTGTCAGCAGCGAGCAAGGCCGGAAATGTCCGTCAGCAGCAAGCAAGGCCGGAAATGTCTGTCAGCAGCGAGCAAGGCCGGAAATGTCTGTCAGCAGCGAGCAAGGCCGGAAATGCGTGGGTGTGCTTCCCGGTGCTATCGGCCTGAACCCGCCTCGGATCGCGTTTCGTTAAAAAATAATCCCGACCCTCGGCTCGGTGATGTTAAAATAATCCCGACGCGAACTGGTTAAGTCTGCGACGAAGATGATACCAGGATTTGAAAATGCAAAATTGTACTCTTACTTGAATATCAGAGGATGTTTTTTTTTTCTTGGAATATCTAAGATTTTGGGATGAATTTCTCTCATGCTTTCCGGTTTTTATTCTTCAGCACTGGATAGCTAACAATATCTTTGGGCTAGCGTTTGCTCTGAACGGGGTGGAGTTTCTCCAACTCAATACAGTCATGACGGGCTGCATACTGCTGGGCGGGCTGTTCGTTTACGATATATTCTGGGTGTTTGGGACCAATGTCATGGTGACCGTCGCCAGGTCGTTTGAAGCGCCCATCAAGCGTGAGTAGCAAGCTAGGAGGTCTTGTCACCGGACCAAAAGCTTCAGACTAATTTGATTAAAGTTTTTTTTTAAATGTCCGAAGTTAAGCAAAATGTGTTTGTTTCTAGTTGGGTGTGTTCATGTTAAATCAGGTATTTCCCCGGTGTAAAATAGTTTTGATAATTGCTCGTAAAGTTAGGATAGGATACACCATTGGTAATTGTTTGAATTATCAGGAATGGGTTGGATGTAAAGGTAGGATACACCATTGGTAATTGCTTGAATTATCAGGAATGGGTGGATGTAAAGGTAGGATACACCATTGGTAATTGCTTGAATTATCAGGAATGGGTGGATGTAAAGGTAGGATACACCATTGGCAATTGCTTGAATTATTAGAAATGGGTGGATGTAAAGGTAGGATACACCATTGGTAATTGTTTAATTATCATGAATGGGTGGATGTAAAGGTAGGATACACCATTGGTAATTGTTTAATTATCAGGAATGGGTTGGATGTAAAGGTAGGATACACCATTGGTAATTGCTTGAATTATCAGGGATGGGTGGATGTAACGGTAGGATACACCATTGGTAATTGCTTGAATTATCAGGGATGGGTGGATGTAACGGTAGGATACACCATTGGTAATTGCTTGAATTATCAGGAATGGGTGGATGTAAAGGTAGGATACACCATTGGTAATTGCTTGAATTATCAGGAATGGGTGGATGTAAAGGTAGGATACACCATTGGTAATTGCTTGAATTATTAGGAATGGGTGGATGTAAAGGTAGGATACACCATTGGTAATTGCTTGATATATCAGGAATGGGTGGATTTGGGGGTTGTATTTTATAGTAAATATCGTTTAACTGACTTGTGCGAAGTTTAACAATCATGGATGCCGAGAAAAAAGCAAGAAAAACAGCATTAAATTTCAACCGGTGTCGGGCAGTTGTTCTTATGTTGTTCTTGTTTTGTTCGCGATCGCTGTCTAGACAATCGTGATTTTTTGTTATACAATTTTTCAGAATAATTACAGGATATATAGCACAATCATTTTGCTGGATGCCTACAATCATTATTTACTTTCAAATAAGTGAGACATTTCTTAATAATTCGGTAGTAAATTTGTTTCGGTATCTGCAAACTGTGCATCCTAAGCAACATTTGCTCTCTTTGTTTTCGTTTCTTAGTGGTGTTTCCCCAAGACATCCTTGAGAAGGGCTTTGATGCCAGTAACTTTGCCATGCTAGGGCTCGGAGACATCGTCATCCCGGGCATATTTATTGCTCTCCTGCTACGCTACGACGTCAGGTAAAAAAACAACCTCCTCCGATCAACCATAATAATAATAATAATAATAATTAGACATGTGTTTGTGGACAAACACAGAGCTGTTTCGAGTGTCTAAAATTACTTTCAATATGTGAGTGGTGGTCTTTTGTGTGTGCCAAGTCTGAAGTCAATAGTCTAAAGAAAAACGTGTACAAAACCTATGGGGGAAAAACTGAACCTTTAACGTGATGTCACGTGACCTTGAATGACGTAATCGCAACGAATTTCTTCTAGGATCATCTGTGGGTGGTGGTCTAAGACTAGGCTAAGTCTCAAGTCGATCGGATTTACCAAAGTGCCAAAGTGTATTGTCCGAACAAAAAACGTGTACAAACCCTATGAGGAGGAGTCTGAAGGAGAAAAAAAAAAAAAAAAAAGGAAAAAATCAGAACGAATACAATAGCTGTTTCGGCTGAATTGCCGAAACAGCTAATAATAAGGACGTGGCTACAACGTGGTCGAGTCGATGGCGTGTAGACAGCCGCCATTCGTTCGCTGAGCACAGCCAGAGATCGATTGGATTGTTGCATACAATATTATTACCCCGTTCATCAGGCCCTGGACCACGCGACTGCCGATATAGGCGCTCGATCGCCTTCGACCCTAGCAAGTACCCATTTATATTCCTGGCTGGAGAGAGGCAATTGTAGTTAAGTGTCTTGCCCAAGAGCACAAACACTATGTTCCTGGCCGTGTTCGAACCATTGCACCACGGTACATGAGTCGAACACCGTAACCTGTGCGCCATTGCATTCTAGAACCATCGGAGTTTGTTTCCAGAATTAGTACTGAATCAGAACGATAGAAAGGTCCCTTTTTCGGGACTTGGTTAAATAGTTCACAGCCTGAGCTTGCAACATCCCTTTTGTTCAATGGCTTTACTGAGGCCTTCCCGGGATCGCACCCTGTCACGTGACCAATCGTAGTCATGTGAGAGGTCACGTGATGACCACCGCCACGCCAGTTGGCAAAGACACCGAGATATGGAGTCACAATTTCCTGCTTCAAGCTCTACAACTCGAGTCCCGAAAATGTACGTTTCAGTTGATCGACCTTCTCCAAATTAGGGGTGGTCTTTGGTTGTAGTCTGAACACGGGCTCGAAGTGGTGGGTTATTGTAAACGACCATTTGAAGTCTGATATCGGCCAGCATGTTGATCGTCAGGTTAACCTATGACATGAGGGTCAACCTAGTTTTTTTATCAAATTGGGTGCCATCATTTTGAGATGGCTCTGTTTTTTTCAGATCAGCAGGTTCAACAATTAATCAGACGCAAAACCAACAACGTAACGGATTAAACAAGGCTGGTGCCTGTCTTCATATACACGTGTATTATGACTTGAGAGGTCAGGTCTCCAGTCTTTTCTGATTGTTTTCTTGTAGCAAAGCCAAGTCGAGTCGTACCTACTTCACGGCTAGCTTCTTGGCCTACATCTTGGGACTTCTGACGACCATCGGCATCCTGCACTTCTTCAAGCACGCCCAGCCCGCCCTGTTGTACCTGGTACCGTTGTGTATTGGGGTACCGCTGATCGTGGCCCTGATCCGAGGCGAGATCGTCGACCTCTTCAAGTAAGTCGCACACAAATATTTTACTGTTTTGAAAAGTGAACCGGGGATGTTGCAACGCCGGTCAGCGACGGTCGTGTCCGACCGGCACCAAAAAAACTCAGTTTGAATAAAGATTTGTTGAGAAAAGAGAAAAATAAACATAGTTGCACATCCATAGCCTTTTGTTGTGGGTCGAGGCTCGTGCTCACCCCAACTCCCAACTGATCTTGGTCGCTTTACTTGCTTCCCCGTCAAGGTACGCGGATAACCCGAACAGCGATGACAAGGACAACAAGGATGGGAAGGGGAAGGAGGACGAAGACGATAAGACGGTGGTTAAAGACGAACCCAAGAAATCCAAGTAGAATTCTCCGAACGTCACAGGGTCTTATTTTAACCATGGAGCTATCAAACGGAAGGAGTAAAGCGCAGCCCAGTATTAAATTAAGAACGATCGCACAGGTGTGCTTAACAACAATTAAGCAAATTCAAATTACCCGTCGCTCGCGGGCCATGATAAATGATGAGAAAATATTTAGCAAAGGATTGTTGGTACTGCGCGAGCGTGTTTTTATGGAAGATGTGAATTTCACCCAAAAAAATTTCAACGTTGGCCACACTTGGCCAGCGAGGCAGCATGGTTCACAATTTTCACCGAATCATGTCGATTGATTTTGGCTACTTTTGGAACGTAGAAAACTTTAGGAAAAGTAGTTGTGACTATTATATGAACATTCAATATTAACCAGTTTGTGCCAGGATTATTTTAACATCACCGAGCCGAGACGCGATCCGAGGCGGGTTCAGGTTGATGGTACCGGGAAGCACACTCACGTGTTTCCGGCTTTGCTCGCTGCTGACAGACATTTCCGTCCTTGCTCGTGGCGTGTTTATAAACATGCCACAAGCAAGGCCGAAAAATGCATCATCCATTTTGAATCTTGGGAACATTTTTGTGTATATACGTCATTCGACGCGAAGTGGTTAAATGGCTGTTCAGGGTATCGTTTTGGCGAGCTCAACTATTTCGGTCGGCGGTTATCGGTCGAGCGTTATGGGCAATCCTTGATTAAGCTGTGATCACGTGTCAAACTTAGGACGTCAGAAACAGATCTTGGTTAAAGCCATGTTCGCACTGGACTTTTTGGGGGGAAGGTTTTACTGAGACGATGGTAAAATAAAAAATGGTCAAATGTTACCACTGTTCGCACTTGGACTTTCGACACGGGAAAATTTTACCGAGACCGTGGGAGAAGTAGCCAAGCTGTCATTATAATGACTAGTGAGGGCGCTTTGCGTGACCTTTTTGCATTGACCCCGGTGTACCCATTCGCGATCGCGCGCGCGCGCTTTTTTTCCCGATCACATCATTGACGTCATGCCATCGTAGGTACGGTATTGCATCCGTTGTCGTGCTTTCTTTCGTCGTAAGACACGTTGACGTTATTTATTATCATTTGGAAATGATGCACTGGTAGCACCAATCAAACTTTCGACTATCAATAATAATATCTGCCATAATATTGACCAAAGGAACCCCAACTCTACGTAATCTTTTTGCAGAACCACGTGCGAATGTGATCACGATGCGATTTGCATGTATCAGCGTGCCCGCACGTAAACAATGCAAAGAGCGCATGCGCAGTGCCTTGTATAGCGTGACCTTGTACTGGAGGGCCGGGTGGACGTTTTCCTGGGACGCTTTTACCGAGTCGCGCTGTTCGCACTGGACTTATCGTCTGGGGAAAAGCGACCAGGGACGTTTTCCCGGGCAGCAGTTGGCCGGTAGAAGTACCCACTGGACTCGGGAGAAGTACCTGAGAGGAAAACGTCCTAGGCTGTCCGCACTGGACTTAAAATGGGAAAAGGACCCATCGTCTAGGCACGTTTTATCATTTTAAGTCCAGTGCGAACATGGCTTTAGAAGCACAAAAACACGACCCAGGATTTCCCTTTACGTTATCAATGACGCTGCGGGTTACCAGCGAATTGGCGGTGGCGATCGTTGTATACAAAGGCAAGACAATGGTTTGGTACAGTTGGGCGATCACAATGCATTTCCTACAGGGCTACGGAAAATCCGATTTGACATTTGTGTGATCTTCGTGGTAACTCCTTCCGTTTGGTAGCTCCCTGTTTTAACGTAACTAAAAACTAGTAAAGTAAAGACAAAACCTAACTTAAAAAAAAGTGCTGTTATACTTCAAAGCGGTGATGTATTTGTTGCCAAGCCCAAAAAGTATAGTTTATTGACGAGGAGTTTCAGTATTTGCGCAAAAAATATAGTATGCCGGAAAAAAACATATTTGCAAAAGAACGCGGATCTCTATCAAACTCCTTTTGTAAATTTTTGCCAAGTTATTGCGATCAATTTACTTAGGTCAAGATGTTTATCAATTGCTTGTATTTCTCCGTAAAGTTATTACCAGTTTTCATCCAACATTATTGTTATACTTCCATCGACAAATCTTGTGTTATTTTCGTGAAAATGACAGAATGCCAAAAGGAATATTTTCACACGGAGTTTTAGAGTCATTAATGTCTTGAAAACGAGTCAGTTTTTTTGACAGTATTTTGGTTAGTAACTTTTGGGGGTATCTAGCAAAATGTTTACTTTGGCTTGTAAACACAGAAAATGATGTTCGTAACACGGCGACCTTTCGTGCTATTAAAGAAGCCATTTTTTCCCGTCGTTTGATGCCTTGGAGTAACTTTAAGTATTTTAGTGTCGTATACAAGTTGTGTAACATTGTCGCCTACGCTTGATATACTTGCATTTATTTATTTATAAAATAATGCTCTTAAACATTTCTAGGAATGCTTGTAACCTAATTAACAGAAAAAAAACTAAGTTAAAGGTAGGATACACTAGTTGGTAATTGCTTGAATTATCAGGAATTGGGGGATTTTGGGGGTTGTATTTTATAGTGAATATCGTTTAACTGACCTGTCCAAAGTTTTACAATCATGGATGTTGAGAAAATGCAAGAAAAACGGCGTTTATTTTCAACCGGCGTCGGGCAGTGGTTCTTTTTTTTCGTGTTCGTGAATTTTTTTTTTTAAATTTAATTTTTCAAAACAATTACTGGATGGATGCCTAGAATCGTTATTCAATTTGAAATAAATAAGATGTTTCCAAATAATTTATAATTTGGTAGTAAAAAAATGCCATAATTATCTGCCAAATGGTGTATCCTACCTTTAAAGCATGTCCTAAGCATTGATTCTGTGTAGTATTATATCACTGGTGGTTACAGTGTACTTAAAGGGCTCATAATTTATTAGACCAAAAGTGTCACTGTAATTTGCATATTATCAATTGATTTCTGACTTTCAACTGTGATTTGAAAGTGCTCTGCGAGAAGTATTTTATCACTACATCTACCTGGTTTAGAAAAAAAACAGGCAATTTTTTGGGGTGGGAAAATTTCAATACATCCTGCTAATTCCCCCCTTTCTTAACACATTTCAGCAAAATCACTGTGTACATGAAACAAACTTATAAAGGGGGATATACAAGCATGATGCGCAAATCCATGCACAACATGGTTGGGACATGGAGAAATGTGTCTTATTTCTCCATGGTTGGGATAAGATACACAAAAGAGGGATACAGAAGTGGTTTGGAACAACCAACAAAAGAAGGATTAGGCTAAGGGATTAAAAGATGAGGTCATAGCGGGTAGGATCAAAGACAGCTTAAGGGGAGCCCTTAGGAACAGCGTAGCAACGGCCGAAGTCGCAGCCAAATCTAACAAAATCGAACACGGCCTAATAATTCATCAGAAATTGTCCGAATTATTTTGTCTTGGATTTACACTGATCGCAATATTGTCGAGTTAAAAATGTGTCAACTCTTATCTCCCCGTGAAGGTTTCCTCGAAAATGTGGTCCAAAAACACTTCCAAGTTTTGAGTAATTGTTGTTTTTGTTTTATTACCCAGCGATCGTTATTTTACTGTATGTTCTTTGAGTTTTAACAATGCCTGTCTCGGGAATACCCGCTGTGTTGTAAAAGTTCAGATGCATAATTTTTGAACTTTGTGGAATAAATCTTCCCGATATTTTAGGGTATATATCCGTCTTATTTAAGCTTTTAAAAGCATTTTTATGTAGTTTAGTAACGTTGCTTTCTTGTCATTCAAATAAAGTTACACTTAACCACAATGGTGTGTTGTTTTAATGATCGATTTTGTGACAATATTGAGTTGAACTTCGGTGTCCCAGTGAAGAGTGTCCTTTTTTTTGTGGGTGATTTTTGGACCGTGTGGGTGCACTCTAACTACACTATTGAAGTGAGTTTCTACACAATAGCATAAAAAGTGCACCCATAATTTTCTTTTTTAAAGGAGGCCGTTTTTAAAAAAATTTAAATGGTGTAAATATAGCCTAGGATCAACTCCCTGGTTTTGGGGCTTCAATCTGAGGGCAGACTTATATTAATAAAAATTACGATTGAAAAATTTGGAAAACGGCCCATCTTTGCCGCCCAAAAATTGTGAATAGCGCCCTCAATATTACCCCAAAGAAAATGTGATGTAATTTTTCCTGGTACCCGCGCCAAACGATTTTACGTTAAGATAATACTATATTACGGTTGTACACCAACTGGAGTGATTTTGCGCAACGTGACGTACTTTCGATGCCGGTTTTACTTTTATAATAATTTTGTCCAGTTATGGATCAACAAAACTTTCAACACTCTGGACTTTTTGGTTCTTATTTACCAGGGGAGCCAAGTTTAAATGTATCAGGTTTGTGAGCCCCTTTTACAAATTTGATTATTCCGTACAGAGATAGTGTTTATTTGAGATGTCAAGGAACATGTCGGAAAAACGTGCCTTATCATAGACATAGCATGATGCTTGAAAAAGACGAAGGAGTCACTCCTAGGAATTAGGATAATTATGCTTTAAGTTCAACCCTCCGTTTAAATCTGCGCACCTAACGCTCATGCACGCGCGCCTGTTGCCAAACGTAAATTAAATGTGAATGCCTAGAAATAGGACCGCGTGGATTTAGAGCAAAACCTTCTTATACATGTAAGCCACTTTGGAGTTCCGACTGCGCATGTGCACAACAAGATTCAACAATTTTTCTCAAGGATATAAACACGGCAGACAAATGCACACAAGGCTATGGGGGACGTGGTAACCGAATCTGCATTCTGTGTATTTTCTTTTGAAATCGAAAAGACGATGGGCACTTTGTTCGAACAAAAGTTTGGCCACACAAAACACCTGAAAACACCAAAACGTAAACAAAAATATGTTACTTAGTAACTTTAAAACACGACGATCTCTTGAAATTTGCTGGTACCCCGCTATGCTTTTGCACGCAATCGATGAAATGTTTATATCAAAAGAAAAATCGTCAAATCTTCATGTGCGCATGTGCAGTTGGAATACCGAATTGGCTTATTCCTCCATGATTTCATTTTCATTTTCGATTCTCTTTGGTCGGAGGCTGTTCCACCTATTGTACACGCTGACGGGCAAAGGGGAAGCCCCCCCGTTCAATTTGTACAGGGAATTACATGTTTTCTTCATATTTTTACAGAAATATTTTTTTTTTTATTTCGTGTGACTTGGGAGATTTCGTTACTACATCATGTATATAAAACAATGAATTAAAATATTTTGGTAGTGTTTGGCAATAATAAATTTTTTTTGACATTGACCACAACATGAATTAGCATTTTTGTATCACTGTGGAGACATGGCTTTGTTCTCGTGTACGAAATGGTTAGAAAGTCGAGCACGATTTTCAAAATGCTCCCATTTTAACCATAATTTTTTTCCTGGGTTGAAATTTCGACCAAATATACCCTATACCCTAACCCAAACACTAACCCTAACCCACATCCTAATCCTAGTTTTTGAGTAATTTAAGTAAAATCCAAAAATCTAATTCGTGAAATTCCCAGTGGAGACCTATTCATCTATAGAAATTTACCCTCCGGAGACGTTTTGTCTCCATTGTACACATTGTGTTCATGTCTCCAGAGGGTACCGTATTTTGCACCACTATGACTATTCATTTCCCTTTAAGTCCAGAGGGTGCGATAACTAACAGCCATCACTGACCAATCAGAGACAAGAAACAAGTTTTTTTCTGTTTTGCGAATACTCTGAAATAGGAGCGTGTTTTTAAAATTTTATTTGATTTATTTATTCAGGTTAACTCGACAAATATGACAGATATAACCAAAAAAAAAAAAAAAAAATTGATTTAACCTGGGATAGTCTAAGAAAGCCAATTTCCCAGGCTAATTTGCATTCGATCTCGACATGAAAGACAGAAAAAAACAAAAAAAAATTTAATATAAGGAAGACAAAAATGCTTCCTTGAGATTATGTTTACAGCTCTGGGGCCTGTTTTATAAAACATGTAAGCACAACAAATTGCTTAGCACAAACAAGTCTTGCTCAGTAAAAACAGGTTATCGGCCCAAACTCCACAAGCTTTTTCATTCAAAGCAAAAAAAAGCTGAATACCAGTCACAATTAAACAATTAACATCAACACAATAATTTTTTTATTTTTTTATTTTTTTTTCTAAGGGGGATTTTTTATGCTAAGCAAATTTTGGTGCTTACACGTTTTATGAAAATGGTCCCAGGTAATTTTCACTAAAACAATACCAGATTTTGTGTTTTAGTGCCAGAAAAGGACAACGAATTCAAGATGTAAATTAACTTTCTGTTCATTAAATTAATTGATTTTGCATAATTTCAACAGTTCCGTCAGGAGCGGGTACATCAATTTCACCCTACCTCAACGTTGATCCGTACTACTTAAATCAGGTAACAAAAATACAAGCTTAATTTGTCTAACCCTATTTCCAACCCTATTTTGTTCTAAACATCAACTGAATCCTTCAAAATCTGCTAATTCCAAAGGGTTAAAACTCCATGTAACCCGAATCCTGCCAAATCCTCCGAAATCCTCCGAAATCCTCCAATATTTATTACTGGTGACCACTGCCTGAATCCTTCAAAATCTGCTAATTCCAAAGGGTTAAAACTCCATGTAACCCGAATCCTGGAAAATTCTTCGATATTTATTACTGGTGACCACTGCCTTAATCCTGCAAAATCCTGCAGTGGGTTTACCATTGAGCTATAAAGCACCCAAACATGGAACAAACAGCTGCTAAGTGCCCTATTACAACAAGGGTCTGCACACATGACCCTTTGCAGGCCTCGAAATAGTACTAGCCCGGCGTACAAAGTCTAGCGAAAACTGCTCCAGGCTACCCAGACCCACTTCCTTGGTTGCCCGGTGGGCTAGTGAAAAATTCAGTACTAACCTACCTGTAAATGTTTAGATCAAAATACATGTTAAAATTGTATTGTTTTGTTGTGTATTAAATAAATATCGGATCAAAATAAACCGAGTATAAACTGTCTTTTGTTTGTGTTTTTCGGCATGATTATCGATAGCCTGGGAGCGCTCGATCCACGCGTGCATGCAGTGCATTGCGATCTCACGAATAGAGTAGACTGGTGGGCTTCAGTGAGATTAGTATAGTATAAACTACGGCGCAGGGTACCGCACATATGTGCACTATTCTCTTTCACATCGTTCAGCCTTTCTTACCATAACGGCCCACTGCGTAGCTGTATAGTACATGAGCGTGCTGCCATGTCACTAGTAGTAGCGCCTGATAAAGAGTCTGTTCAGAACAGCGCCCTCTGTGTACATTACTACGGATGTACATGTACATTATTGTACGTACCGCGCCGGTACGTGCACGTGCCCGCGCCGAACGAATAGTTTTGTGCATTGTACATACGGGCTAGCGAAAATGTAAACGGGCTAGTAAAATCTGCAGTTTGCTAGCCCGGTGGGCTATCCAGGAAAAAAAGTTAGCGCAAGGCCTGCTTTGTATGCAAACGTTTCCTATCCTTGACACGTAACTTACACCTTGACTGAAGCTCTATAGGGAGAATGTGCATAGAGCACGAGCAGTGTGGAAGTACAAAGTAACAAATAACCTCAATCCTCCAAAAATCCTCATTTGGATAAATACCCAAGTAACCTCAATCCTGCAAAATCATCCAAAATTAGTTTAGGCCTTATGACCTGGGTCCAATTTCATAGAGCTGCTAAGCACCAAAATTTGCTTAGCACAACAAAGTCTTGCTCATTAAAAAACAGGTTACCAGCCAAAATTATACTTGTTTTTCATGCTAAGCAAAAAAACAGCTGATTATCAATCCAAAACAATAAAGATCACGTGAAAATTTGGTCTGTAACCTTTTTTTTTGCTAAGGACGAATTGTCATGCTAAGCACATTTTTGTGCTTAGCAGCTCTATGAAACTGGCCCCTGGATCCTGCATTATCCTCCAGTGGCAAAAAACCCAAACGCCCTCGATCCTTCAAATTCCTCCGATGCATCAACTTCCAAGAGACCTCAATCCTACAAAATCTTTCAATTTGCAGAGAGAATTTTGGAAGATTTGGGATGGTTAGGGTTAGCGGGTCAGCCAGGTACCCATTTGTTTTGTTTTAACCCTAACCCCCTAGGCCTTACTTTGGGCTAAAGAACTGCGTACTACAGAATACTACTTAGTATTTTGTAGCATTGGGTCTCTCCGTGACTGATGATTGGGTGTGTACTGACAGAGTACAGATACTGCCAAACAAAGTACTAATAGTGGCAATACAGGTCGGTAATACTTACTGTACCTGGCAACAAATGCAGTAGTCCAGCCTTGACCCAATGTGTCCCAAGTGACAATTTTTGCTGTAGAGTTTAGAACACCTTACACAGCATACATGGGCCATGCACACTCAGCAAGCAGAGGGAAAAGTAAAAAGTAAGAGTGCAATAAGGGGTGAAGTACCAAATACTGAAAATTACTACAGGCATTGCACACAAGTCAGTGAGAGTACTGCATACTACTTTTTACTACTAGTAGTAAAAAGTAGCATTAGATAGGGTTAGGGTTAATAATCGGGCACAGCATAGTTAATTTCATCAATATAGAATCGTTTTTCGGAGCTTCACGTACGTCTCTGACCGTTGATTTTTTTTATTTCAGGGTGGGCCACAGTTTATTGTTCCGGATGGCCAAGCTAGGGCGAGGGGAAGATTTGAGTTGGCGTTTTCACAGATCGGAAGTTCCGTCATGGCAGGTATTTTAGTTTTTTTCTCTTTAGTAGGTTTTATTCCAATCAAACGGGGTCATTTGAAATTGACCCGGGGTCAACAGGCCTTCATTTTAATAAATCTGAGGAGAGCTGTGCATCGCTCTCCTTAAATCAAAAGGTGAATTAAGGAGAGTGATTTTAAAATCGCTCTCCTTAAATCAAAACAATGAATTAAGGAGAGTGATTTGCTCTCGCTAACAAAAGGCAAGTTTAAAGGCCCTGGACACTATCTGTAGTTACTCAAAATGACAACCAAAGGTGTCTATGCCTTTAATAAACACATACTCAAGAAAAGGAACACAACATTCACCAGTAGTTCAACTTTTGGTTAAGAGAATGATGGCGCTTACCCATCCAGTGACATTTCTCTCTCTGTGACTTGTATGGCTTAATTAAGCGCGAATTAGTCTAGGCCCGTTATGTCCGAAATAAATGGAATGGACGAACACGAAAGACTAGATGACCGTTGTTGGTATAAGATAAATCTGATGTGATTTTATTTGGGGGTGCGAGGAGAGAATTGTAATCGCAAATTCTCTTGTGTTAGCAATAGCAATGCTTTCGTGTCTTTACTGTTATGACACTCGTCAGTTGCAGGTAGGTGATTCCATGGTGAGGAATGGGTTTTAACTCGCAAGGTGTGTGGGTTTGGTGTGGTACAATCAATGAACGTTTTTTTTTTTTTTTTTTATTTTTTTATTTTTTTATTTATTTTATTTTTTGCTCTTGTTAAAATTGTAAGGAGCGTTTTTTTTTGCTCTCCTTAAAATTTTTAAGGAGCGCGGAGGAGCGCGATCGCGCTCCTTTAAAATGAAGGCCTGGGTCAATTTCACGAAGTTGCTAAGCACAAAAATGTGCTAAGCACAACAAAAAAGTGCTAAGCACAAACGAAAATCTTGCCCAGTAAAAAACAGGTTACCAGCCAAAACTCCATCTGCTTTTCATGCTTAAGCAAAAACAAGCTGAGTACCAGTCGCAGACAGTTTACACCATCTGAAAATTTGGTTTGCAAGTCTGTTTTTGCCAAGAAAGAATGTTCATGTTATTCCAGCGATTTCAGGAAAAAAACCAGAACAACTGCCTGACGCCAGTTAAAAACCAATGCTGTTTTTCTTGTTTTTTTAGTCTTTCATGGCATATGTGACCCGCTCTATCGAAATCAGGAATAAAACTCGAAATGAGATATGCACATGGTGAGAAAGGGAATTTCATAAGCTTTCTAATGATACCCATCACAAGTGTGTATCTTCTTAGGTTAACGAGTTATGGTCTGATGAAGATGACAGGTATATATTTATTTGCCGAATCCACATTCCGAGAAAAACAGCTTTGAAATAAACAAAATTGACCCAAATCATACGGACAGCGCACACAAATCCTCTTCATTTTCATCTTTATTGATAGTTTTTACATACAAGACATTAATGACAATAATCTGTGATAACTACACTTCCTAAAAATACAATGTTCAGAAAAACGACTTGGTCACGATTCTCACCCATGCGTTCACTTCAACGACCGATTGCGTAAAACGGCGCCAGCGACTTATTCCTGATTACGATGGAGCGGGTCACATACATGATTGTAAAACTTAGGACATGTCAGTTATTAAAACGATGTACTCTGTAAAAAAAAAAAAAAAAAAACTCGCAAATCCACACATTCCTGATTATTCAAGCAATTACCAGTGGTGAATCCTACCTTTCTATGTTATACATGTATCCTACCACAAATCCCTGCCTAGAGTCTGTGATTTGTATGCATTATTGACCGATTCGGCGGAGATTGAAACATGAAAACCAAATAAAAACATGAACAATTTACATAACTCGGCTTCTTTATCATATGAATGTTATTATCTCCACCATGTCCACGGGGAGTGTGCAGAATGTTCGAGCAAATTGGAGACATTTCTCAGGATATATTGTGGGATCAAAAGATTTCCTTCTTGTTAGGAAAACTAACAATCTGTGCATATTAATGTCGGTGTCATCTTACTTACGAAACTGATGTTTGCCATGCCTCTTCGACAGAGGACTGTGAACAATGCGCCGAATTCGTGGCCCGCGTTTCCAAACCAGATTAGAAGATGGATTACAATGTTTGAATGTCTTCGGGGCATTTTTCAGGGATGTTTGGTGTTATTTTGTTGTTGTAATTAACCATAAAGTCACCCAATACAAATGTACTAAATAGGTTTTCTCGGTCAATTTCGGCAAATGAGCAGCCAATTGTGCCCAAAATGCTGAAAATGCTGAAAATAGTCATTCGATTTCATTCTTATGACTAGTCGAAAGTACGGTTGTGCCATTCGATTTAACAAAATAACCATCACATTTAACAATTTAACCAAAACTGCATTCAAATTTGCAGGAGCTTTCTCGAAGCGCGTGTTCGGTCATTCAAATTCAGTATTCAGTAGGCATTTGTGCCAATACAAAACTGTCGTCTTACAATGTATACAATTTATTTTTGTATCTGTTTGTTCGAAATTTCTTCGAAGTACTTATTTAAATTCACGTTTAGCGACTTTGATTGCCTCTGGATACAAAATTGAACAAAACAAAAAAATCTGCAACAATTTCTTGTGCTGAGTAAAGATGCAAAATCTACGAAGGTCGTTATCGAGAAGGCAGTGAATATTTATGAGGTGTAGTTAAAACGAATACAGCATGGTTTATTTCCGGAAAATAGTGGGAATTGGGTTAGGGTTCCTTGGTGAAACCAAATACTGCTTTGGTTCCAAAATACAATTACAGAAGATGATTTATAAACCAAAAAATTGGCCCGTTGGCTAAAGCAACGAAAATCCAATCACATTTTCTCTGTTTTCTTTAAATTATTTATACCAGATGCTAGGCTGTGAGTTCATTATAAGTTTTTAATAGTTTTCTTGCACCTTTGAACGATTTTAATGAATTTTGTTTCTTTAACCCTAACTCCCTCACGGCTTTTACTAGAAAGTATCCTGAATCCGCCACAGTCCACCAATTTTGGTTTGCAAAAACTGCTGGTGTCCTGAGTCCATCAGACTCCACCAGTATGCATTCTGGAGAGATCCTGAGTCCATCATAATCCACCAGCAAAAGTTTGATGGACTGTGACGGATTCAGGATATCTACATGTAGGTGGCATACAAAAAATTGCAGTGCGTTTCTCCATAGAGTCCATCACAGTCCATCACCTGAATTTCTGTATCCTGAATCCATCAAACTCCTGCAGTAACGCTAGGCTTAAAATCCTCAATCCATCACACTCCTCCAGTTGTTCAATATGGAGGTACATTGTATCCTGAATCTGCTAAAATCCTCCAAAACAGGAAATGGATTTTGATGGACTCAGGGTGGTTAGGGTTAAACGAGAAAAACACCTATTTTAAAAAAATGTTTTTAATGCATGCGTGTACCTTACATGTACATCATCATCATCATAATCATAAATACATTTATAAAGTATACATACATTGTATTACTTGAAGGTATACCGGTACATGTACATGTACAGTATGTGACCGGCTTTACAAAAAGGTGTATTAAGTCGCGCTGTGCACTATCATGTAATGGCCCGCTCAACGTTGAGAGGGTAAACATTTCATCAAAATGTGATTAAAAAAAAAAAAAAAATTGTCATGAATAACATCTTTTATACCTACAGTTTCAGGTTTCATTCAAAGAAATGTTGATTTTGATGAATAAAGTGGAAAAAATACCATTTTGTGTGCATCGTTCTGTTGTAGTACATCAGAGCCGGCTATTTCAAAGCCTGGTTTCTCAGTTGTGTAATTTGAACTCCAAGGAAGTAATCAATATGTAAACACGTCATATCTCCGAAAATGAGAGGGGCTATGGAGCTCTATTACCGGTATATACCAAATGAAAGCTTATGTTGTGGGCTTTTCAACCATGTACAGTGTATATAACTCAATTTCTTTTTTTGCGACTTCATACACCTTTTTGTAGAGCCAGTCACATACAAGTAGTTACTTGTAGCCAGGGGGGGGCGGAGGGGGGGCCCAACAAAGTGCGCCACCAACGTTGAAATGTATCTCATTCGTTCTTCCACGCTCATGAGCCACACATCTCACACAGTAAATACGTATAGATCGCTACCGCGAAGCGCACCGTTGAAACACGTACAAATTTGCTCCGCGCTCGCTCTCCGAATTCAGTGATTCATATAACGTCCGCAAAGCCAGGTACACAGGCACGATCTACACGAATTTGTTTTGGGGCGATGTCATTTTCTGCCATTTTCGTTCGAAAACAACACGATAAAACGCAAGGGGTTCACAGGCAGATTTTTTAAAAAATTCAGTATATCACTGCTACATCCTTTTTAAACGTATCCATGGAAAAAAGTGAGTGGGTTCGAAGCACGATTTTTCACAATTTATCGATTATTATTGCCCTTTTTAGGGGAGGTATTTGTCAACGTCGTTTTAGTATTTGTGCACAATCTCTACGTGCATCAACGGTACGTCAACGCTTAATTATTTCGACTGCTTTTTTTTATTTTCAATACAATTTTTGTCATTGGATGATAAAAATTAAGGTAAATAACAACCTTTTACAACTACAAAAGACAAGATGTTAAGATTGGATGCCAAAAACTCTTTATTTTTCGCGTGAGAAAATTGTTCCCCCCTATTTTGAGAATGGACGGTACGTCAGCGTTGCGCAATCACAGTCTCGAAGGGCCCCCCCTCCGCCCCCCCCTGCTTGTAGCTATACACTATACTAAAAATTCTCCAAAACGCCTTTCCAATTATTTTCAAGATTCTAAACGGATGATGCATAAACACGCCACGAGCAAGGCCGGAAATGTAATGGGTGTGCTTCCCGGTACGATCGGCCTATCTTCCCGTTGCCTCAGATCGAGTTTCGTTAAAAATAATCCCGCGCCTCGACTCGGTGAATGTTACAATAATCCCCGCGCGAACTGGTTAAGTATTTATTAAGTATTATTAAAGCGTATAACGGCTTAAATCTCGACAAAGTACATTTTATTAAAATGCTACAAATGCGAAAATGAAGATTTGTTCCATTTTATCAACTTTTTCTGTTTATAAGCCAACCATAATTTGTTAGTTTTAAAGCAGTTCGCGCCGGGATTATTTTTAACGAAACCCGATCCGAAGCAGGTTCAGGCTGCTAGTACCGGGAAGCACACCCACCCATTCCCGGCCTTGCTCGCTGCTGACAGACATTTCCGGTCTTGCTCGTGACGTGTTTATGCGTCATCCGTTTTGAATCTGGGGAAAACTTTGCGTTAAATGTTCGTCATCCGGCGCGAACTGGTTAAGGCCCTCATTTGCTTTTTTGTCTGTGAAATTTAAAAGTTGTTTTCATTGACATTGCAATTTGTTGTCACCTTTATTGGCCCTTTATTAAAAAGAGATACTCTCCTTAATTTAAAAAACACACAAGTTATTGTATTTTTTTTGTAATTCATTCTTCATTCAGAGGCGGTGCAGGGTACTGTACTTTGTACTTGAAGCCTTTTTTTTATTATAAACAGAAAACAAATCAATTTTGTGGAATAACTCAAATATAACTGGCGTTTTTCTGGAGAACTTTTTGGATCATAATCTCCAGATAAAACTATGTCCAAAACCAGAGAGTTCTCTTAGACCCAGGGGGGTCGGAACGGGATGAAACGCAAAGCAAAATGGGTAACCCGTACGGCCTATTATGACAGGATTTCAATCTGCAATATATATTTGTCACCAACTTGTGGGATAAAAAGGGCTGTCTCATAACTTTTTTTTTTTAGAAAGAAACCTGTTTTTTTTTACATGAACGTGTGTGGACACGGCTTGATTTTTTTTTAATTTGTTGTTGTTGCAGGTGCGATATATGGCGCCCTCAACGGCACGAGAATATCGGCCAGGGAAACGAAGGAGTTGAGTGGAAAGGTCCGAGTCTCACAGTAAGTCGATCGATACCGTATTTTGGTCGGTGATTTTGGATGAACTTTAAACGTACATGAATGAATCAACATGTATTCGCATTTTTGTATCACTGTGGAGACATGGCTTTGTTCTCGTGTACAAAATAGTCAGAAAGTCAAGCACGTTTTTTTTCTCAAAATGCTCCCATTTTGTTAAAATCTCGACCCAATATACCCTATATGTGACCTGTTCCAACGAAACCCGGACAAAGTCGACTTTTTAGTTTTTCAGATTTTAATTTTTTCAAATTCTCTAGGTTCTCAGCTTTAAAATGATGTATCATTTAAATATGTACCCCCACCCTATCTTCCCTGGGGTCTGGATTTAGTGATAAAACCCTGACAACCTAATTATGAGATAAACAGCTTTGATGTTCAGAAAAGCGTATTATTTCTATACACAATTGTTTCACAAAATTGACAAAAAACACACTTCTAGTAGACGGATTTTGTTCAAATTTGAGGAGATTGTAGATTAATAGTGAGTGATTTAGGTAAACCTCAAAATGGTAAAATCCATCCAGAAATGACTTCAGGAGTACATTGTGACAAAACACATTGTGCGACTTTGTCCGGGTTTCGTTGGAACAGGTCACTCCCCAAGAATGTAATCAAATCAAATCGCGACAAATACTAAATAATGCATTGAGCATATAACTAAATCCTTACGTAAACATGTACATGTACACACATTCGCGTTTTTGTATCACTGTGGAGACATGGCTTTGTTCTCGTGTACAAAATGGTTAGAAAGTCGAGCACGTTTTTCAAAATGCTCCTATTTTAACCACAATTATTTTCCTGGGTTGAAATTTCGACCCAATATACCCTATATTATACCCTAACCCAAACACTAACCCTAACCCACATCCTGACCCTAGTTTTGAGTAATTTAAGTAAAACTCAAAAATCTAATTCGTGAAATTTCTAGTGGAGACCTATTCATCTATAGAAATTACCCTTTGGAGACCTTTTTCACTCCCATTGTCCCCATTGTGTTCACGTCTCCAGAGGGTACCGTATTTCGCACCGCAAAACTACTTAGGGCGTGAATGTTAACCTCCAACTGCATCTTAAGATGGGTAAAATCGGTCTTACTAGTAGGACGAGGCGAGACTCGGGATGAGTAACTCTTTCTCAAGATGCCAGGCCTTCATTTTAAAGGAGCGCGATTGCGCTCGCGCTCCTCCGCGCTCCTTAAAAGTTTTAAGGAGAGCAAAACAAAACGCTTCTTACAATTTTAACAAGAGCAAAAAAAAATTTAAAAAAATAAAAAATTTCAATTCCAATCAGCAACCGAGCCATAAACCACCGGACCGTAACAATTAAAACACCAAGCAGTAAAAAAACACAGTTGAAACCCAACATACTGCTCTCTATACAAGAGGAATAATACGGACCAAAAATAAATAATATGGCTAAGTTCCAAATACCTGGAATTCACGTTCATTGATTGTACCACACCAAACCCACACACCTTGCGAGTTAAAACCGATTCCTCACCATGGAATCACCTACCTGCAACTGACGAGTGTCATAACAGTAAAGACACGAAAGCATTGCTATTGCTAACACAAGATAATTTGCGATTACAATTCTCTCCTCGCACCCCCAAATAAAATCACATCAGATTTATCTTATACCAACAACGGTCATCTAGTTTCCATTTATTTTGGACATAACGGGCCTAGACTAATTCGCGCTTAATTAAGCCATACAAGTCACAGAGAGAGAAATGTCACTGGATGGGAAAGCGCCATCATTCTCTTAACCAAAAGTTGAACTACTGGTGAATGTTGTGTTCCTTTTCTTGAGTATGTGTTTATTAAAGGCATAGACACCTTTGGTTGTCATTTTGAGTAACTACAGATAGTGTCCAGGGCCTTTAAATTTGCGTTTTGTTAGCGAGAGCAAATCACTCTCCTTAATTCATTGATTTGATTTAAGAAGAGCGATTTTAAAATCACTCTCCTTAATTAACCTTTTGATTTAAGGAGAGCGATGCACAGCTCTCCTCAGATTTATTAAAATGAAGGCCTGAGATGCGTGTTTAGCTTTCTGTGAAAAAAATCCCAGATGGCAATTTCACGAAAATCGTCTTATCTTGCGACTCATCTTAGAACTTGAGACGAGTCCCCGCTTCAAGATCGATCTTGGCTTAAGACCCGTCGTGAGATTGATCACACTATGAAACCAATCTTGACGACCCAAGAGGTATTCTGTGAAAGTGACTTGGCTGCAGAGTCCAGCGAGATCCATCCGGTCAGAAATCTCAAAGGTCAAACTGCTTCAGAAGTCTGCGGTCACCCAACGCAGCAGAATCCATCTCTGTCATTGTTCAATGGGGATTAGACTGTGGTCGTTTATGCACCGAGGTTCACAGCTAAATCCGTCAAAGTGCACCGGACTTTTTACCCTGATTCACTACACTGCGTCTAGCAGGGTTAGGGTTAGGGTTAGGTTAACCCTTTGCACGCTATCGGCGACTCCAGTCGCCCAGCGCATTTATTCCCACACTGCTACGGGCGACTACAGTCGCCCGAGACAACGTTCTATTTATAAATGAATGAATATGACAAACCATTGACCCCTGACCCTCACCCGGGTACCATTGGATAGATGATTACGAGGCTAACACTGTTCAATCATAAATTCACACTCGTTTCTTACAAAATTCTCTGCTATTTTCGATTGAAAATCTGTCCGTTCCGCTGTTCCGCTGTTTGTTTTTGGGGACTCAGACTCCGGAGATTCGGACTTTGAAGGCCTTTTTAAGGACGATTATGTCAACGATAGTGTCGACAACGAGTATGCCAGTGTGTACGAGAACGTGGTGAAGGTTCCATTGATGACGATAGTAGTGATGGGGCACAACGCGACGATGGCCCCGGTGAAGTTCGCCAGCAAGCGGGAGGTTATGCGGCTCCTAACGCGGCTAGGATCGCAGCTCGTAATGATGCATTTCGGAGGGCTTACCACCACGACTGGCTGATCAATTTTAGCCATACTCACGGCCACCAATGGAAAGGAAATTTCATACTGAACAAATAGTTCATGTTGCATTTTCCTGTAAAACACACCCATCATAGAATAAAAAGCTTCGGAACATATTAGTGTGCATTACTTAGTGACTTGCACAGGGAATCCAGCGTCATGGGAATACGTGTGTATATGAATGGTAGCGTGCTAAGTGTTAAAGAAAGACGCATCAATAAAGGGGTTGCATTGACGTCACGCGCGCTACGCGTACGCGCTAATCGCACGTACAACCATGCGGAGCGGTGAGGTCAAACAAAGTGTGTTTGACCTCACCGCTCCGCATGGTTGTACGTGCGATTAGCGCGTACGCGTAGCGCGTGTGACATCACATGCATTAACTTTATACACACATGTACATGTACTACCAATCTGACGGCTGTTTCGTGCTTGTTTGTACTGTTTGAGGAAACAGCCGTTGAAATGTATTACAAACTTTAAACTTCCTCCGTGCGTACACATAAAACATGAACTTTCACCAGAAATATTGGTCGACACAATACATTTTAAACACAAAATACGATAAAATGGAGTACATGTAGTTGTTGTATATTCACATTTTGCCAATAATATATTTAACCAGTTCGCGCCGGATGACGTACATGTATATAAACGCAAAGTTTTCCCCAAATTCAAAACGGATGACGCATAAACACGCCAAGTTCAAGTTTGGAAATGTCTGTCAGCAGCGAGCAAGGCCGGAAATGCGTGGCTGTGCTTCCCGGCACTATCGGCCTGAACCCGCTTCGGATCGAGTTTCGTTAAAAATAATCCTGCCCCTCGGCTCGGTGATGTTAAAATAATCCCGGCGCGAACTGGTTAAAGGTAGGATCCACCATTTGCAGATATCAAAAAAAATATTTTCTAATTATTTTCGAATTATTAAGAAATACCTTACTTATTTAAAAGTACCTAAATTGATTGTTCAGAAACAAATTGATTTTGTATAAAATAATTCACGATCGCTGGACGGTGATCGCGAAAAAAAAGCAAGAACAACATAAGAACCACTGCCTGACGCCTGTTGAAAACGAACGCCGAAACCATCCATGATTTTAAAACTTCGGGCAGGTCAGTTAATTGATATTCACTATGAAATACAACCCCCTCCAGGCCTCGAAATAGTACTAGCCCGGCGTACAAAGTCTAGCGAAAACTGCTCTGGGCTACCCAGACCCACTTCCTTGGTTGCCCCGTGGGCTAGTGAAAAATTCAGTAACCACATGTATACTGTACCGGTACCTGTAAAGGCTTAGATCAAAATACATGCTAAAATTGTTATTGTCTTTTTGTGTATTAAATAAATACCGGATCAAAATAAACTGAGTATAAACTGTCTTTTGTTTGTGTTTTTCGGCATAATTGTCGATAGCCTGGGAGCGCTCAATCCACGCGTGCATGCAGTGCACTGCGATCTCATGAACAGAGTAGACTGGTGGGCTTCAGTGAGATTAGTATAGAATAAACTACGGCGCAGGGTACCGCACATAATGTGCACTATTCTCTTTGACATCGCTCAGCCTTTCTTACCATAACGGCCCACTGCGTAGCTGTATAGCACATGAGCGTTCTGCCGTGTCACTAGTAGTGAGTCTGTTCAGAATAGCGCCCTCTCTGTACGTTACTACGGATACGTACGTGTACATGTACGTGCGTGCGCCAAACAAATACTGTTGTGCATTGTGCATACGGGCTAGCAAAAATGTAAACGGGCTAGTAAAATCTGCAGTTTGCTAGCCCGGTGGGCTACCCAGGGAAAAAAAGTTAGCGCAAGGCTTGCCCTCCCCCCCCCCCCCCCCCCCCCCCTCTCCCAAATCCACCCATTTCTGATAAGTCATGTAGATTACCAATGGTGTATCCTACCTTTACAAATGCACATTGCTTTTATTCCCAAAGAAATATTGGAAAATGAAAGGTTAATCTGTTGACAAACGTCTGCAGTTTTAGAGACTCCCTGAAAATAATTTTGGGGAAAATCGTGACAGTTTTAAACAAGCCGAAATTATTATTGCGGTCAAATCAGTTATATGCGGCTACTCATCATATAAAGTAGCCAGGGACTTATTTTGTTCAGGATCTTTCTGGATTTCTAGATTTTTGTTGAAATCCCTTTTGAAGCCTGCAATAAGCCATTTTGCCTTGGCCAATTTCTTTGTTCGCTTATAAATTATGCATATTTACCTAGTCGGTTTTCTCCAGTGGCCAAATTATTGTGGGATTTCACCGCGATTTTTTATCTCTAAGATCTATACAAAGCAAACCAAAAACATCATTGACCCAAAAAACTCTTGGTAGACGCAGAGTATCTCTTGTGAATTTTCATCCAATCTTCATTTGTACCTCTTACGAGCTCTGAAGAATTTACTTTTTCTATCAACACTAATTGGTGAATTTTTAATTTTTGTTTTAAATTATTATGTTGTTTTTGGTAGAATGCTGAATTTAGTATCGAAGCAAGGTGCTTCCTCAGCCAATAGCATTGGTGTTATAGGTAAGTTCAAATGCTGAACTACTTTGTAAAGTTACCCATTTTACCAGCGTGAAGCACTACAATTGTAAATCTTCATTTCTTTTCAAAGACATTTGGAATATGTGACCCACTCCACAATAAGTTATATACATGGTTGGAAAGCCCACAGCGTAAGCTTCCAGTTGGTATATAATAGAGCTCCATAGCTACTCCCGTTCTGGGGATATGACATGTTTGCTTTTGATTACTTCCTTGGAGTTCAAATTACACAACTGAGAAAACAGGCTTTGAAAAAGCCGGCTTTGTTGTAGAACAACAGAACGATGAACACAAAATGGGCGTGTTTTCCACTTTAATCATCAAAATCAACATTCCTTTGAATAAAACCTGAAAATATTGGTGTTAAAGATGTCATTAATGGCAAAAAATGTAAATCACATTTTGATGAAATGTTTATCCTCTCAACGTTGAGTAGTCCATTACATGATAGTGCACAGCGCGACTTAATACCCTTTATTGCAGAGCCGGTCACATATAGCTGAGAAAAAGCAAATTTCCCACAATTGTAAAAGACCGATGCATTACACTACAGAGTTGTGCCATATATCAAATGAAAGCTTATTTCCTGCTTTTCCTGACCAACTGTAAAATTGCAAAAAAACACCATTTTTAACACATCGGACTCATTTTTGCAGAGTGGGTCACAATTGAGGTCACTGTCTTCAAGCCAATATGCTAATTTATTTAAACACGTGGCCCTCTTTAAGGACCTTATCGTTTGTATAGATCAATAATGTATAAAACGGATTTAATTAAAGTGAAAAAGAATTAAAAGCCGACCGTTCGGAGCGAGACAAATTTTGCTTGTCAACTTGTCAACAACGCGGGTCCGTATAATTTTTATCGACGCCACAAAAGCAACACGATAAGACGTGCAGTAAACCTCAATGTGACAGGTACTCATCTTTAAGATGGTACCCATCTCTAAAAAGATGCTTTCACTTCTGCGCACACTTGAATCCCGACACCCAAAATTCAAATGAAGAAATTTGATATTCAATCAATAATTGTTTTTTTTTTTTTTTTTTTTTTTTTTTAAACTGAATTTGAGGAAATGATATTTCAAGTACATCTGCGCTTTTATAATTGCTCGAAGAATTTTTACACTTTGTTCATTTTGCTGTTGTAAATCTGAAGTTTGATCTTAAATCTCAAATCCAGCCTCTGGCCATATGTGACCTGTCATCACAAAATGAGAGTAAAGTCGCACGATGTGATTCAGAGATATGGTCATTAAAAGTCAAAACATGAAGGGGTGGTCAATTTTGAGATTTTGCGTTATTTGGAAAGCCCAAGTCCTCCTCTACGTATTCCCATTTTTTGGGTGAGATCAGATGATCGAAAACCTCTTAAATTACGCGATTTTGCGTAGTTAGTGTTTGGATTAAAGTCTATTAGTGGTCTAATTAACACGGTAATTAAATATGCAAATCAGGTCCTCGTAAGTATCCCACATTTTCTAAATTTTAGTATTTTGTTGTTTATACAATAGTTTGTATGTGTGGGAAATTTCAGGAAGAAATAATGATTAGAACATAGCCATTGCTATGCTCAACCAAACCTTACTTGTCCTGTTTTGTAATCTTTTGCGTGTTTTTGTGTAAGATGTTTAAAGTAAGTTTTCTCACAAACACGTTTTGTGAAACCCATGACTTTCTAGAGCGCTGTATAAAGTATTTATCGCAAAACCCCCAAGTGTTATATACCATTGGAAAGCTCTCTTTCTCAAGAATTTGAAAATACCAATATCTCAATTTTCAATATTTCCGACTTTACTCTCATTTGTTGGCGACAGGTCACATGTCCTTGGGCAAACCACTTCACCTCAAACTTGCCTCCCCACATCCAGGAGTATTATTAATATTGTTGTTTATTATAACACTGCTTATAGCAGCGCACAGGCTGAATTAAAAGTCAGTTTACATAAAAACATTCATTAAAAAAAAATTATTTTTTTTAAATCACAAAGAGTTAACGGGAAAAAAATATATAGTAATACACAACAAACAATTGTAGAAAAAACACAGGATAACATGTTTGTCAAACAGATCCGGATGTACGAATGAATACCGGCATTAGATGGGTATTATCCTGCGATAGACTGGCTGGCATCCCGCCCAGGGGCAATAGAATTAATCTCGGTCATTTCCGGCCAAGGAACCCGAAGATTAACGCTCGCCTAATGAGCCGTATGGACACAGGACAACCTTTGCTTGCTTCCGATATTTAAATCTTCAGATCTTGAATTTGTTAAAACTTATTGTTTTGCAAGTCCTATACTGTCCTGAATCCTGGCATTCTCAAAACATTTTTGCACACACCCTTCGGGGTTTGGTTTAACTTCAAGTATATGTGACCTGTCATCACAAAATGAGCGTAAAGTCGCACGGAGTGATTTCCCAGTACGGCCGGATAAAGTCAAAATTTGAAGGGGTGGTCGATTTTGAGATTATATGGGGTTTTTTTAAGACTAAATCCCCAACAATCAATTCCCCCTTTTTTTAGGACGATCAGATAAAAACAAAATTATTTTTTGAGACAATTTTGACTATGCCTTTCTATGCCTTTCTTGAAAAAAATGCCCGTTTTCTCATAATCTCTGTATTAAGACTCCAGACTAAAAAGGGAAAAAGAAAAAAAATATTGAGTATCAAACCTCCAAGTGTTATATACATGTACCATTAGAAAGCTCTGTTTCCACAGAATTTGAGAATATCCATTTTTGATTTTGCCGACTTTACGCTCATTTTGTGATGACAGGTCACATCTAAGAATTAGAATCCTCAATTCAACCTCTGCCCAGTTCCGTCTTATTTTGCCAGAACCCCTCGCATATTTTGTGGTCATTTCCGGCTAAGAAGTACAATGCAGTCCTTCTGAGTTGAAAATTACAGACGTGTTGATATACATGTAGGTCAAACCTGGGGCCAATTTCATAGAGCTGCTAAGCACAAATGTGCTTAGCATGACAATTCGTCCTTGGCAAAAACAAGGTTACGGCCTAAATTTTCACGAGATATTTATTGTTTTGGATTGATAATCAGCTGTTTTTTTTGCTTAGCATGAAAAACACGTATAATTTTGGCTGGTAACCTGTTTCTATTGAGCAAGACTTTTTTGTGCTAAGCAAATTTGTGTGCTTAGCAGCTCTATGAAATTGGACCCTGGATTTGTCTAGGCGTGCAAACTGGTTAATTAATGACATAACTTTTTTTTCACTCAAATGATGTTATATAATTATGCCGTAAATGTATGCCAAGGTGTTGTATCGTATTACAATCGAGGATCGAATCACAAAAGAGAACAAAGGGAACAAAGGATCCTCGAAGGACGGTTTGCTTGTCCGAATTCGGTCCTCGATCGTTGGGGCAAGCGCTAAGTAATGGGGTTAGGGTATAGTAAAGGAACAAAGGAAAACACAATATCGATCCTCGATCGTTATGTGGTACTTCACGACTGTGTGTGCGGTACAGCGGGATTCCGGCGTGCGATTATTAGCACTTCTCGGGAAGCTTTTAGGCGTGCGATGTCGTGGGGGTGCGAACGCACGCCTCAAATTACTACAAGGACTGCAATGTGCCGTTTTAACTTCATGTATGTCACATTTTGTCTTGTGTCAGCGTTAATGTACAGTGTATTGGGACTGGGTCTGTCCTGGGGGAGGGGAACGGAAGACGAACTCAACACGTTAGGAGCAGCAGTGGCCACGGGACTTCTCTATAAATCCTCAGGTACAATATTAGGCAAAATAGTGAACTGGTAGAGTTACCGTACAAGTATTATGAAATGCTGTTTATAATTGTTTTAAATTATATATTTTTGGGGGGCAATTGAAAATGCATTCCCATGCTGTTGTTTTCCTAGACATGCACAAAGTTAATTAATTTTGAATGAAATAAGTTAAAGGTACAGTCAAACCTGCCTTTGCGGCCACCTCGATACAGCGGCCACCTGCCTTCACTGGCCACCTTTGCTTGGTCCCAGTTTGATTCTTGCATAAACATACCTAACCATTTCTGCTAATGCGGCCACTGTGTAACGCGGCCAGCGGCCAGCCTATAATAGCCCACAGCAAATAAAATGTGTACAATTACATTGCCGTGAAACCTGTGTACTCCGGCTGCAGAAATGAAGTGCGCCCTCTGTTGACTTTAGAATTTCCCCTGTTGTTTGGCTCCTGGACTTCATACTCTTGTTTTATACAAACGGTACCGAGCGCACAGACTAAAATAGTTCTTGTCGTCGCGACACGTATAAAACGTACGTAGTAAATATTTTCGATATCTGCAAATGGTGTATACTACCTTTGAGCACAAATTGAAAGATGCACGCAATCGGAATAAAGTATTTTGTTTGTGTGTGTTGGATCATAACAGATTTTTTTTATCGGGATCTTATTCTTGGTTTTGTCTGGTACCTTGTAGCCGGAGTGAAGAAGATGGCCAAGGGTGGTGCAATGGGCCTGGCCGTGGCCTCCGCGTGGTGCTTATGGCAAAACCGCGACAGACTGAAGACGGTGAGCGTGCAACGTTTGTAAGCTGTCGGACGGACGGACGGGCGGACGGATGTACTGACGCAGCTAGCTAGAACAAGTTCGGGCGCGAACTACAGTTAACCATAGTTCGACTAACGTCGCTCAAACGCAGGATGGCTGGACTATCTAGTCGACTATTTGGAACCAGACCCCGAGGCACTGTTGCCACTGGTTGACAATAGCCTCTTTCCATAGGAAAACATGGAGAGAACCAGTGACGTGGAAAATTTGACGGCAGTAGTGCGACGGAGGAAAAGGCAGCAACGTTAAGTGAAAATCTGGCTGCGATAATGTTATTGTTTTCTTGTTTTTGGACCAACTTGACTAACGTTATGACTTATCCTACTTATATGCGTGGAAGAATAGTGCTAATGCCCATCTCATTCATGTCGCAAATGTAAACAAAGCGGTTGCCATCGTCTCAACAATAGTTCGACTAGAGCCGTTCGAGCAAACTGCATTTGAGCATGCGCATTGGTAAAGCAGAGACTGACTAATGGTTGACTATAGTTCGCGCCCGAACTTGCTCCTAGCTGTCGGTCGGCTCGTCAAATCTCGTGCCAGTTGAAGAACTGATCAAGCCAAATGCTCCTGAGTTTAGAAGCCTCCGACAGACTTAAAGACAATTCGAGCTGTTTTGCTCGGTGATGCAGATCTTCTGCGAAGTGTTTTGTCGTCTGATGTTATTTTATATTAAAAAAAAAGAAAGAAGAAGAGTTTGAGCATCTATCGAGACCCAGTTAGTTCGGAAGACTGTCTATCTTAAGCTTAGTCTGTCTACATGTCGGGACACGGGGAAACAGCTGAAAACTCCCGGACAAATATACCCACAGGAGATTCTTCGGATTAGCAGCAAAGGAAAGTGTTTTACCAGATACATGTGGTGTGTTGGAAGATTTAGTCGCATAGTTCACATTTACCGATTCTTACTAAAACAGATTTTTTTTTCCCATTGCCATACCAGGGTTAATGCAGTTTATTTATAATGTTTGCAAATTGTTGAGTAAATTTCAAAACGGAAATAATGTTGCAACCTGACAAGTGACAGGTTTTTTTCTTCATGTATAATCTTAAAGGTGGGATACACCATTTGCAGATATCTACAAATAGTACTGGATTATTAAGAAATATCTTACTAATTTGAAAGTAAAAAATGATTCTATGCATCCGGAAAAATGATTGTGCTTAGATATCCTGTAATTGTTCCGGAAAATTGAATTAATACAAAAATAATTTTAAAAACGATCGCCACACGGCTATTGCGTAAAAAACAAGAACAACATAAGAATCACTGCCCGACGCCGGTTGAAAACGAACGCCGTTATTCTTGCTTTTCTCGGCATCTATGATTGTAAAACTTTGAACAAGTCAGTTAAACGATATTTACTATAAGATACAAGCCCTTAAATCCACCCATTCATGATAATTCAAGCAATTACCAATGGTGTATCTTACCTTTTAATGAACGTCAAAAATCAGTGCAAATTTTTTGAAAAGACATGAATTTGGGACTGAGAAACATTGCCAATTTTGTTAGGAAGTTTTGTCATAGGGCAGAAAGTGCTCTCCGCCAAGTGATTTAGGCATTGGGGGTCACAAAAGTTTATAAATGGCTTCTTACTAATGGAAAAAAACACCTGTGGTTGAATGCAGTTTAAAATACCCACTAAGTGTAATGTACATTACTCTAATCTGTAATCAATTCAGGATCATTCAACCGTGCAAATCCCTTTCTTGGCTCGGAGCTTAGCACAGTGAGATGTTAGGTGATCAGTCCCATTCCTTGTCCCAATACACCTTGCAGTTGACAAGCATATAGGCCTACTGATTTTTTTGGTGTTCTTAAATTAAGCATTATGCCCAGACTGTCTGATCAAGACAGGGCCATTGCCATTGGTCTTTTACAGACTAATAACCCTGTGAAGCAGGTGGCAGATCAACTTTTGGGACTTTTGAGAAGGGCAGTTTTTGTCATTAATTTGAGCTCATTCAGCCATGAAGTCATGGACATCTTTTATTTTTAAACAACACTTAGGAAACAGTCATAGGATTATTTCTAACTAAGTTTGATTGGTAAAATGTTTTACCTGACGATGTTATGATGAACTGAGGGGGACTTACTTTTGGTGAGGTGTTTAGTATTCCGCCGTCCCAAACTGAGCGAAGTTGGTTTTAACCAGTTCGCGCCGGATGACGTATATAAACGCAAATATTTTCCCAAATTCAAAACGGATGACGCACAAACACGCCAAGTTCAAGTTCGGAAATGTATGTCAGCAGTGGGCAAGGCCGGAAATGCGTGGGTGTGCTTCCCGGCACTTTTAGCCTGTTTCCCGCCCGTCGGCTCGGCGATGTTAAAATAATCCCGGCGCGAACTGGTTAAAAGCGTCCTTGTAAACGAACAAGATGTAGTCAATTTAGACTATTTGAGTAAAGATTTGTATAAATTAATTTTGAGTGCTTATTTTTACCTCATAAAACAAACTTAGAACTCGCCCGTTCTGTACATGTTCTCATAATCAATGTGTATTTTCTGTGGCAATGTTTGGCTGCGGTAACTGTTGTGTACACATTTACAATGATGTGAACCGATATTTATACTGTTTAAGTATATTGACATTATTCCTACAATAATTAAAACCCTCCTGTGACGTCAGTCTTTTCTCCAATTATTTGGCTTACAAACAAACAAGATGGCGGACGATTCTCAATTCGTTTTTTGAAGGAAAATATTAATGCGAAAAGTTCCGTGTTCTGTGCCTAAATGACCTACAAAAACGTGAGGGCGTATGAGAAAGGCAAGAATTTCATGGTGTGTTCTGAGATTGGGAGCGGTAAATCCATCCATCAACTGCATAATTTGTCAAAACATCCGGGCTTTTTCAACCGATCCTCCCGAAAGTCTTCTGCAACGCGCGTTTCCATTGGTCATTCGCTTGGACATCTGAGGTGTTCTCACAAATTTTCATCCCCGCACGTAAAAAAGAAAATTAATCGAATAAATTGTAGAAATTAACGTATAGGACGTGAAATAAAGCTTTGCTATTATATATTATACAGAATAAGAAACATAAAAGACTGAAAAGCTACGTAAACGCCAATAAAATTAAGTATAGGTGGTAGAAATTGTCATTTTACCAGGGGTGAACATATTTAAACAGTTTAACTTTAAGTATTGGTAGTACATGTATAGTTGGCACGGTTCACGAACTTTGAACTTCGTTTTCTCAAAACAAGGGAGCATGACTTCAGCTATTTCAAAAGAGTATAGCGGCGGCTATGAATAAGCTACAGCAACACACAATACATCATTTGAAAGCTGAAGACTTCTTCTTTCTAGAAATGTAATAATGTCAACTTTTTAATTTCGCGACTTTCCACCTATTTCTTGGTGCCAGGTCACAATTACGTTATTGTGGCGGTCATTGTGCTTGCGGAATGTTGTAGTTTCTCAGGAATTCTGTTTAGTTTTTTAGATGAGTGTGTTGGTTAACAATAGTCTAGAGAGTGTATAGGTATAGGGTACTAGGAGGGGGTTTATGGGTCCCATATTTTGCTGGGTATACGAACGGAGCGCGATGCGCCATTCGGCATATTTGGATCAATTTTTAAAAAACCACCATGAACGAACCAGGGGCCAATTTCATAGAGCTGCTAAGCACACAAAAATGTGCTTAGCATGACAATAATCCTTGGGAAAAACGAGGTTACAGACCAAATTTTCACCTGATCTTTATTGTTCTGGATTGATAATCAGCTGTTTTTTTGCTTGGAATGAAAAACCATATAATTTTGGCTGGTAACCTGTTTTGAATGAGCAAGACTTTGTTGTGCTAAGCATTTTTTTTTGCTTAGCAGCTCTATGAAATTGGCCCCTGGGGTCTTTCAATTCAGAGCTTATATCGTTAGCTACTTACTAAGCTATATATAGGTTGCTCGACTTGACCATGGGGGAAGGACACCCTTCCTCCGAGGCTAGGCGGGCCGGCCTTCAAGACACCGACCGACCATCGCGTCTGAACGTCCCGGGCTGAATTTGTGTCCCAATCCGCTTTTACCCTGTGGCTGTGGCTCGACATGTATACCGTCTTCGTTCAAGCGATTTGGAGCGATATTGGAGATCGATGGCGTGCCGTTCGTGGGCGAGATTGACCCTCGACGAGGCTGCTCCCTCCGGCAAATCTCGCCAACGAACGGCGCTCTACTCTTGCATATTATCCCATATAGAGGAGAGCTATGGATCGAAAGGTCGTTAACGTTTGTCTTTTTCTTCGACAAGTGTTCCTATGGGTTATTTTAATCATAGATCTGGGGCCAATTTCGATCAAGGAACTATAGTTAACTAGTGGTTAGTTCGTGACGTCATTAGGGCATGCGCACTGAAGTTGAAGTGCGAACGACTCTAGTCGAACTATTGACCATTAACTGCCAAACTGGTCCTCTCTGTACTGTGCTATTACAGCGGCTATTGGTTACCATCGGTGCGACCAACCGCGGTAGGCTGGTCGTGAATAGTTGACTAGACTAGTCCAACCATCGTCGACTAGCCTGAGTTCGATCAGAGTTAGTCAAACTATAGTTAACTATAGTCTTTGATCGAACTTGGCCAAGGTTGAAGGGAAAACCGGGTTGGGGTACAAAAGTGCCTTAAAAAATACAACAAAAACCGCTACATTGTTTAGTTTTTAATAACTTCCTAGAGCCTAGGAAAAACTCAGCTAAATATCGCGCATGACGCCAAAGTCATTGGTATTTCCAATGCTCCGCAGATCTCCGTCGGTTAAGTCAACAAAATATCCTGTTAGATACATCAACGCTAACTTGCGCGCTGCGTGTGGAAATAATAGACTATTAAGACAAAATTATGTGCTATTAAAAATTGCTAACATGTCCCTTGAATTCAGCTAAGGTTGCGCTGTTCACAGCAACTGGGGAAAGAGTGTTCAAGTTCTTAAAACCAGTTCGCGTCGGAGGACGTGTATACACGCAAAGTTGTTCCCATATTCAAAACGGATGACGCATAAACACGTCACAAGCAAGGCCGGAAATGTCTGTCAGCAGCGAGCAAGCCCGGAAATGCCATGATGGGTGTGCTTCCCGGTACCATCGGCCTGAACCCGCCTCGGATCGAATTTCGTTAACAAATAATGTTAAAATAATCCCAGCGCAGAAGGAATCTTGGAAGGCCCTGGGGCCGTATTCACAAAACTTAAACTTAGGAGAATACTTAAGTCATACCTAAATCTAAGCACCCTGCTAACTTAAGTGCCGCGCTTAATTTGGTATTCACAAAAGATCTAAGCAACCCACTTATCTTAGTGCTCCACTTAACTTAAGTGTTTGAAGCAGTCACTGTTGCTCATGCGCAAAACATTTTCGTCATAAACGTTCCTACGCAACGAAAATGTAATCTATCTGCGCGGTTTACCATGCGCGCGTGCACACGCACGCAGCTAGCGACGCAGTTTTCAAGCCCAAGTTAGTGCACCAAAATAGTCTGCGTCACGCGCGCGTTAAACGAGTTCGTCATGCACGTTTTAGATGTTTTAACACAGAATAGTAGTGAAATGTTTGTTTTATTTACTCTCGAGTGTGAAACAAATTGTGATGGTGATTTATCCGCATTCTTTCAAACATGCTGAAAGGTAAGATAGTTCTTTGGCATTTTATAGTCGGCAGTCATGTGTATTGCATGTCATTGGTTAACGTTAACGTAACACGTCATCAGTCGCAATCATTCCGCCCGCCTACAAATAATTTAACAAATCGATCGAAAAAAATCGTTAGAATGTCAACGAACTACAATTCTAGAGCTGTCAGACATTAACTTCAAATTGGCTTTCTTTTACAATAATTCGATGCTGTCAAGATTTCCTATAGCCCCTAGAATATCAAATTTTGTGCCCAAAATGCACAAACCAAAGGACTGAAAAAAAGCCGCCATGACACCTAAGCGCCTCGCTTAATTGATTTAAGCGCCCCGCTTAAACGAGTTAAGACTAGTCAGACCACACTTAGATTTAAGACTCAAAAATAAGTGGGGTACTTTAGCAAAAATGTTTTGTGAATACCGCTAAGTCATTCAGATTTGTCTAAGTCGGGTATTTAAGTGGGGTGCTTATTTTTTTGGGACTTAAGTCGTTTTGTGAATACGGCCCCTGGCTTTGTGACTGACTTGAATGAATTTCTGGTTGTTTTCCCTTGTATCTCTGGTATAGGCTGAACATAATTGTGTCGTAAATGTCGACCAACCCATATTTCATCTTGTATAACAATACATCATTTCTGTTTTTCTGTTTTTCTGTTTTGCAATGTGTCCCACCCATTCCCAGATCTTCCCAAAGTTGAGCAAGAATTCCACTATCCCTTTGGTAGTACAGTTTCATGTGCAAAACCTATAGCATGATTGACGTTGAACTCTTTCAAATTCTAGTTGCATGAATATTCAAAAAATCGTGTTTCGGGATCCAAAGTTTTCTCGAAAGTGTAATACCACTGGGCTAACACTTCGACAGATTTGTAACATTCTTTGAATTTTGGGATGCTTAATTGGAAACGAACAAAATGCAACGAGATTATATGTCAACTTTGCACGCCATACGGAACGCGATACATGTCCATTGACGTACCATTGTACAAATTCAATACGATTTGGCAACGTCAAACTTTCCACTCGCTACTGAACTATTTTTGGAGATTTTTTAGGTCACATACAACAGCCACCAATCACCAGCGTTGAAGCTTTGCAAATTCTTTTCACAAGTTCACACCAAAACACATCGATCACAATCATCAGAGAAATTGCGCGCCACCTGTTGCCTAATGGAGTCTACTTCCAAAGACTCCGATGAAAGATGAGATCCATATCTGTTAAGGAAACCACCTGCCCCCATTGGCGAACGTGCCACGAACTACTCGTTGCTTTCAAAATGATGATTGATCGTCTTGAATTTCACACAAACTGTATCCGTTGCCTTCAGCATACCTCTTGAAAACAAAATGGTGCACCCCGGTCCAGTTGTCCCCTACAAATTTAAATATAGTTACGCCGTTTTCCAAACCCTAGCTTGGGCTTCATCACCGGCTCCATCACAATTGCCAAACTGCATGAACGAAGCCAATAGACGGGCACGAAGCTTGGGTTTGGAAAACGGCCCTAATTTTGTTAGTCGGATTTTAACCAGTTTGCGCCAGAGTTGTTCCCAGATTTAAAACGGATGACGCATACAAACGTCACGAGCAAGGCCGGAAATGTCTGTCAGCAGCGAGCTAGGCCGGAAATGCGTGGGTGTGCTTCTCGGTACCATCGGCCTGAACCCGCCTCGAAACGAGTTTCACGTTAAAACAAATCCCGCGCATCGGCTCGGTGATGTTAAAATAATCCCGGCGCGAACTGGTAAATAGTGACTTTTCGTTACCAACTTGAAGTTGGTACTTTTGCAAACAACAGATTTATAAACTATGGAAGGCCAACAATACAAACACACAGAATTATTGATGTTTCCAAACATAACACTGGGTTATTGAAAATACAGAATAACCAATGAAAGAACTATACTACAACTATACGTCTTTCGTATTATTAACACGGACGTGTTAATTTGGATTTTTAATGGCGAAATTTGTTGTCAACTGCGGATGAAATATTCTGCCCTTAGTGGCAGCCCATACCGCAAAATAAGCAACAATTTTTGTGTCAGAATAAATAATTCCGTTTTGGGATCTCTAATAAAGATATTTCTACATGTGTAATTATAATTATCTGAACATCACAATATACAAATACAATAACAAGATAATATTTTGAGTAGATTTCCATAAAAAAAAACTGCAAATTCAAACGTCACAATTTTGCTTAGGACTACAAGTACATGTACATGTACACCATTTGTGGAGTGTCGTGGTCGGGCGGTTAAGAACTCGGTTTTCTGTTCCGCAGAGCGTGGGTTCGAGTCCCGGTGTCGACACGTGTGTCCTTAAGCAAGGCAATTAAACCACTATTGCTTCGTCCTTCGAATGGGACGTAAAGCTGTAGGTCCCGTGCGTTGTGTAATGCACGTAAAATAACCCAGTAACACTCTTCGCTAAGAGAAGGGGTTCGCCCCGGTGTTCCTGGCAGCGCCTCGGAATAGGCAACTAGATAGATGGCGCTTTACAAATGCATCATCATCATCATCATCATCATTTTGTATACGCTTTTTAACTGAAATTCGGATGTCATTTTGTTAAGGTTTGAAATAAAGTGTAACCGCGTCCGCACTGTACGTGCGTGTACGATAGAGTTAAGTGTTTACTACAAAACTGTATACCATTATAAACTGTATAATTTAAGTATAAGTATTTAGTATAAGTATTAAGGTATAAAACTGTTAATATTTGTTAACACTGATTGATAAATTTGGCTTAATAATCAAGGAACCAGCTGTCACAATTTGACCAAGCGAGGGCGGTATAACGATGCCATTTTCTGGGGGAAATCTAAATTTAGACTAGACAAATCTAATTTATTGAATAAGTCGAGTGATATTACTTAAACCTAAAATTAAAAGATCGCCCCAAGCGTAATTTTTGAAATGAACCAAAATGCACGCGTCGAATGTTAACCCCCAAATGGCGCCGTGTTAGCGCCCTCAATCGACCAGGAATATGGTCTACTCTAATTGCAACTGGTTCCCGGCAAGTGCTACTTTACAATGATACTTGACAACGTTATATTCACAATTTTAGGTAACACTTTTGTTTAGGTACACACTGACTTTAATATTTTAAAAATGTAAGTTTACAGTCAATACAAAATAATGCCCAGGTCCTTGATTATGTACATTAACACGGTTAATAGTAGTTTTAGGCCGAGTTCGGGCGGTTTGTTCTTGACACGCGTAACTTGTTCTTGCAAAACCCTGGTGGATAGGTGGTGTGTGTTCTTGTTCCGAGTGCAATGTTCACGGGTCGCGTTCCCGCCGTTCGAGCGCGAGAACAGAGTTCGCGTGTCAAGAACAGACCGCCCGAACTCGGCCTTAGAAACTGAATAGTCATGTATAAGAGGTTTATGTTTAGGAGTTACACGCATTAAAAATTTGGAGTACAGATGAATGAATGTTGTAGTGCGCCAGTCTATACGTACATGATATGACGTAGCTAAACATTTCATTCTACTTTTTCCTAATTGACCATTTGCATGTGGAATTTAAATAATATCTGGTACACTGACTTGTTCACACAGCTTGGCACAGTTTGACTTTAAATTATCCAGACCAAATACACTGTTGCTATATCACGTGATTCGGGGCAAGCTCTTGCATAGTTACGTTAGAGACGCTCAGCACCAATACATTGTTCACAATGGTTGAGACTGGTACAAAGACACCAGACCATTCCATAGCCGGGGGTTGCTAGCGTAAGGCTTGCCCCGAATCACGTGATATAGCAACAGTGTCTTTGGTCTGGAGAATTTAAATTGTAAACTGTGCCAAGCGGTGTGAACAAGTCAGTGTACCAGATATTATTCAAATTCCACACGCAAATGGCCAATTTGATATCGTTCACATTTTGTGAATTGAAATTAAAAATAATATTTATTTGAAGGTTTTTTACCTTCCAGTAAAAAAGAATAGCGCCAAAACAAGGTATTTCAAGAAAACTACTCGCTTTACACGTATACACGTTGCCGCTCGCGATTTTTTTTTAACGTACCACTAACGCGTCAGATCGGATAATTTTATTCCGCCGAACGACTTGGTCAGAGACTTTTATACCTTTTTTCTATAAGACCCGATCTAGATGAGATTATTAACCAATAATTTTGGTTAATAAAAAAAGGTATAAAAGTCGTGTATACGAAAAACTAGGGACTGTATACAATTATTAACTAGGGACTGTATCCATATATTTTGGTGAATTATGGCTGTCAATGTCGTTGGTCTTCATACGTTCCGCGCGTATCAAAATCGATTCAAATTGAAGCGCGCGCTTTGGTCTCTATTCAAGTCGTCCCATTCCAATGAAACCGCACATCTGACGCGTTAGTGGTACGAAAAAAGAAAATGTTGCTTGTCGCTCCTGAAGTCTCGTATGTTCTCGAAATCAAACTTTATGTTTGAAACATAATAAATATCTTGCAGTTATATCTATAGTACGTTATATATGAGTATTATTTGCAGTAATAATTATACCAGCTATTCACATTAGTCTTATAATTTAACTTTTGATCATATTTTGTATTTTCACAAATTATTAGTTACATTGTAATAGTACCTTAAAATAAACATCTACTTTATAAGTTAGCTTTAAGTTTTTATAATCTTTGCAATGCAAAACCTTCAGTTAAGGCCTTAATGCGGTTTATCAATATGTGACGTAGTACAATTGGTCAATAATAATGTGTATAATTATCTTATATCGTGTGACATAGTGAACAACTACATGTATAGTGATTAATGCATGTACGTGCGTTCGCGTGGACATTTAAGTAATAAATAAGATTTATTGGCTCTGTGCGCGGTCTTGTGAGGGCGCTTTTCGCCTAGCAACCGTGTTTCCTGTGCGTGCTGTGGCCAAGTTCGATCAAGGAACTATAGTTAACTAGTGGTTAGTTCGTGATGTCATTAGGGCATGCGCACTGCGGAAGTTGAAGTGCGAACGACTCTTGTCGAACTATTGACCATTAACTGCCAAACTGGTCCTCTCTGTACTGTGCTATTAAAACGGCTATTGTTTACCATCGATGCGACCAACCGCGGTAGGCTGGTCGTGAATAGTCGACTAGACTTGTCCAACCATCGTCGACTAGCCTGAGTTCGATCAGAGTTAGTCAAACTATAGTTAACTATAGTCCTTGATCGAACTTGGCCTGTACGTGCTACCAATGCGA
This sequence comes from Crossaster papposus, assembly GCA_037893245.1. Lineage (NCBI taxonomy): Eukaryota > Metazoa > Echinodermata > Asteroidea > Velatida > Solasteridae > Crossaster > Crossaster papposus. The sequence goes on along the minus strand of JBAIAA010000682.1, from coordinate 1,015,396 downwards.
TATTTCGCTGGTAGTACGTACTGCGTTAATTGCACTGACCTCTACACCTGGACGGACCATTGTCCATATTCTGCTGTGCTAACACTTGAAGCCGGCGCGAACTGGAAGTGCAACATGGCGGACCCGAGACGTCACTGCTGTGAGCCAATGAAATGTCCAGGTGTGGAGGTCAGCGGATTTATTCTGTACATTTTGTATTTATAAACATTACGTAATACGTATCGTACCAACACCTGGACATTTCATTGGCTCACAGAGTCACGTCGTGGGTCCGCCATGTTGCACTTCTCCGCATGCCGACTTCAAAATGAAACAATGATGATCTGTCCATGTATAGAGGTCAGTGGTTAATTGTTCACTTGATACTCGTATACCAGTGGGATTGCTTTGTCTGTTTGCCGACTCTCTTAAATACGTTTTTATTAAGGAATATTACAGCGGGAGCCAGACACTTCAATTGAAGTCAGTTAAGGCCATGTTTGAATTGCTGGCTTTGGTGTGATTCGGCCCATAGCAACAACATATCAACGGCCGAAGTCGCACCCAAACCAGCAATTCGGACACGACCTAAGATGGGGTCGATATTGACTCCCAATTTGTTCTTTTCTTTACGTTGAGGGGGCTCTTGTGCACGGAGCCCGTAGTTTTATCCCGGGTTCACTTTATCAGCATCCAACAGCCGTTGCGTGTTTGTGGGGGGCGGTTTGGACTTTGGTGTTTGTGTCTATTTATAGTTTTGTCAATTCTTCTCGCTCATTGACAAAGCCTGCCGTGTTATCGTACACTGCAGACTGGTCTTGTATATTGGTTCCCTTACGGGATTTCAAGACTAAGTTGACGTTACCCGAGTCGACGGTCGAGGGGGCCGATGCGTCGGGGAAGGATCTTCGCCTCTGCTCGCCCACTGCCGGCTCCTGTTGTTGTTGTTGGTCTTCGTCGGTGTTTTTCTGGGCGCGTTCTCGCCCACCTTTCAGAGAGCTCCTGACAGGTTTCTGCTGCGAAGCCTCGTCGGTCTTGTTGGAGACCGCTGACATGACGATACTACTTGCCCTGGAGTCGGTCCTGGTGGAGTTGCCCCTGTAGCCTTCGCTAGACATGGACCGGGAGGTGTTCCGGCCGGACTGGCGTCTCTCAGATTCTCCGCAACAGTAGATAAAGAAGCGATCGCGCAGAGCTTCCTTGAAGCGCTGGTGGGAGATCGCGTAGACTAAAGGATTCCAACTGGCCGAGCTCTTGGCCAGAACCACTGGGATGACCTGTACCATCGGGGTGACCAAAGCAGTATCGATAAACTCACCGATAAAGGCAACGGATGCGTACGGCATCCAGGACGCGCAGAAGAGAACGGTCAGCGTGATGCCAACTTTGGCGATCTGCCACTCCACGTTGTCGGCTTTGACTTTGCGAATAGCGGCAGACTGCGCCTTATCGCTGCCCGGAGATCGCAGATCATTCTGCACGCTCATAAGCTGCAGGCGATGCTGTCGTAAGGTGTATGCGATGTGAGCGTAACAGCTTACGATCACCGCTAACGGGATCAGAAAGCCGAACACGAAGATAGTGCCAACGTACAGTCTGTTCTTCAGCGTCAGATCCAAGTAATCGAACGTGCAGTTGACGCCGTAACCCTCCAGCACATAGGACCCGAAGCCAAGGAATGGCAATAAAGACCAGATCAGGCTGTACATCCAAACTAACAGGATCTTATAGAAGGCTCTTCGTTTGGTAACGGTGTGCATAGCTTCCAGAGAATTACATATCACATAGTGTCTGTTGAAAAGAATAGCATGCCTGTGGGTGTCAATCAATTCAACATTTAGAACGAAAACAGACCAACACTAGTGCAGGTGGGTATACGGTAGTGGTGTGTTTCAAACCTTGTGCAGTGCTTTTGGGCTTTTGGTTCAGCTTGATTTCCTGATCTATAACGAGCTCACGTGTAACTGGACCATCAACTCTACGCCAGAGGGTTATGCATGAATCTGCCTGGCAGTAAGGGTTTTGGAGGGCAAACAATACATAGAGACCAATTACATAAGGGGTAATGGTTGAGGAACACGCCAATATACCAGCATGATAATCGGGCAAGGCGCGCAGCGCCGAGCTATCGCTGGGGGATTGGCGTGTGCCTCAGCCATTAGCCTATGTAAAATTCTGACTCCCATTGTTAATGGGAATGTGAAGACACAAAGACCGAGTGCAATGAGGCTACAATGTAAGTGCACTGCCAGTATGGCTAATTAAAACCAGTTCGCGCCGGGATTATTTTAACATCGCCGAGCCGAGGCGCTTGATTAGTTTTAAAGAAACTCGATCCGAGGCGGGTTCAGGCCGATGGTACCAGGAAGCACACCCACGCATTTCCAGCCTTGCTTGCTGCAGACAGACATTTCCGGCCTTGATTGTGTGACGTGTTTATACGTCATTCGTTTTGAATCTGGGGAAAACGTTGCGTGTATATACGTCATCCGGCGCGAACTGGTTAACAAATGGAATAGTTGGGCTTACCTATCGATTGCAATGGCCGTCATCGTAGTAATTGACATGAAACCGAACAAGGCCCCGAAGAATGCATAAATTTCGCAAACTGAAATTCACGAGAGAAAAAAAATGTTATGGTGATCAAAAAACCAAAAAACAAACTAGATAACGGCTCTTATAGACTAGACTTATATTCTAAAAGTGCCGGTGTCGTATGAAAATACCCAACTCGATTCTTTCCCATATTATTGGTTAAACCTTCGCACGTGACCAGCCACCCTCCCATTATCTTCATTTTGTCTTATAGGCACGTAGGAAACTATACGAGGGGAGGGGGGGGGGGTAAAAAAGAAAAAGAAAAACAACAACAACGGAACGTCTTATTGTCAGTACCCTCCGACCAAGTTATAACTTGTTTGCCACTAGAAGGTGGAGCCGGATGGGAAAAAATAGACCTTTAATAAGACGTGACACATGAAAAGTCATTGGGTGTCACATTAAAGGTTAATTTTATTTTCAATGCCCTATATCTCTAGAAGTATAAGTCTGATTGGGTTCAAACTTGGTATGCAGGTATGGCGGGATGTGTTATATATATACATTGAAGTGACATCATGATGACGTCATCGTGTGATTTGTTATGATTTTGGTTCATTTTTGGACCTTTAGGCCATATCTCATCAACAGAACATAATAAATTTAAAATTCTTTTTGTAATATGTTTATTGGGTCATAGACACATGCTCACAATTGTGAAAAAATATGTGTCGTCATCATGACGTCATCAAAATGCCATTTAAAAAAATCCAAGATGGCCGCCATAAAGAACCTAAAAAATGTAAACATTGGTTTTCATGTTAAGTATATCCCAACGTTTCAAAAAAAGTATATAGTTTAGCAAATCTACACAAAAAGTTAACGAAAATACATAAGAAACCTGACTATGGGCTTCTTACCCAATTCGCCGAATAACCAGCTTCCTCGAATCGTGGACGCAAACATGAGAGGGAAGTTAGTGATAACCATCGCAATATCACTAAATGCTAAGTTGACGATTAGCATATTGGGCGGTGTGCGCAGAGATTTGGTCCTACAAATAAAACAAACAAAACATTGCGGTCTTCTGCAAAGTATAACTTGATAGATTTGAATATCTAAAAGTTGAAGGCATACTTCTAAGGGAGGATACACCATTTGCAAATATCTAAAAGTTTTACTGCCGAATTATTAAGAATTATCTTATTTATTCTTATCTATGCAACTACATGGGCTCAATATCCAACTAGGAAATGATTAACTTCTATTGTTTTCTCCCATTTGTCATCTGTTTCAAATTTAATCCTTGCCAGCAGTTTGATCTTATTTGTTCTCACTCCTTTGGTTTCCCCTTGTCTATTGTCCTACCCCCCCCCCCCCCCCCCCCCCCCCCCCTTCACATTTATCCTATTAATACTTCTTTGTTAGTTCTTTCTTTGATCCTACCCACACTGACCTTTCCTTTTAACCCTTCAGCCTAATCCTCCTTTTGTTGTTCCCACAGAACTCTGTACATGCTTTTCGTTTGTGTTTCTCCCGCCAGCTATGATGTGCATCATGCTGTATGTTGCCCTATATATGTTTGTTTCTTGTACACAGCCATTATGTCTCTGAAGAAGATCTTGTTAAGATCGAAATATTAGGCCCTCTTAACTTATTTGATTTATTTATTTAAAAGTAAATAACGATTCTAGGCATCTAGCAAAATGATTGCGCTAGATATCCTGTGATAGTTCCGAAAGATTAGATTTTATACAAAATATTCACGATCGCCGGACAGCGATCGCGAAAAAAAACCCGAGAACAACTGTCCCACGTTTGTTAAAAACGAACGCCGTTTTTCTTGCTTTTCTCAGCATCCATGATTTTGAAACTTCGGACAGGTCAGTCAAACGATATTTACTATAAAATACATCCACCCATTCCTAATAATTCAAGCAATTACCAATGGTGTATTCTACCTTTACATCCACCCATTCCTGATAATTCAGGGAATTACCAATGGTGTATCCTACCTTTACATCCACCCATTCCTGATAATTCAAGCAATTACCAATGGTGTATCCTACCTTTACATTCACCCATTCCTGATAATTCAAGCAATTACCAATGGTGTATCCTACCTTTACATCCACCCATTCCTGATAATTCAAGCAATTACCAATGGTGTATCCTACCTTTACATCCACCCATTCCTGATAATTCAAGCAATTACCAATGGTGTGTCCTACCTTTACATCCACCCATTCCTGATAATTCAAGCAATTACCAATGGTGTATCCTACCTTTACATCCACCCATTCCTGATAATTCAATCAATTACCAATGGTGTATCCTACCTTTACATCCACCCATTCCTAATAATTCAAGCAATTACCAATGGTGTATACTACCTTTACATCCACCCATTTCTAATAATTCAAGCAATTGCCAATGATGTATCCTACCTTTGTAACCGGTTCCATGGGTTTAATAATATCTTCTTGCAAAAGAAACAAAAACAAAAGCAGAAACGTTAATAATGGATAATTCAGTAATTTATTTGTTTTTTATGTTTTTTATGTTGTATATTATTACCTTTAACGTCGGTAGATTTGTTTTCGTGTCTCATTCAATAGGCAATAACTTTACATTAAAGGGATCTTATACGTTTAATAATTGGAACCCATTGTTTGTTTCAATCCTATGTAGTGATATATACCATCAAACTAACCTGTACAAATTTCATTTCAAAAGGTGGTAGCGATTTTAAGATATTGCCGAAAATCTGGAGCAGTTATGCCCACGCAGGAAGAATAATCTGCATTGGAATACACAATCTGAGAAACGTCACTGCAGTAACGCTTCTTAGATTCAAAATTTTGGGGATAAAAAGTGATATCTTTTTTCATAACCGCAGTACTTCGAAGTGAAAAGTTTATAAAAATGCATTATACTATCCAAAGCTGCTGTACTTCTTACCAAGTAAGTTTTTATTGCCATTCATTTTTTAAGTAATTACCAAACGTATATACGATCCCTTTAATAGAAAAAGCCCTTGCAATTAAACAAAATTAAAAATCTAGTTTTCGGTGCGCTACTAAAAAGTACCATAGGAAACAATCGTTAAACGTATAGAGTACAAGTTTAGTGCATTCGTCTGTATAGTCGATATGACGTCACCATTTTAGTCACTTGACCAATCAGAACTCTGCAATTTGCTCATTTGCATATAGGAGGAGCCAATTTGAGGAGCCCACACTAATCACATGTTTATACGTTGCAGATATTGGCACAGCCGTGAATAATCAAGGCTAGAGTTGTATCAGTCGTGTTTGTGATCGCTGAAATTATTAACCGGTGTTATGTAACTACGGTGGCCCTGGAGGGACTATTGACGTCAATTGATAATTGCTTGAATTATCAGGAACGGGTGGATGTAAAGGTAGGATACACCATTGGTAATTGTTTGAATTATCAGGGTGAGTGGATTTGAAGGGTTGTATTTTTTTGTAAATATTGTTTAACTGACCTGTCCGAAGTTATACAATAACGGATGCCGATAAAAAAGCAAGAAATACGGCGTTTGTTCTCCACTGGCGTCGGGCAGATGTTCTTGTTTTTTTTAAATCGCGATCGCCGTTCAGCGATTGTGATTTATTTTTTGAAAATTCAATTTTCTGAACAATTACAGGATATCTAGTGCAATCATTTTGCTGGATGCCTAGAATTCATTTTTTACTTTCAAATAAGTAAGATATTTCATAATAATTTGGTAGTAATTTTTTTTTTCTCGAAATCTGCAAATGGTGTATCTTACCTTTAAGGTAGGATACACAATTTGCAGATATAATTGTTTAAGACATTATTAGGAAATATCTTATTTTTATTAAGTAGACGGCGATCGCAAAAAAAACCAACATAACATAAGAACAACAATAAGAACAACTCCCCGACGCCGCAATTGAAAACGGACGCCGTTTTTCCTGCTTTTCTCAGCATCTATGATTGTAAAACTTCGAACAGGTAAGTTAAACGATATTCACAATAAAATACAACCTCTCAAATCCTTAAATAGAACTAAAATGTTTTAACGCGCACGATTTGCGCCGATGCACAATAAAATAATAAGTGTACACAAAACGTTTTAGGAACGTTCTCAAAACGTTCCCAGAACGTCAAAACGTTCTGGGAACGTCCCGGTAACGTTCCTAAAACGTTACGTGTGAACTAGGATCGTCAATTTGGTGAAGTTCATCGTTACTTCGCGGGGTGGTTTTGGTATTAAAGATTTAATATTCTCACCTGATGAAGATCCACATAGTGACACCGTTCCCAGTGACGCCAAATATGAAGGCGATAAAAAGAAAGAACGCCAGGCCGTAGTCGAGGAAGGGCGGCATAGGAGGCGGCCCGGCGGGCAGAGAGATGGCCGTCCCGGTGAGATGCTCGGAGTTCCATGAAGTGTTCTCCATCTTTGTCCCGTTGCGCGCCCCAGCGAAGCGAAGATACGAGAGGAGCGCACTGAAGTCTAGTCTCGTTTACCAGGCTAAAAGCAGACGCAGAGCTTCGAGTATCCCTGCAGTCACGGATGAAATAAAACACGGCTGAACAATTAAGTCAATAACAACTCAATGAACGTCCAAGTTGAGTTGATTATGCTCGCAAACAAGAGTGTTTGATTAAGCAAAGACCATGTTTCCTAATACATTCAAATTCATGCACACATGCGCATAAACAGGCCGGGAGGCAAGAAGCGAAATCGGCCCATTGGAAAAAAGTCTAACAAGACTTGCCATTTTCTGTGAACTTATCTAGGATTTGTCCCTTTTTGAAATCGGAAATGTCCCTGAAATCATCATAGGTGTTCTTTCCGGTCTAGGTATTTTTTGGAGTACAAAATAACAACTTTTACAACATGATTTCGTCCCGTGCGCACGAGGTCGAGGGAAATTCGCAGGACTCCTTTCCCCACGAGCCAAAGAGAATACTGTGATTTGTTCGGGGTACCACCCACATTGCGGACAGAATCGCAGGCCCCTTATCACGGCCCAAGTGGGGTACATGTACTACAGTCGCAAGCTCTTACATTCCCAAAGGGCGCGTTATTTATGCAAGTTCAGTCCAAAAATAGACTAGTATTGCAGCTATGATACATGCACTAGCCACGTGTACGTTGCGAACGAATTTTATCTCCGCGATTTTATTTACTGTTATTGCATAATCTTTCGTTTGTTTAATGGTTCAGTAGTTATGTCGTTCCACATCAGTGGACACGCGCATGCGTAGAGACTAATGCAAAACGCACCAAACGAAGGCCACTCCCTTACTGTGATCTTCACGTGGCATGTCGAACGTCTTATGACCTCGCCCGGTTTGAACGAGTTATCTTTGCGCAGAGGCGATATCGTAACCAATGAGGTCTAACCGAGGTGCGATTATTGCTAGTTGAAAACTTATCCCAATACCCCGCAATGACGACGTGAAATACCGTCGGCATATGCAATTTTTGACGGTCTCTACGGAGACCAAAATAATTAAAACGAAAAGTAGAAAGATGTAAAACCATACATAAGCAGCATATCAATAAATCTAGTACCGTCCATTTTTCCCGCCATTATGTAGTTTGCATAATATCTGCCTATTTGCATGCGCCCTTAGATGCTTTGTACATTAAGTATTAATTAGCATGTATTAATTAAGTGTGCTACCGCAGAGCATTATGGGGCAATCTTGCTCGCGAGGAAGCGACAGTGAAACTGTTTTAACCAGTTCGCGCCGGATGACGTATATAAACGCAAGGTTTTCTCCAGATTCAAAACGGATGACGCATAAACACGCCACGAGCAAAGCCGGAAATGTCTGTCAGCAGCGAGCAAAGCTGGAAATGCGTGGGTGATGTGCTTCCCGGTACTATCGGCCTGAACCCGCCTCGGATCGAGTTTCGTTCAAAATAATCCCACTCGTCGGCTCGGTGATGTTAAAATAATCCCGGTGCGAACTGAATCTAATGATCCAAAACATTGTTGAAGAGCTGTTGTGTTATTAACAAAGAAAACAGTTATCGTTTTCATAAAATCTGCCGTGAAACTGACTGTTGAGATTGTTGATCGGCAAAACTGAATTCCCGTGAATAAGACGGATTGATTGAGGCAATATTGACTGTCATGACTGTGATAACTGCATTAATTTCAACCGATCGTTAGAGTAGGAAAACTTGAAGTGGAACTAGAGTTTGAATAAATTTGAACAGAATATTATAATCTTATCAGAAAGTTGACTGGGCATCGCCGCTAGGCGCGCAGCGTTAATTGGCCGTACGTACAAATACCTAATTTATAATTTATAACGAACGCATTGACCAAACCTACTCGACCTCGTGCGCACGGAACAAAATCACCTTTTAAATAATGTTATTTTGTAAAGAAAACACGAAAACTATTAAACCAGCAGAAAGTATTACCTATGATGATTTCTGGGACATTTCCGAGGACAAATACTTCAGGACAAATTTGGGGGAAATTGAGAGAAAATGGCTAATCTTGGTGGACTCGTTTACATTTTCAATAATCCATTTGCGTGTTAAATTTGAATAATATCTGGTACGCTGACTTGTTCACACAGCTTTGCACAGTTTAACTTTACATTCTCCAGACTAAAAATAGTGTTGCTATGACACGTGATTCGGGGCAAATCTTACGCTAAAGCAACCCCCATCGTAGCGATATCAATATAGATTGTGTGCGTGCGTAACAAGCAGCACGGCCGCTAAGTAGCTCAGCTATATACTGGCCGGCCAACGAGTTCCCAAACGTACGTCACGATTATGCAAATTGTCTATGCTAATGAGTACCAATTTATGGGCGGGGCCATTTCTCCCAAAACACTTTAGGATTCTCATATTTATTAATCAAAATAATAACTTTTACATACTGGAAATCACTCATTTAAATATAATCTTTTATTTAAGCTAATAACAAACGCATTACATAGACCCTTTAAATGGTTCAGTATTCATATCGTTCCACATCAGTAGACACGCGCATGCGTAACGGCTGATGCAAAACGCACCAAACGAAGGCCAATCCCTTACTGTGATCTTCACGTGGCATGTCGAATGTCTTATGACCTCGCCCGGTTTGACCGAGTTATCTTTGCGCAGAGGCGATATCGTAACCAATGAGGTCTAACCGAGGTGCGATTATTGCTAGTTGAAAACTTATCCCAATACCCCGCAATGACGACGTGAAATATCGTCGGCATATGCAATTTTTGATGGTCTCTACGGAGACCCAAATAAATAAAACGAAAAGTAGAAAAATGTAAAACCATACAAAAAAAGTCATAAGCAGCATATCAATAAATCTAGTAACGTCTATTTTCCCCGTCCATTATGTAGTTTGCATACTACATGTATCTGCTTATTTGCATGCGACCTTAGATGCTTTGTACATTAAGTATTAATTAGCATGTATTAATTAAGTATGCTACCGCAGAGCATTATGGGGCAATCTTGCTCGCGAGGAAGCGACAGTGAAACTGTTTTAACCAGTTCGCGCCGGATGACGTATATAAACGCAAGGTTTTCTCCAGATTAAAAACGGATGACGCATAAACACGCCACGAGCAAGGCCGGAAATGTCTGTCAGCAGCGAGCAAGACCGGAAATGTGTGGGAGTGCTTCCCGGTACCATCGGCCTGAACACGCCACGGATTGAGTTTCGTTAAAAATAATCCCGCTCGTCGGCTCGGTGATGTTAAAATAATTCCGGCGCGAACTGAATCTAATGATCCAAAACATTGTTGAAGAGCTGTTGTGTTATTAACAAAAATAACAGTTATCGTTTACATAAAATCTGCCGTGAAACTGACTGTTGAGATTGTTGATCGGCAAAACTGAATTCCCGTGAATAAGACGGATCGATGGAGGCAAAATTGACTGTCATGGCTGTGATTACTACAATAATTTCAACAGATCGTTAGAGTATGAACACTTGAAGTGGAACTAGAGTTTGAATAAATTTGGACAGAATCTCAGAATCTCATCAGAAAGTTGGCTAGACATCGCCGCTAGGCGTCATCATCATCAATCCAGTCTGATTTCACGCCCGCTGGTTCCGTGAAAGCGTTAAACAATTTATGACCTGTTCCAACGAAACCCGGACAAAGTCGCACAATGTGTTTTTTACAATGTACTCCTGAAGTCATCTCGGAATGGATTTTACCATTTTGAGGTTTTGGGTTTTCCAAAATAACGACCTATTAATCTACAATCTCCTCAAATTTGAACATAATCCGTCACCCAGAAGTTGTTTTTTTTTCTCGATTTTGTGAAACAATTGTGTATAGAAATAATATGCTTTTCTGAACTTCAAAGCTGTTTATCTCATAATTAGGTTGTCAGGGTTTTATTACTTAATTCTTCCCCCAGGGGAGATAGGGTAGGGGTACATATGTAAATGATACATCATTTGAAAGCTGAGAACCTAGAGAATTTGAAAAAAAGCTAAATCTAAACAAACAAAAATTGTCAACTTTCCTTAATTGTCCTTACTTTCCATTAAATTATTGAGCCAAAGATATAGTGTTCGGTATAGCCGAATGTTCGGTATAGCGGTGTTCGGTATAGCGACACTCAACTGCATATCATTAACCAGTTGTGCAATTGTTATCGTTTAAAACAGCACAAGTTCACACAATCTAAAGAACGGTGCTTGACAACTAACTTAACAAAGTTTTAGCTCTGTGAATGCTGACAATAATTCTGAAAAAAAAAAAAAAAAAAAAAATCGATTTTGTACTAACTAATAATGACAATTTCTTTAAGACGCATTTGTTGTTACTTTTTTTTATATTATTTTACAAAAATAAACCATGAGGAAACAACGTTTTCTTGAAAATGGCAGCATGCCGGAAGGAATACTTAATTTCACAGTGTGTTTAGAGTCATTATTCATATTTATATTTATTTATTTATTTCCACTTAATCGAAAAAACAAATGATTTACAGACGGTATAAATAAACGTATACGATTAAGCGGTGGGCTTCTCAAAAAAAAAAAACCTTGTCAAGTGGAAAGACCCTTGATGTGTAGAAAGAAAGTAATTATGTCGTGATAAATAGAGATTATACGGGTTCCATTTTAACTACACAGAAGTAAACTTATGTTGCACATAAAATGACAAGGATTAACACAAACGGGACATAACAAATACAATTGTACAATATAACCTACACAGGGGATCGTACGATGAATCTACATGTATCGCAGCTAATTATAATAACCAATGCTAAGAACAATATTTTTCTAAAAGCAGAAGTTTAAGTTTTTTCTTAAATAAAAGACGACTACGAATACTTCTTAGAGTTTGACTTAGTGAATTATAATATGTTGTACCCTGATAAATGACAAATTTCTTTGCAAGAGCAGTACGTATCCATAAGAGGAACATGGAAATCTTTAAACTGTCTGGTATGATATTGATGAATAACTGCATTAGTCACAAACATTCAAGTAAGCTTTTAAACAATAATTTGGTTATACATGCTATCCCTTTAAGGCATCTACTACCTCATTCCCCCCTCGTACATCCCAGGAGTCGATTCCGTGCGTGAAATGAGAACTTGTTTGTCGTCCTAGATTGCTCTATGATTGTATCGTATAAACATGTTTGCTGTCATCCATCGATGGCGTGGTTTGTCCAAAGAAAAACAAGCAATCGTCACAGTTCAATACCGAGTCGTCGTAGATCAAGATTATCAACTTCAATGTTCCCTTTAGTGGTTCAATGAAATACTGTCGTGAGGGTAGATCCTTATGGGAGTACTTTACGAGTCTATATTTAGAAAACGTATATCTTGTGCAGCTGGGGATCCGGGATCGTACGGAAGTGTATTTAGGACATGACGAGAAATAAATGTCCCTGCTGGCCACTATACTTTTATATGAAGTGATATGTGGGACGGGGTCACAGAGATAACCCCCCCCCCCCTCCCTTTGTGGTGGTCATTGTACTTGCGGAGTGTTGCGGTTTCTTTTGAGGTTTTTAGGGGGGAGGGTAGGGGTGGGGGTGCGCTAGGTAACAATAGTCAGGGGAGTGTAAAGGTAGGGGGACTAAGGGGGAGTAGCTCGGTCCTATATCTTGCTGGGTATAGCGAATTTGCCTAGGCGGACTGCGAATTTCTTTTTCCCAAACGACATCGCCATAGAACTGGTTTTTTAAGCGCATCTGATTGGCTATCTGTTACGTCATGGTAGTATATTTTACTCCCAATTTATTGACCCTAGGGCTCTCAGCTTATTGACCCTAGGACTCTGGGTTTGATTGACCCTAGGATTCTCAACTTATTGACCCTAACCCTAACCCTAACCCTAACCCTATAACCCTAACCCTATAACCCTAACCCTATAACCCTAACCCTAACCCTAACCCTAACCCTAACCCTAACCCTAACCCTAACCCTAACCCTAACCCTAACCCTAACCCTAACCCTTTTTGACCCTAGGACTCTTGTTTTGTTTACCCTAGTACACGTCATGTAATGCGACACATGGATGAATGGATGACGTAGATGTTAAACAACCAATCAGATGCGCTAAAAAAACAGTTCTATGGCGATGTCGTTTGTGAAAAAAATATTTCGCAGGCGGACTACTATTTCACGCTGACGGATTAATATTTCGCCCGGGCGATTACTATTTGAGATTAAAACAGCTCAAATGAACCTATTTGCGTTCAATTAAAGGCTAAATTACGACCCATAATCTAATAATCGACCAATTACAATTAAAACAATCGCCCGCAGTGTAAAATTATCGACCCTGATGTGAACGCAAATATGTTAATTTGACAAGGTGTTTTAACCTCAAATAGTAAACCGCCCGGGCGGCGATAATTTTTTTCTGCAGGTAGGTTGGTACATTAGCCAATCAGAACACAGATGATGTTGGCGTCATCGATGATGTTAGAGTTGTCTGGGACAAATTAACCCTAACCCATGACCCTAACCCTAACCATAGAGAAAATTCCTTTCTCTATGCCCTAACCCTAACCCCTAACCCTAGTCAGATCCCAGACAACTCTAACATCATCGATGACGTCAACACCATCTGTGTTCTGATTGGCTAATAAATGTACACTATATACCAACCTAACTGCAGATAAAATTATCGCGCCCGGGCGAAATAATAATCCAAATTAGTGAGCCGGGAAATGTTGTTTCGTCATGTCCTAAATACGCTTCCGTAATATCGTCAACTGCACGTGGTAACAATGTTTGATGTTTCTACCACTGACCTCAACACCTGGACGGATCATTGTCCATATTCTGCTGTGCTAACACTTGAAGTCGGCGCGAACTGGAAGTGCAACATGGCGTCACTGCTGTGAGCCAATGAAATGTCCAGTTGTAGAGGTCAGTGGATTTACCAACCAACTGAACTCTACACCTGGACATTTCATTGGCTCACAGCAGTGACGCCATGTTGCACTTCTCTGCATGCCGACTTCAAAATGAAACAATGGATGATCTGTCCATGTATAGAGGTCAGTGGTTTCTACGCACACTACTTATTATATCCCGCGGTGGTCACGACTCTTTGATGAAAGATTATTTAAAAAAAATACGTACATAAAAAAGTCGTGTGCTGATCATTATTAAAGGCCTACCCGCGGAAAAATGGCATTACTCAATGATGTACAGATATGTTATGATTTAAAACTCCCTTTGAAAGTATTCCTTCGAGAATACTGTAATTTTAAAGAAGAAAAAAAAACACCTCCACTTATAAAGATGTGTCTTAATCGGACACGCATTTTTGAAAAAGAATTGTGATTGGTATGTGACACGATCAAGCGGAATGAATCGGATGTCGGGGAATCCCAAAAATGTTTTAATCAAAAAATGTGTTCTTCGTTGGTTTTTAAACAAATTTACATAACTCGACAACAAAACATCGTATCAACATGGGGTTTTCAGTTTTTAAAACGTACAGATGCCCTCTTTAAAACTACATGGAAACTCATTTTTTGACCGGGGCCGACATCCGATTTATTCCGCTTGATCGTGTCACATATTTGGGTAAAAAAAAAAATCGAATTAGTTTTTCGGAATATACAGTATTTGCAGAGCTTAAAGGTAAGATACACCATTTGCAGGTTTTTCGTTTATTTACAGAATAATTAGGAAATATATTACTTATTTGAAAATAAATAATGATTGTAGGCATCCAGCATAATGATTGCACATGGTCTATACTTGAAGAAACATCGTCATCAGCAGATTTGATTTTTGACAGGGGGCTGGGCTATTAATAATTAATAATTATAATGCGGTGCTTAAATAGCGCTTTTATATCACCAACGGTCTTAAAGTGCTTAGCATTAAAGGTATATACACCATTGGTAATTGCTTGAATTATCAATAATGGGTAGATTTGGGGGGTTGTATTTCATAGTAAATATCATTCAACTGGCCTGTCCGACGTTTTACAATCATGGATGCCGAGAAAAGCACGAAAAACAGCGGGTTTTTTTTCAACCGGCATTGGGCAGTTATTCTTATGTTATCTTTGTTTTTTTCGCGATCGCCGTCCGGCGATCGCGATTTTTTTTCTTCTAAAATTATATTTTTCGGAATAATTACAGGATATCTAGCGCAATCATTTTGCTGAATGCCTAGAATCATTATTTACTTTCAAATGAGTAAGATATTTCTTAATAATTCGGTAGTAAATATTGTCGATATCTGCAAATGGTGTATACTACCTTTAATTGAACTAGACTATACTATGGAGCCGTCGTCTTCACCGAAGTACACATGTTAATTTCAGAAAATTCAGAAAATTACAAAAAGCTAATCCCTTTAGGCTATTTCATGTTTATGTCGTTTCGGGGCGTTCACCGGTCTGGGAATTCAATTTCCTTTCTAACGCTGCAGGATAATGACTCCATGTGCGTGTACATTACATTACTGCAACATGGATTTCAAATTGCAACCCTTTTTTTTTGCGCAAATGTAATTCCTTTGCCTACCATTCCCTATCGTTCGAATCGGTTTGCGATATTTTGTGTGTGTTTATTATATTAGACGTTTGAGGGTGCATGTGACTAAATCAGTGAAAATGACTGCGCGCGAGCTCATTAATATTTTGTGATCCCTCCGGTGATTTTGAATAAGAGGTCCCTGGGGCCTATACATTGGACTGATTGTAGAAATAATTGTGGAAATCAAGAATTGGTGACCCGTGGCTTCCAACTCGGGAGATTCCGTTCTCAAAAAAGACCAATACGTGGGTCTATTTGGCATAGAGGCGGGGGGCTACATTGATACCTGGGCCCAGAGCTGGGCCACCAGTTTAGGGGTGGTCTGTGTGGAGGGGAGTATACAAACAAATTCATTCGGTCAACCCCCATAAATTTCAAAAGAAAATTGTTCTAGAAGTCTTAATCTTTGATTTCCCGTCAAAAAAAATATGGCCACTCTACTCATGAGCGTCACCAGGCGGCGCTCTTTCTTTCAATTTTTGTGTTGGTTACAATGAGCGCCTTATTTAGTGTAGTGGAACCTTGAAAATGCTCCGTCCGCTTTTTGACAAGTGAGGGCGCTGTTAATGTGACGTCATAATAGTTTAAGGGTTTAATGTTCGAACGTTGAATGCTAACTTTCAGTGTTGTATTCGAGTCGCTGCAAGTCCTTTCACGAGTCCTTTCACAAGTCCAGTCACAAGTCCAGTCACAATCAGGGATGTAGTCGAGTCCATCACAAGTCCCTGCAAGTCCCTGTAAGTCCCTGCAAGTCCGACACAAGTCCTTCAGTTTTAATTCAAATCACAAGCTATTCAAATCAGCTTTGACAAAGGCATTCCTTTGTCATTGTTCATCCAGTTACTTTTGACTGCCTTTATGAAGGGACTTGTGACTGGCTTCACGAAAGGACTTGTGAATGGACTTGCAGGGACTCGACTACAACCCTGGTCACAAGTCCTTTCACAAGTCCAGTCACAAGTCCAGTCACAAGTCTTTTCATAAAGCCAGTCGCAAGTAACTGGTTAAAACAATGACAAAGGAATGCTTTTGTTTGTTAACAGTTCAACTGAATAGCTAGTGACTGGACTTGAGACTGAAGGACTTGTGATGGACTTGCAGGGACTTTCAGGGACTCGAACACAACTCTGCTAACTTTTGCGGATTACTAATTTGGACCGTGTCAGTACGGCGGACAACTTACGTCAGTGCCATATTTTGGTGCTAAAACAATATTATTATTATACCCTCACCCCTAAAAAAAACCACCACAAAACACACACAAACAACAACATTTTGGCGTCGTTGGTTATAGCATGGAGGAAGGGTATCTGTAACAATATACATGCAGACAATATTTATCATAAAACAGAGTACTTTATAGACGTAGGGGATTTGCGAGGCTAGAGAATTAGTTGTACACCTGCGCAGGTGTGTATTCATGTTCAGAAAATGATGAAAAACTAAATAATACAAAAAAAACACAGAGGCGGCAGTTTCCAACGCTGGTCGGCCGACCAGCGTTGGAAACCGATACAAAAAAATACCATTTTACTTGAAAATGTCAGCACATCAGGGCCCAATTTCTTGGCTCTGTTAATACCGCAGAATTCCTCGCTTACGGTCACCATTTTCCGCTAACCGCCATAGCAGAAAAAATATGTGCTTACCCTGTAAGCACAGAATCCTTAGTTACGGGTTCTACGCATGCTCAGAGACCAACATTCCTCGCTAACGTGTGAAATACGTTTACCGTAAGCACCGAATTTTCTGCTATAGTAAGCAGGGATTTTTCGCTAACGGTAAGCAGGGCCAAGAAATTGGGCACAGGAGCCATGCTCTTTAAATTCCAAGGAGTAAAACTAGAGACATTTTAGATAGAAAATCACTCTGAATTTAGACTGAAACACACTTTAACAATAAAAGGTACCATTTCATTGGAATTTGATTAGATTTAAATCTATTTCGAGTGAATTAATTTCACTCTAAAACGTCTGGTCCCGAGTCTCAGACTGTGGCGGTTAATTTTCACTCGAATGAAGTGAATTTTGAAATATTCCCTAACACAGTCCAGTAAAGTATTTTGTGATGATAATTTGATCATTTATTTGTTGGATGTTTAAAACTGTATAATATTCCCTGAAATATATCATTTAAAAATTGGTTTTTATTACTTAGGCTACATAAAAAAAATGAATTGTTTCTCATCAGAACCTTTTTGAAAAATTGGTCCGTCAGGGCATTTTATATTTTATATTTTATATAATAACAATGTCGCCGAATCTTTGAAACCGGTATCTGACTAAACAACTACAGCGCGCTGGTTTCGTTCGTGCCTACCGCATATACATACATACACATGTACATGTTGATGAACCGGGCGTTGGTGGTAAGCGCTGATGTGCATTTAGCTCTGATTGGATAATTTTTGTTGCGACCTGCGAACGTAGGTTACTACTTCTGCGGCTCAGCTGCGCGGCAGAGCATGTACGCTACCCAGAATGCCGTGCGTTTTTCTACACAGAAATTTATGAAGCTCGTCAGGTGTTTTCCAGCGCCCAATTATAGTATGGGCGCCACCGCGTGCGGGGGTGAAAGCGCTAGTTGACAAAAACTTCGTTGGGACATAGCAATTTGCATTCTTTATCTAAATTACAAATTGTTTTCGTTGATTTACTTTCCAAAACTGACCAATGCACACATTTCATATAGAATAAAAGCTCAAATAATGTTGGTAGAAACACAAAAATATAGTTAAGTCGATTTATTTTCCCATATAATTTTGAGCACCCCAGGTTTTTTTAATGAAAGAGGCCCACAGACACTGTTCTCACTACTATTATACTCGGCTTCTCCGATCTCCTGTCCGCCGTCGATTTATATTTTTCCGGCTTGCTTCTGCTGGAACATGTATGGCCACTAAAAACATTCACTTGGCCCGCGTGAGTTTTAACTGTTATTGCTTTCAACAGCGTGTTTTTACAGCATATACAAAAAACAAACAAAAAATCTCAGAATTTTCGGGCGCCCGGTCATTTACATTTTGTTTATAAAATATAAAAAAATATCCACCCGGCACGAAAAATTGGCCCGGCCGCTGATGAGAAACAATCAATTGTTTGTATGTAGCCTTAGTTAAGGTATTAAAAACCATTTTTTTGAGTGAAATTCGAAAATAGGCGGGAAGCAAATATAGATCGTTCAATAATTATGCACCAATAACTTGATTTGTGTGTACAAAATGTATATCTAACGGGAATGCGTATCAAACAGATGAGGCGGCTTCAAAGACGCGATTTTGGTATTTGACGGCAATTAATGTTTATATAATATCGTTTGTTTATTTATTTACAAACAAAAACAAAAGCATGAATAAGGATAACACTGCTGCAAACTGCTTACTGGCTGGAATGACCTGAAATATACAAATCAAATAAGTTAAGAGGGCCTAATGTTTCGATCTTAACAAGATCTTCTTCAGAAAGCAAACAAAGTTAGAACAACTGCGGAAGGCAATAATTACTTCAGTCGAAATGCAAATTTAGATTTGAATGTTTCAAGTAGAACAAATATCGTCAAGATGCACCGAAACTTACCGTATAATAGTGCTGGCTTTCCTCTTCTTAGTCATAGGTCTATCACTCCACAAGATAATGTTAAACTGCTCGTTCCTATAGTCTATCGGACATAACCTTTCGTGTTCTGGAAATTGAGAACCAAACTCGTAAACTTATACCAGAAGTATACAGCCACAACTCTAGTCCCGCTTCGCCTACTCAGAAACCAGTTGTCCCGGTGGACTATATGTACCAATGGATTCGATTTTATGGTGAATTTTTAGATTGATGAGTTGATTCTGACAAAAGCACTTGCCGTGCGATATTGTAAAAGTAGGGCTTAGCGGGAATGATTCCCGAGCCATACGTTTGTACTTACCTTCGGTGACCGGCGGCGTTGATAGCTGAAGTTGTGGAATGTAGGATATGGCTCCCTAGTGTCACCAGGGCACGGTGTAGCTAGCCTTACCGACTAATCGCTTCATCGGTTGAGTTCTCTGTCACCATCTAGCTCTTCCTAGCTCGTCTTTACTGAATGTCTTCCGGCATCTCAGCTCCTCTGCGCGCCCGTTCAGCCAGCTATAGCTTTCCCTAGTGACGGATTCGCCTATAGGTGCCAAAGTTATAATCTCCGCTCGCTGCCGACCGCAATCTTATCGTATCGCAGCAATGCTTTTAGCGCGGAGTACGGGCACAGCTGGGAATAGCGAAGCATGGTTGATGCGGTAGCAAATGACCGTCCAGATAAACATCATATCATCATCGGCAGATTTATACCCAAACGCCACCTGTGAACAGGAATAAAGTTCACCAGATTACTTCAAACACTTCTTGACTTTCCTATTTTGTATCATCGTACCAGCTTCTATTGGAAGTAAAAACAACCGATTGCTTGTTGTAAAAGAACAAGTTCACAACCGATAACGATTATTCGAAAGTTATCGAGTTCGTATACATCGATAGTCGATACCCACTGATTCAAAGTGGATGGCAACTCAATTTTGGTAAAAATTTGCGTTTATACAAATAAATCGAATTTACCGATTGAAAACTGATCCGTCTTTGAACACTAGTAAAAACTGCATCGTTCTATAAATTTCTACCAAGTGGTGTAATTTTAAGGCAAGACCTAGTTGTTTTCGACGCGGGGCTTTGAGCTTCAGAATCTGTTGATTGTTCGCAAGGATTGCACAATCTAATATACTTTTTGTCTTGGAATTTAATTTAAAAAAACAGCAAGGAAAACTAATTGTGAGAAATAAAAAAGAACAAGATTTTACAAGTTAATTATGTTGTATAGGGGGAATAAGTCCCGCCATCGGACCTATAGTTGGATCTGAACCAGGGTTGTAGTCGAGTCCCTGCAAGTCCTTTCACAAGTCCTTTCGTGAAGCCAGTTACAAGTCCCTTCATAAAGGCAGTCACAAGTAACTGGATGAACAATGACAAAGGAATGCTTTTGTCGAAGCTGATTTGTATAGCTTGTGATTTGAATTGGAACTGGAGGACTTGTGATGGACTTGCAGGGACTTACAGGGACTTGCAGGGACTTGTGATGGACTCGACTACATCCCTGATCTGAACCACAGATCTTTCGACCCATAGTTCAATTCGCAATAGTTTTGTTTTCTTTTAGATGTTCCCTTTAACAGTGACTTTCTCTCTTTTGGATGATTCTCCTTTTAAAACTTCAGAAAGTCCTTCTAATGCAAACAAGCAAAATGTATTCCTTTAAAATTCGTTTGGAAAAGTAAATCGTAAGTTTGAAAAAGACACGGTCACCCTATCTTTAATGTAGCGGAGTTGCCGCTGTTCTTTTCATGAATAAACATAAACGCAGTATGATATATTTTCTAAAGAAAAACAAAATGGCGACCCGCTACACGTACGTACGGGGCAGTATTAAATGATCTCCCTTGCCTTAGGGGTGCACCACCCTAAATGAAAGGATAATTTCTACGCGAGCTCATTTGCATGAAATGTGCCCCTCACAATTTCTTTTGAAAAAGGATGCCGTTTGGTGAAAGAAATGGTGGGATTGTGTAAAAATAGCATAGGATCAACTCCCTGGTTTTTGAGCTTCAATCTGAGGGCAGACTTGACAGCATTACGGTTGAAAAATGGGTCATAATTGCCCTAGAACGTGGAGGGATGCAATTTGTAAAATGGCTGCTTGCAGGCTCGGGAAGTATCACTTTTCGGGAGGTGAGTTTCTTTTGGTGTGAATATTAAAAAATGTAATTGGCTAACCTACTAAAAATTGAAAAGAAATGGAAAGATAAAGACCAAGACAATAATCTAATTGTTGTTTGAGAAACCCCAGTGATGTCGGTGTGCATGAAACTTGGTCGTGAACATTGTTGATTTTACACTGTTTTCAATGGGACTTGAATTAGGCTGGTGCACCCTATAATCACCGACTAAATTGAATGCTCTCCAATGAAATTGCTAGAAATGTATCGACTTATAATAGTCAGTCTATCACCATTATTGTAGCCTTTGACAATATTTTACAATCAGTTATAAGCTTCGGGTTTTTAATAATTAAAAGGCGATGGTTCGTCTCTCTTACACATCCGTTACTGAGATCAAAACGATAAGTGGATCTGCATGATTTCGTGGCAAAATATCAGTCTTCAAGATCTCAAATGCATTGCAGCTGAGTGGAGATAACGGCGCACGTTAATGGAAATTATTTTGCGCTTAAAATTCTGAGCAGACACGGCAAAAAACAGTTGGGGTCAGTCAGTGTTTTAAAAGTGTTTTTTTTCTTGTGCAAAGCAATGATTTAATTAAAAGAAACGGTTTAATTGATGTGCAAGAGTTATCGACTAATTGATACACGCGGCACCTGGGACTTTGGCGCGTGTGCCCTTGGGCAAGACACTTTGTCACAATTATTATTAATATAATTCTTTATTCACGGCCAAATTGCAAACACACAATCTATCCACGTAATAAACAGATTTAACTTAACAAAAACAACCCAATTCTAGCTGGCCAGGGCTGCGTTCCACTTACGCGAACTGTTTGCGCGAACGTTCGCCTACGTTTTAAGTTTGCGTTAGTTGAAGTAGAACGATATTTTAAAAACTACATTTTCAAAATGGCGGCGCACATTGACAGCGACATCGTTGGGTTGGCTGCTTTTTGTCCAACTCATTATTATTCTTTAAAAGATCACTATAACTGCTCAAAACAATTCACCATTGATAACAAAAAGTATGAAACGTAAATCAAAACCATGAAAAGAACACTGCCGTCTGCGAACACCTCGGAATGTCGTTCGCCGTTTTCGCTAACGTTCGCCAATATTATTGGCGCACATTGCGTTCCACTCAAGCGAACAACGCTAACGTTGGCCAACGTTGGCAACGTTCGCGTGAGTGGAACGCACCCCAGGATTGAAAAAAGTAAATTAGACAATTTCAAGGTCGTGTTTTGGCGCAACCAATCCCGACCGTTGGTTCAACTTTGGTCGGAACAGTCACGTGGTCATGCCACAACCGATGTCGCGAAAACGCTCAACCAATCAACGACGACCAAACAAGTTTTGGGCTGTGCTGCATGATGGGACAACATGGCGCAGCAAGATCATAGCCACGGTAACGAAATTGTAGCGGTAACTTCCAAAGCTCTTGCGGGCGCCCTTC
Source organism: Crossaster papposus (assembly GCA_037893245.1). NCBI lineage: Eukaryota > Metazoa > Echinodermata > Asteroidea > Velatida > Solasteridae > Crossaster > Crossaster papposus. The sequence goes on along the minus strand of JBAIAA010000682.1, from coordinate 992,664 downwards.
ATTTATTTACTTGAGGAACGATCATCGTGTAAGCGAACAATCAAATTCTCAATAAACAAAACGTGCATGTCATGTCCGTATTTTCTTCACAAAATCACAGCTTTCGTACAAGATTCCAAGGCAAATAACACAGAAAAGTCGACAGCACAGTTGACCAACTATGAAAGTTTGCGTCACGACCGTCGCTGGGGACGTGTTCACGTTGGAAGTCGGTGCAGAATTAGAACTGATAAATTTCAAAGCTCTTTGCGAGTATGAATGCGGCGTGTCGAGTAAGCAATGTGTGGTCATTCACAACGGCGTCTTATTGACCGACGCCATGAAGACGTTAGGTTCGTATGGCGTGAAAGATGGCGATGTTATTCTTCTGCAACATACTGAGCAAGCCCAGCAATCAGCTCCAACACAACAAGGTAGAATAAGCATGTTGTTGACAACAAAATTTAAGAAAAGTTTTTGTTTTAACCTGGCCTAGGCAGCACGCTACCATTTGTAGTACCATTCATATACACACGTATTCCCATCCCATGGCGCTGGATTTCCTGTGCAAGTCACTAAGTAATGCACACTAATATGTTCCGAAGCTTTTTACTCTATGATGAGTGAGTGTGTTTTACAGGAAAATGCAACATAAACTAATATGTTCAGTATGAAATTTCCTCTCCGTGGCCGTGAGGATGGCTAAAATCGATCAGCCAGTTGTGGTGGTGAGCCCTCCGAGATGCATCATTACGAGCTGCGATTCGAGCCACGTTAGGAGCCGCATCACCTCCCGCTTGCTGGCGAACTTCACCAGGGCCATCGTCGCGTTGTGCCCCATCACTACTATCGTCATCAATGGAGCCTTCATCACGTTCTCGTACACACTGGCATACTCGTTGTCGACACTATCGTTGACATAATCATCCTGAAAAAAGGCCTTCAAAGTCAAGAAAAATGGTCAAGTCTTGTTGATATCGCACAAATTCCTTTTTTGGAGTTGGGATATTAAGTTTAAATACTCTTGTATAATTAAATGGAATTCAGGACCCAAAATGATAAATTCAATGCTTTGAACGTACTTCTTCTATTTTTAGGTAGTTCTGGTGCATTCAATCTGGACTTTAGTCAGATCCAAGTTCCCGGCTCTTCCAGACCTTTGGGTCAACAGCCCGGCTTGCCACCACCCCCCTTGTTACAAACCCAGCAGCAGGGAGAAGGCAGCGGCGAGAATGATCCGGCTAAACTCCGAGAGATGCTACTCTCCAGCCCCCACCAGTTGTCACTTCTCAAGGAGCGCAATCGACCCTTGGCCGATGCACTCTTGAGCGGAAATCTTGGTAAGAACAAAATACTCCTGAGTTTACAAACAAGGATTAGACAATGACAAGATAATGTCTTTGTGATCATCATTGTAAAGTGCTGGTGACTTAGACTGTCTCGATCAAGGAAGACTTATGATTGGAAGACTTGCGATTTCCTATGTTGACTTCTGATTTCTTATGATGACCTCTGATTTCTTATGATGACTTCTGATACTATTTTGACGACTACTGATTCTTTATGATGACTTATGATGACATGTGATTGCTTATGATGACATGTGATTGCTTATGATGACATGTGATTACTTATGATGACATGTGATTACTTATGATGACATGTGATTACTTATGATGACATGTGATTACTTATGATGACATGTGATTACTTATGATGACATGTGATTACTTATGATGACATGTGATTACTTATGATGACATGTGATTACTTATGATGACATGTGATTACTTATGATGACATGTGATTACTTATGATGACATGTGATTACTTATGATGACTTGTAGTTCCTTATGACGACTTGTAGTTTCTTATGACGACTTGTGGTTTCTTATGACAACTTGTGGTTTCTTATGATGACTTGTAATTGCTTATGATGACTTGTAATTGCTTATGATGACTTGTAATTGCTTATGATGACTGTGATTTTATATGATGACTGTGATTTTATATTATGACTTGTGATTTTATATTATGACTTGTGATTTTATATTATGACTTGTGATTTTATATTATGACTTGTGATTTTATATTATGACTTGTGATTTTATATTATGACTTCTGTTTCTTATGATGACTTCTGGTTTCTTATGATGACTTGATTTCTTATGATGACTTGATTTATTATGATGACTTGATTTATTATGATGACTTGTGATTTCTTGTGATTCCCTGTGATTCCTTGTGATTCTCTGTGATTCCCTGTGGTAACTTGTGATGACTTGTGGTGACTTGTGGTGACTTGTGGTGACTTGTGGTGACTTGTGGTGACTTGTGATGACTTGTGATGACTTGTGATGACTTGTGATGACTTGTGATGACTTGTGATGACTTGTGATGACTTGTGATGACTTGTGATGACTTGTGATGACTTGTGATGACTTGTGATTTCAATGCACTTTAAATAGTAGCCCCCCAAAAACACCTTTTTACATTGCCATCCAAAGCACTCCAAGGAATGCCTTAGGATATTACACTAATATGCTAAGCCATATGCCCATCCTTTTTGGCATACACCACTGACTTGCAGTGAAAAACTCTTGGAGAGGAACGGTTTTTAAAAGAACATTTAGAAAAGGACTCGGGTGACTGGAAATGTACATTAGATACTGTACTCTTAGATTAGTCCCAATTTTTAAGTTCCTCGTCTGTTGTTTTGCAGAGGAGTTTACCGAAGTCTTGGAAAAGCAAAGGAAAGAAAGAGCTGAGCGGGAATTGCTGCAGATACGAATGATGAACGCCGACCCATTTGATCCCGACGCCCAACAACAAATTGCAGAAACCATTAGGTATACACATCTTTGTGACATCACTCTGTAGTTAACCCTAACCCCCTAGGCTCTCCCACTAGAAAGCATACCAAACCTAACAAACTTCAACAACTGCACACAGGTTCAGTAGTTAACCCTAACCCCCTAGGCTCTCGCTCTAGAAAGCATACCAAACCTAACAAACTTCAACAGCTGCACACAGGTCCAGTAAGTTAACCCTAACCCCCTAGGCTCTCGCACTAGAAAGCATACCAAACCTAACAAACTTCAACAACTGCACATGAGTTCAGTAATTATTAGTACTGAACCTAACAGTACTAAACCTGCCAAACTCCAAACTATTAAGATATAGTGCATATGAATACTGGGCCCAAACAATTCCTTGTGACGTTTTGTGACAGCAAACCTGTCTGTTTTGATCTGAAAAGTGAAATTTGTTTTTAAACCGTAATAATTCAGGGCTCTATGCGTGTTTTGTCCATCCACTGCGATGTTTTATCGGGAAGGACATAAAGATAAAAGAACAGATTTGACTCGGATAAAATTTGAAAACTTAATTTTTTTGAAGGTTGAAGAACGTCGATGCTAACATGGAAACGGCGATGGAGCATGCACCAGAGAGTTTTGGTCAGGTTGTCATGTTGTACATCGATCTGAACGTCAACAGTCATCCGGTCAAAGCATTTGTAGATTCTGGTGAGTCGGTATCTTTGTAAAACCTCACCTTCTACAGGTTTCGAAGAGAATCAGGCCGCGTTCGAATCTCTTGTCTGTTGCTATTGTCTCAGTGTTCACCCATTACAACTTTGCGTGAGCCGGCTTTAACCAGTTCGCGCCGGGATTATTTGAACATCACCGAGCCGAGGCGCGGGATTATTTTTTAACGAAACTCGATCCGAGGCGGGTTCTTGCAAGCCGATGGTACCGGGAAGCACACCCACGCATTTCCGGGCCTTGCTCGCTGCTGACAGACATTTCCGGCCTTGCTCGCTACTGACAGACATTTCCGGCCTTGCTCGCTGCTGACAGACATTTCTGGCCTTGCTCGCTGCTGACAGACATTTCTGGCCTTGCTCGCTGGTCGCTACTGACAGACATTTCCTGCCTTGATTGCTGCTGACCGACATTTCCGGCCTTGCTCGCTGCTGACAGACATTTCCGGCCTTGCTCGCTACTGACGAACATTTCCAGCCTTGTTCGCTGCTGACAGACATTTCCTGCCTTGCTTGCTACTGACAGACATTTCTGGCCTTGCTCGCTGCTAACAGACATTTCCGCCTTGCTCGCTACTGACAGACATTTCCGGCCTTGCTCGCTGCTGACAGACATTTCTGGCCTTGCTCGCTACTGACAGACATTTCCGGCCTTGCTCGCTGCTGACAGACATTTCTGGCCTTTCTCGCTGCTGACAGACATTTCTGGCCTTGCTCGCTGCTGACAGACATTTCCGGCCTTGCTCGCTGCTGACAGACATTTCTGGCCTTGCTCGCTGGTCGCTACTGACAGACATTTCCTGCCTTGCTTGCTGCTGACAGACATTTCCAGCCTTGCTCGCTGCTGACAGACATTTCCGGCCTTGCTCGCTACTGACGAACATTTCCAGCCTTGTTCGCTGCTGACAGACATTTCCTGCCTTGCTCGCTACTGACAGACATTTCCGGCCTTGCTCGCTGCTAAAAGACATTTCTGGCCTTGCTCGCTGCTGACAGACATTTCTGGCCTTGCTCGCTGCTGACAGACATTTCCGGCCTTGCTCGCTGCTGACAGACATTTCTGGCCTTGCTCGCTGGTCGCTACTGACAGACATTTCCTGCCTTGCTTGCTGCTGACAGACATTTCCAGCCTTGCTCGCTGCTGACAGACATTTCCGGCCTTGCTCGCTACTGACGAACATTTCCAGCCTTGTTCGCTGCTGACAGACATTTCCTGCCTTGCTTGCTACTGACAGACATTTCTGGCCTTGCTCGCTGCTAACAGACATTTCCGCCCTTGCTCGCTACTGACGGACATTTCTGGCCTTGCTCGCTGCTGACAGACATTTCCGGCCTTGCTCGCTACTGACAGACATTTCCTGCCTTGCTCGCTACTGACACTAGACAGACATGTCCGGCCTTGCTCATGACGTATTTATGCGTCATCCGTTTTAAATCTGGGGAAAACTTTGCGTTTATATACGTCCTCCGGCGCGAACTGGTTATTGAAATTTCCGATTGAAGTGTAACAAACAGCATTGTGAGGAGAATTTTATCCTCTTTTCTAATACCTGAGAAACCTCACTTTAACCTCTGCCCAGTTCCGTCTTATTTTTCCAGAACCCCTTACATTTTTTGATTTTTTGGTTTTCTTTAGGCGCTCAAATGACGATTATGAGCCAAGCTTGTGCGGAGAGATGTAACATAATGCGTCTAGTGGACAAACGGTGGGCGGGCATTGCTAAAGGCGTCGGAATACAGAAAATCATCGGGAGGGTTCACTTAGGTAAGTCGAGGTCATTTTAAATGACAAAATTGACATTATTACATTTCTAGAAAGAAGAAGTCCTTAGCTTTAATGTATTGTGTGTTGCTGTAGCTTATTCCTAGCCGCCGCTATACTCTTTTGAAATTGCTGAAGTCATGCTCCCTTGTTTTGAGAAAACAGAGTTCAAAGTCCTTGAACCGGGCCAACTATACTATCACTCATTGCAACTTTCAGTCCCTGTTCTGTCCCTGTCCCTGATATTACTGTCCGGTAATTTTCCATTTTTGTTAATTTACAATATGAAAGATTTGAATTGGTTAATTCGATTTGTTTTTGAAGGGCAAATCCAAATTGGACCCGATTTCTTGCAGTCGTCATTCGCCATTCTTGAGGATCAACCAATGGATATGCTTCTAGGGCTGGACATGCTTAAACGACATCAGGTACATAGCCAGATTGTTATTCAATCCATTGGGGTCCTTTTTTTGTCCCAGTTTAGATCTGACATTTATGATTTTATAACTCTGATTCACTTCTGATTCACGTCCTCCCAGAAAGATTATAAATACACAAATACTGACCCAACAAATAATTACTTGAATTCATTCTTGACCAGTTCGCGCCGGATGACGAATATAAACGCAAAGTTTTTCCCAGATTCAAAACGGATGACGCATAAACACGTCACGAGCAAGGCCGGGAATGTCTGTCAGCAGCGAACAAGGCCGGAAATGTGTGGGTGTGCTTCCCGGTACTGGCGGCCTGAACCCGCTTCTGATCGAGTTTCATTAAATATTGAAGGGGTGGTCGATTTTGAGATTATGTTTTTTTAAAGAGACTAAATCCCAACAATCAATTCCCAATTTTTCAGAACGATCAGATAAAAAAAAAAAAAAGTTTTTGAGACAATTTTGACTATGCCTTTCTTGCAAGAAATGCCCGTTTTCTCATAATCTCTGTATTAAGCCTCCAGACTAAAAAAAAAAAAAAAATACCCATATCTCAATTTTGGATTTTTCCGACTTTACGCACATTTTGTGATGACAGGTCACATATATGTTAATTCCATCATCTTTTCATAGCACTCATCCTAACCCTTGCTACTGTTTTTCCCCTCTGGAAATCAGTGTTGTATAGACCTCAAAGACAACGTTCTGAGAATAGGCACCACGGGAACGGAGACACCGTTTCTGGGCGAGGCCGAGCTATCGGCCTGCGCCCGGTTGAATCGGATGGAGTCCATGGAAAACGCCTCCATGGAAACCGAGGACAACCAACTTGCTAAGGCATTGAACCTATCGGCGCAAGACGTAGCAGGTACATGGAAGAAGAAATCAATTATCGCACAAACAAATGTGACCCGCTCCGGGAAAAGGTGACATAAGTCGCGCTATACATTTCGGAGTAATGGCCTCTTAACCCTAACCCTACCTAATGCTACTTTTTACTACTAGTAGTAAAAAATAGTATGCAGTACTCTCACTGACTTGTGTGCAATGCCTGTAGTAATTTTTAGTATTTGGTACTTCACCCCTAATTGCACTCGTAGTACTTTTTAGCATTGGGTCCCTCTGCTTGCTGAGTGTGCATGGCCCATGTATGCTGTGTAAGGTGTTCTAAACTCTACAGCAAAAATTGTCACTTGGGACACAGCATTGGGTCAAGGCTGGACTACTGCATTTTGTTGCCAGGTGAGTATTACTGACCTGTATTGCCACTATTAGTATTTTGTAGTTGGCAGTATCTGTACTCTGTCAGTACACACCCAATCATCAGTCACGGAGAGACCCAATGCTACAAAATACTAAGTAGTATTCTGTAGTACGCAGTTCTTTAGCCCAAAATAAGGCCTAGGGGGTTAGGGTTAAAGTTAAAAGGGTAAATATTTTTGTCAAAATTAGATTTTCATTTTTTGTCTTAAATGACATCTTCCAAAGTTTCAGATTTAATTAACAAGAAGATGGAATTCGATAAATAAAGTGAAACAAAACCTTTTTAAGAGTGCATGGTTCCAATGTATTGTCTTAGTTTGGTTGTGTTTCGAAGCCTGTTTTCTCAGTTGTGTATTTTGATTTCCAGTGGAACCATTAATATGCAAAAGCGTCATATCACCGGAATGGAAGGGGCTATGGAGCTGTACTATGTACCAAATGAAAGCTTATATCCTGGACTTTTCAATCATGTACATAACTCTATTTTTTGTTTTTGCGACTTATGTCACCTTTTTTCTGGAGCGGGTCACAATTGTGAGGGGTTCTGGCAAAATGAGTTGGAACTAGGCAGAGGTTGAAATGAGGTTTCTCACGCAGTAGAAAAGAGGATATAATTCTCTTTACAATGCTGTTTGTTCCGTTTCAATCGTAAATTCCATTAACAAGTTATTACTGTTTTATAAAGTTTGCACTTATTAACTTGTCGTTAATAAAAAATGTTGAGAAAAAGACCTTTGACGTTTCCAGTTTTGTACTGTTGATATAGAAAAGAGCTAATTGTTTTTCCTTAACCCTAACCCTCCAGGGTATTTTTGGCTAGAAACCCTGCCAGACGCAACAGATTGCATACTTTGTCACATTGACTTGTGTTTGCAGAGTCCAGCAAGGTCAAGCAGTCACCACAGATGCACTGTGCTGGATCTGGCAGGGTTAGGGTTAAGACACTTTTATTCCACTACTTAAAAAAACCAAAAGGGACATGATCATTCTCCAACAGGCCCAAGCTCGACCTCTTCAGGACCTCGAGAATCGCCCCAGCAACCATCGCTCCAGCAACCATCGGTCCAGCAACCATCGCTCCAACAACCATCGGTCCAACAACCATCGCTCCAACAACCGGTCCAACAACCAACGCTCCAACAACCATTGCCTCAGCAACTATTACCCCAGCAACCATCGCCCCAGCAACCACCGGCCGCCTTCCCTGAATCGGCGATAAGCGAGCTCGTTGCCATGGGTTTCCAAAGAGACGAGGTCATTACGGAGCTGGGGAAACATAACGGTAATAAGCAACTAGCCACCGCCGCCCTGTTTGTCAAAAATTTAAAACTGCCCGGTCAGTAGAACAATCTGGTTTTTTTGCAAAAAGATAAATGTTTTTAAATAACTGGACTCGAAATAAGTCTAATTCCTCCGAATACAATGCATGTCAATGACCTGTCACCACGAAATGAACTTGACCCTTGACCCTTGACCCTTGCTCTTGTATACACTCAAACGCACTTCAAAGCCGCTCCCGAAAAAGCCAAATGTTTTTTTTACATGGCCCTCCAACGCACTCCAAGGAATGCCATAGGTCACTGCAGGTCAACTGGGTCATGCGATAAGGCCACGGTGTAAGCAAAGCCATATGCCCATTTGTGACCTGTCACCACAATATGAGAGTAAAGTCAGGGAAAATTGAGATATTGTTTTTTTGTTTAAAGGGAAACTCCACCCATAATTTATAATTGCATAATGTTAAGGAGTTTCAATTGCCATTGTGACTTGATTTTTATTTTTTTTATCGGTTTGGGTAATAATATAAAACAGAGATTTTCTCGCACTGCGCTTACCGTCATAAGAGCCGCCATTTTGTTCTGGTTTACCGGTACATCCGAGATATTGTGACGTAGTGTCATCAGTACGCGAAACACGATTGATAGCGGCCCTGCACGCGCAAGTAAAGCAAGTGAACCCTTTTGTGTACGGCGAAGGACCTGATGCCATAATTACTAGCTCACAGATTTTCTATTCTTCTCATTAAATACAACAATAAACGATAGTTTGTGGCGCGTCAAGTCAATATTCTCCACAGAAATGCAATACATGTACTCGCAATAGTCGGGCGCCGTACAACATGCGTCTGCGTAATGTAGTTGGCCGCGTCAAGGTGGGATACCAGTGCGAACAACAGGCAATAAAGCGATGTGCATTGAGGTGCAGACACTACGTCATAATTTCCCGAGCGAGGCGGGAAATTTAAACAATATGGCCGCGCCCTTGTACTCCTGAATGGCAAGAAATCGTGAATATAATAGGCGCGTGTGTCGTTCTCGATAACAAATCAAAACAAATTCTCTGCGGAGTCAGTATGTTACCATATATGTGACCGGCTCTGCAATAAAGGGTATTAAGTCGCGCTGTGCACTATCATGTAATGGACTACTCAACGTTGAGAGGATAAACATTTCATCAAAATGTGATTTACATATTTTGCCATTAATGACATCTTTAACACCAATATTTTCAGGTTTTATTCAAAATTTGTTTGATTTTGATGATTAAAGTGGAAAACACGCCCATTTTGTGTTCATCGTTCTGTTGTTCTACAACAAAGCCGGATTTTTCAAAGCCTGTTTTCTCAGTTGTGTAATTTAAACTCCAAGGAAGTAATCAAAAGCAAACATGTCATAACTCCAGAACGGAAGTAGGTATGGAGCTCTATTATATACCAACTGGAAGCTTACGCTGTGGGCTTTCCAACCATGTATTTAACTCAATTTCACTATTTTGTGACATAATACCCATTATTGCAGAGCGGGTCACATATTCTTTTAGACTAGGTAAAATATTATTGAGCCTGGAATTTAATTCTTGAGAAAGAGAGCTTTCCAATGGTACATAACACTTAGGGGTTTTGCAATAAATACATTTTACGGCGCTCAAGAAAGTCATGGGTTTCACAAAACGTTTTTTTGAGAAAACTTACTTAATAAACATTTTAAACAAAACACGCAAAAGATTGAAAAACAGGAAAAGTAAGGTTCGGTTGAGCATAGCAACGGCTATGTTCTAATCATTATTACTTCTTGGAAACTTCCCACACATACGAACTATTATATAAACAACAAAATATATACATTTCGAAACATATTGGATAGTTACGAGAAACTGATTTGCATATTTATTTACCGTGTTAATTAGACCACTAATGGACTTTAATCCAAACACTAACTACGCAAATACTACTCAAAATCGTGTAATTTGAGAGGTTTTTGATCATCTGATCGCACAAAAAAAAATGGGAATATGTAGAGGAGGACTTAGGCTTTCCAAAATATGCAAAATCTCAAAATTTACTACCCCTTAATTTTTTGACTTTGGATGGCCATATCTCCGAATCACATCGTGCGACTTTACTCTCATATTGTGGTGACAGGTCACATTTACTAACTACAGAAGTGCCATGCAAAGAATCATTCGTAGCACTGCAGCTGGAGTGAATTGGCATGTACCACTGACTTGCAGTAAAGAACTCTCATAGAGAAAGGGTTAAGGTCAAAAATTGTCATTTTTTGCAGAACAGAGGGCAAAAACCAACATTTCAAGGGGTGGTCAAATGTTGGTTATCACGTGAACCTTTCTAAGTCCTGATTTACCTTTCTCCAATTTTGTTCTTCCGTCGACCATCGTTGAAATCTATTTCATCCCATTTATATTATGTCGTCATACATTACCTGCAACGAAACCGTAGGATTTTCAATGCCATTTTCTCAAGATTCCGTTTTACCACTTAACCAGTTCGCGTCGGAAAAGTTTTCCCCCAGATTCAAAACGGATGACGCATAAAAACGCCACGAGCAAGGCCGGAAATGTCTGTCAGCAGCGGGCAAGGCCGGAAATGCGTGGGTGTGCTTCCCGGTACCATCAGCCTGAACCTGCTTCGGATCGAGTTTCGTTAAAAATAATCCCGCGCCTCGGCTCGGCGCGAACTGGTTAAAGTACGTCAGTTGTCTATAGTATAATTCCATTACTGAATTTGGTACCCCATCAATGATGTATACCATTGGAAAGCTCTTCTGCAGAATCCAGATATATAAATATCTAAATTCTTTTTAAAAAAATCAGATTTGACTCTCATTTGGTAGTGACAGGTCACATTTTATTTTCATCTATCGATATTTTGTTAAGCGCCGGTAACTGTATAGATAACGTATATTTGTACTCGTATTTCGTTGAATCAGTAAAGAGTCAAATATTAAATATATTTGCTTTTTCTGCGCACATTGCGTGTTCAAAAAACACCAAAATCAACCATCCTTGACAAATTGGAGGTGTACATCCGGGCGGAGAAAAGCGATTGTGATAAACTGTCATGCTCAAGGACACAAGTACACTACAGTCCATCATCTGGACTTGAACTTTCACGTGTTGTATGCTTCAACTTTCCAACGATATTCGGTCTGAACCATCATTGGAAAATGATGCTAATCCCTTTGAACGACATCACGCCAGGTGCAACGATTTCACGTGATGCTGGATACGACTATTTCCAATCAACTTTAGGATAATTTCATAATATTTTTACGATCTAAACATTAGCTGGGATTTAGGCTTTTTAGTTAATAGTTACGAAAACCATTAACCTCAATCCACTGCAAATTGTCAGGAATATGATCACATGTCACTTGTTTTCCTCCCGTGATAAAGATTATGCTGATCCGCGTGATATGCGCGACCCCTTATGGCGTTTCGACTAAGTCGCGCAAAGTCCGTAGCTACATGTAACACACACACGGATAGCGACACTTCGTGAAAGCTCGAACGGCGCATATCTGATTTGTGAGTTTTCTACGAAGCGACGCTATCCGTGTGTATTATAGCTACGGGCTTTGCATTAATCGGTGAACATGCCAGAAGTGGGTCGCCCGTATCACGTAGACATTAATATTGCTTCGTGGTCACGGTTATGATTTGAACGATACTTTAGGCCATTTTTTGTCTCCACCAAAGACGATTGCGTTTGAACGATCGTGTACGCCGCATATTCTTTTCACGCATTGCGCCGGCTAACCACACGATTATAGACCAGTTCCCTCGCTCACGCATACGTCTTTGCAAAATGCTTCTAGCGGTTTAACTTTTTTCTTACTTCTTCGCAGGCTTTTCTAGGGAGCATTCAGCGATCGCAGAACTGCGATTGTCAACACGAACTACGCGCACGCACACAATTCATTTGTGTAGCAGCGCTAATTAGATATGCAACGGTGGCCAGCGCGATCGTTGAATGGTAGTTGACTGCGTGAAGATGATACGCCTACATTTGAATAATCGAATTTGCATGAAAAGGTCACGCCCCAATTTTACCAGTTGACAGTAGAGGACGTATATACACAGAAAGTTATCCCCAGATTCAAAACGGATGACGCATAAACACGTCACGAGCAAGGCTGGAAATGTCTGTCAGCAGTGAGCAAGGCCGGAAATGTCTGTCAGCAGCGAGCAAGGCCGGAAATGTCTGTCAGCAGCGAGCAAGGCTGGAAATGTCTGTCAGCAGCGAGCAAGGCCGGAAATGTCTGTCCGCAGCGAGCAAGGCCAGAAATGTCTGTCGGCAGCGAGCAAGGCCGGAAATGTCTGTCAGCAGCAAGCAAGGCCTGGAAATGTCTGTCAGCAGCGAGCAAGGCCGGAAATGTCTGTCAGCAGCAAGCAAGGCCTGGAAATGTCTGTCAGCAGCGAGCAAGGCCTGAAATGTCTGTCAGCAGCGAGCAAGGCCGGAAATGTCTGTCAGTAGCGAGCAAGGCCGGAAATGTCTGTCAGCAGCGAGCAAGGCCTGAAATGTCTGTCAGCAGCGAGCAAGGCAGGAAATGTCTGTCAGCAGCAAGCAAGGCCTGAAATGTCTGTCAGCAGCGGGCAAGGCTGGAAACGCGCGAGTGTGCTTCCCGGTACCATCGGCCTGAACCCGCCTCGGATCGGGTTTCGTTAAAAAATAATCCCGCGCCGCGCCTCAGCTCGGTGATGTTGAAATAATCCCCGCGCGAACTGGTTAAGCAATTTGCAAAGACCACTGCGTGATCGAGAGAGCGGATGGGATTTATAAATCGTGTTGTTTAGCGGGGGCACTGTCGAATGCAGTAGTCTTTGGTCTAAGACTAGGTCATTTTAGGCTCAGGGTTTATGTTTTTGATGAGGTCAATCGATAGGTTCCGTGCCTTATTCTATGTGAAGCCGTCTTTGTTGTCATAAACACTGCGACATTCCTAAACATTGTCAGTTGCTTCAAATCAATTTTGTTGGTTCCATGTGTCGGCCCTCGTCGAAATATGTTTACCTGTCATCACAAAATGAGCGTAAAGTCGCACGGAGTGATTTCCCAGTACGGCCAGTCAAAGTCAAAATTTGAAGGGGTGGTCGATTTTGAGATTATATGGTTTTTTTAAAGACTAAATCCCCAACAATCAATTCCCAATTTTTCAGGACGATCAGATAAAAACAAACTTAGTTTTTGAGACAATTTTGACTATGCCTTTCTATGCCTTTCATACAAATTTCTCGCAAGAAATGCCTGTTTTCTCATAATCTCTGTATTAAGACTCGAGACTAAAAAAATAAAAATAAAAAAAATATTGAGTATCAAATCTCCAAGTGTTATATACCATTGGAAAGCTCTGTTTTCACCGAATTTAGAAATACCCATATCTCAATTTTTGATTTTGCCGACTTTACGCTCATTTTGTGATGACAGGTCACATATATGGCAGTGATGCCTCAACCTTCTTCCCAGGGTCTGGTTTTAGAGCCCGAGACAACAGTTAGACCCCGGGTTGGAAAACTGACTTTCTGTTTTCTGATTGGATCCCGCAATAGCATGTGAAGGATTTATATTGTCTACTTCAACATTTTAACGTGATTTAACTTCCAATGTGAATCCGTGTGTAATAATAATAAAAATAATAATGAATATTTATAAATCGCATGTATCCACCAATATTAGTGCTAAGGGCACTACATCATTATTACCCTTGCTCACTGGGCCTGTGAAACATTCCAAATACGATCTCAGCTCCCTGTGGAATATACAAAACCGCACACCTTTAATAATTTCATTTAATGTAATCTTTAAAAAAAGGCTAGTCCATTTCAGTTAACAAACTGCTTACCAAAAAAGCCCTCTAATTATAAGAATTACTGACCACTAAAAACATTTCACAAATACATTATTTTTAAACAGTTAATAATACTTGGGCCTAATTTAAAGTAAAAAAATCGGTGGGTTGAGGAACACATAAAATAGATACAAGTTTAAACCGGTCGATGCATCTAAAAATAATTAGGCCCTTAGGGAGACAATCCCATAGAGATGTACACAAACTTAAAACAGTCCTAACTTGTTTACCCTAACCCTTCTCTAAGATCTTCGAGATTTATGCTATTTAGACCAAAATCTGTCGTTCTAGGACAAAAATAACTCCCAAATATATCGTGGTTTTTTTTAGGGTAGCTAGACACTTAGGGAGACACTGAAATGTCTCCCTAAGTGCCACTGTCTCCTTATTACCTAAAAACTTACACTAATTTGTCTCCCCCAAGTGCCTATTTGGAAGAATTATTGTACTTTTAAACAATACAAATGATGTACAATGAACAGATTCATGTAAATATGTTACCATGCAGCAAATAGCTACACGGTACATGTAAGTCAAAAACTCGAAGTGCCCCACCCACCATCAAAATACAACAACCTCCAATCCCCTAAGTATCATTAATTCTTATTACATGTGATTCTTTCTGGTAATGAAACCAAGGATCCCTCAAAAAGCGCTCTAGGCACTGTAGCTCGCAAGCCTGAAGAAACCTGTAGAGAGAAGACAATGAGAAGAAGGTACAGTTTTAGAGGTGGGAGGAAAACCCCAGAATAATATCCTAGGAGGAAAACCCAATCCACATATTGGCCCAGGCGGGATTCGAACCCGGGTCATAGTGGTGGAAGGCGAGGAAAGAACCGCTACGCCAAACCTGACCCCCCAAGTATGTAATCAAATCAAATCACGACAAATACAAATAATGCATTGAGCATAAAACTAAATCCTTATATAAACATGTACATGTACACACATTCGCGTTTTTGTATCACTGTGGAGACATGGCTTTGTTCTCGTGTACAAAATGGTTAGAAAGTCGAGCACGTTTTTCAAAATGCTCCCATTTTAACCACAATTATTTTCCTGGGTTGAAATTTCGACCCAATATACCCTATATTATACCCTAACCCAAACACTAACCCTAACCCACATCCTAAACCTAGTTTTTGAGTAATTTGAGTACAATCCAAAAATCTAATTCGTGAAATTCCTATTTCGTGAAATTCCTGGAGACCTATTCATCTATAGAAATTACCCTTTGGAGACCTTTTCACTCCCATTGTCCCCATTGTGTTCAAGTCTCCAGAGGGTACCGTATTTCGCACCACTGTGTACGCCCGTAGTGTACATATTAACATAAGAATTTAGTATTCGACAGAGGCAGCTAAATTAACTACAATAACCATCCCTGTCCTCACAGGTAGAAGTTATCACTTTTGAATATTACATCGAACCCAAGAATCACAATTTTTTTATATTTAATTATTTCGTCACAAACATCGAATTATTTGCTGCCTGACAATAAATTCGGCTCTCGCAGAGTGCGTTCCTCTGTGCGCGAAATTGAATTCCTTTTTGTTTTGGCAGAGAGTTTCAGATGCCCCAATATTTCATTTGCGCGTGACCCCGAGTTAAATTTCAATAACATCTGGTACACTGACTTGCTCACACAGCTTGGCACCGTTGAACTTTAAATTCTCCAGATCAAAGACACACAGTCGTGAACCACATAACGACCGAGGATCGATATTGTGTTTTCCTTTGTTCCTTTACTATACCCTAACCCCATACCCAAACCCCAGCGCTTGCCCCAACGATCGAGGACCGAATTCGGACAAGCAAACCGTCCTTCGAGGATCCTTTGTTCCCTTTGTTCTCCTTTGTGTTTCGATTCTCGATCGTATTACGATACAAGAACAAAGACACTGTTACCATATCACATGATTCGGGGCAAGCTCTTGCATAATTACGTAACAGACGTTCAGCACCCATACATTGTTCACAATGGTTGAGAATGGCACAAAGACATCAGACCATTCCGGAGCCGGGGGTTGCTAGCGTAAGGCTTGCCCCGAATCACGTGATATAGCAACAATGAATTTGGTCTGGAGAATTCAAAGTTCAACGGTGCCAAGCTGTGTGAGCAAGTCAGTGTACCAGATGTTATTCAAATTTAACTCAAGGTCACGCGCAAATGGCTTATTATATTAGGAATTATTATTATTTTTGTTTCGTTTCAATAAAACATCTAGAGTGAATATTGTCAGGAGAATAAACTATTCTTAGTTTGAAGAGCGTGGTTAAAAACGATATTTTTCAGAATGAAACTAGTAATGGGCAGTTCTTATATAACTCATTTATCTATCAAGACTCGTACTCAATTCGCTCTGATTTTCTAAGACATTTTAATGAAGTTTATGAGAATATGTGACCCATTATGTAACACCTTAGTAAGAGTTTTTAACAATGTGCTGCGCGCACTTTGCAGCCACCGCTAGAAAACATCGGGGCAAACTCTCATCTTAGCGATAAGTGTTAATGGGGCTTTTACGTGCATTTTACACAAAACACGGGAGCTACGGCCTTGCTACCCATCCGAAGGACGAAGCAATAGTGGTTAAGAGTGGGTCCATGTAAATATTTCATATTGTAAGTGTCATCGCATTTATTTTTTAAATTCTCAAGTAAGAACAAAGATGATATTTGATTTTGTGATTTAATTTTGCATTTTATAGCTGGGTATTTTTTTTTAAATTGATAAAAAAAACAGTGTTCGCGGCCCCCAAACTGGCTAAAAATGCCTAAAACACAAAACGGCCTGTTACTATGGCAATAGGCCATATAAATTGATTACTTGCTAACCGAGTCCTTTCTTATAAAAACACAACAAAATTGTCAAGGACACTTATTATGAATTATCTACGTAGGCCAATTCTTAATGGGTAATTTTGCGTGCATTACACAACACACGGAACCTAGGGCTATTTAAGTCCCATCCGAAGGACGAAGCAATAGTGATTAAGTGCCTTGCTCAAGGACACGCATGTCAAGACCGGGACTTAAAACCCCACTCTGCGGATCAGAAACACCTGAGCCAGATTAGAAAAGCACGAAAAACAGCGTTTGTTTTCAACCGGCGTCGAGCAGTTTCTTCTATGTTATCTTTGTTTGACGGCGATCGCGATTTTTTGTTTATAAAATTTAATTTTTCGGAATAATTACAGGATATCTAGCGAAATCATTTTGCTGGATGCCTAGAATCATTATTTACTTTCAAATGAGTAAGATATTTCTTAATAATTTGGTAGTAAATATTTTCGATATCTGCAAATGGTGTATACTACCTTTAAGTGCGCATGCGTACACAAGGATTTATTCGAAACCGTTTCCCCTAAATCCCCCCCCCCCCCAAAAAAAAAAAAAAAAAAATTCAATACATTTTTACTAAAGTCATCGAACATGTACTCCTCATAATTAACATAATTCTTTTGCCCAAACTCGTCGTTCGCATTGAGCGGTTTAATTTTGTTCCTTGAAAAAATGTGCACTTTTTTTAAAAAAACCGGCACTGGCTAAGTGGTTTGTCTTTAAGAGTCGACTGACTATAGTATGCAGTATGCACTATTCCACGACTGAATAAAAACATCAAATGTTTTTTTAGCCATTTTGTTTTGGCCACATAATAGATTATAAATTACTCCATGAACAATTAGAAATGTGCATCTATTTCATTAACCAATCATCGAATGTTTCTTTTTCACTATTCTAAACCAAAAAAAGATATAATTTTGTCATGTTTATACTTTGGTTCCTAAAAAATAAATAAAAAATACTTAAAATAAAATGTGATGCAACGTACATGTACATGTACATGTACATCAATTGCATTACAATTGCGGATGTACATGTACTGTACTATTACATATGTACCTACGGGTATAGAACATAATTTGCAGATATCAAAAATGTTGGCTACCGAATTATTAGGAAATATCTTACTTATTTTAACGTAAATAATAGTTGTAGGCATCCAGCAAAATGATTGTGCTAGATATCCTGTATTTGTATCGAAAAATTTATTTTTACCCAAAACAATTCTCAATCGCCGGACGGCGAATGCAAAATAAAACCAAGAACAACATAGGCCTAAGAAACACTGCCTGACGCCGGTTAAAAAAACGAACGCCGTTTTTCTTGCTTTTCTCAGCATCCATAATTGTAAAACTTCTGACAGGTCAGTTAAACGATATTTACTATAAAATACAACCCCCACCCAAATCCACCCCCTTTCCCAAATTCACCCATTTATGATAATTCAAGCAATTACCAAAGATATATTCTACCTTTACATCCACCTATTCCTGATAATTCAAGCAATTACAATCCACCTTTAAAATCTTACAATCCCACTTTTAAACTTAAGCAACAAGAACAAAAAAAAGTACACTACATGTGAACGCTTAGAAAAGTTTAGCCCTGTCAAGTTATCGCAAACAAAAATATTCTGACTCCTGCCATTTTCGTCCGCCCTTTTAGTTTTACAGCTGTACTTTTTTCCGAATTTCAATAAACTCATCTTAAAATTACCCACCGTACCCTACGCCACCAAGTCAATCGCCTAATCGAGTTAGTGATCACCCGGTGCTATTACACGGCTCTTGAACGGACAATTATATTTTTTCTCCATAGTTCCAGCACTTTTGGAGGTTCGGTAGAAACAAGCCACGTGAACAATACCCACCGCTTGTCAGAAAGTACACACATTTCATAATTTTGTTTTCAGACAAATTAATCTCTTCATTTCGAAGGAGGATCCTACACAACAATGCTTTTCTCGACGTGGGAATTGAATTTCACCCTCTCCGTCACATACGTCATTCCCGACCTTAAGGTTTGATTAATTTGCCTTCGATTTGCCTATTAAGAATCTGAGACCAGTGAGCAATTTATTTGCTGCAAACATGCCAAGACAAATGGGAAAAACAAATACAAACCACGCCAACCGTCGTTTCTTGCGTGAATTGTAATTTGCCAGAGAGGATTTCTTTTGTTGACGTTTTTTTGGTTGAAAAAATTCCAATAATCGCAGCTTAATTTGTCCCAGCCGATGCATCCCGCCACAATAGGAGTTTGACTTTGACTTCCTCAACCTTTTTTTCCCCAAAAAACAAAACCTTGATTGTGCTTACAGCTTTTTATCAACAACGCCACCCGGATGAAATTAAGTGGTTTTTTTAAAGGCCAAATTAAGTTATCAGACCTGATTTATAATCGTGAAAGCCGCCTATTCTTCTGATTTCTTTGTAAAAGAACAGACCGCGAGGTTGTTCCATTGTAAAGTTAATACACTAATTGCGCGTTCTTTAATATTAATCACAAGTCGAGTTCACGCGAATCGCAAACCACCTCTTGAAAAGATGTAATTCAACAAAACGTACAATGGCGCCCGCTATAAATTACATTAGAGAAGTGTAAGGATAGTAGACTCGCATTAAAGCGCTTCTGGGTTGTTTCCACGCGACGCTGCATGCCAGGTATAAATAAGGTTCGCGTGGACAGGCAGTTATCAGAACGTGCGGGGACTTCAAACGAAGATGGCCGTTACTAGCGGCATCTGGTGTGTACTACTGACGACAGCCGCTGTGACGGTTATGTGTGCCGCCGAGATACCGCCGACGCTTGAGACGCGGCATACGGGCGGCGGCGACTTCATCATTGGCGGAATCTACCCGTTTCGCTTTTCGGGGACAGCCGGGCCTTGTACCTCCACCCCAAGCCGATGGACGGTGGAGCGCTCACAGACCATGGTCTTCGCCATACAGGAGATAAACGACAGCCCTTCACTCCTGCCTGGGTGCAGGCTTGGATACGACATCCGAGACGACTGTTGGTCGGAGGAATTCACCCTCTATGCCGCTACATCCCTCGCTACCGGGCGGCACTCGCTTGAAGCGGGTGGTCCATCGCACGCGGTTGGGATACCAGTCGGGATGATCGGAACCGCGTCCAGCGCCACTTCAATCTACGCCGGCAAAGTGGCGAGTCTGTACCACATCCCGATCATATCCTACTCGGCTACCAGCGATGAGCTTAGCAACAAGGATAGATTCCCTTACTTCTTGAGGACGGTTCCTCCGGACGAGTTACAGGCTCGGGCAATCGTGGACGTCCTCCTAGAGTACGATTGGCGATACGTCGGGTTGCTCTTCTCGGCCGACACGTACGGCATCCACGGCTCGCTGGAAGTCGCTAAGCTAGCCGAACGCAACGACATCTGCGTAGCTTTCTCCATCGCGATACGAGAGGAACCCGAAGCCAGCGAGATCGAAGACATTGTCGCCAGAGTCGACTCGTTTCGACACGCCACCGTGTTCGTGGTTTTCAGTTTAAATCAACACATGTACGACGTTCTGGCGGCTATTCACGTCGCCTATCCCGAGCGAAGACTCGTCTGTATCGGCAGCGACGGGTTCAGCGGTTACTGGTTTCTTCAAGACCCGAGTTTGGCAAACGCCACAAGTGGAAGCTTCTTTGTAAGACTGTCACAGAATACAGTCCCCAACGTGGAACAACATCTCCGAAGCCTGGAGAAAAGAGGAATCGGGAATGAGATGTCCCCGTGGATGACAGAATACATCGATAAATGGCTTGTTGCCAAAAACTGCTCCAACATAACACTCTGTCCGATACCATATTCAGGTACGCAAAGTAACGTGTACCTGGCGGTCTACGCCTATGCACACGCCCTCCACAACTTCCACCAATCACGGCAGAGCAACGGCAGCTGTTTAAATGTGACTGGTCAGTTGTTGCTTCCGTATCTTTTGAACGCTTCATTTGAGAGCGACGCGGGTTACGTAGACTTCGATTCAAACGGTAACTCTGGCGGCAGATACCGGTTGAATCAGATGCAGTTGACTTCGGACGGGCAGTTTGAGCGAGTTGGCGTGGGGTTCTGGGATTCTCACCGAGACGGTGACAGACTGAAGATAGCTCAAGGCGCCGTGCGGTGGCCGCTCGGTAGCCCCCAGGCCCCGGTGTCCCTCTGTAGGGAACAGTGCCGGCCAGGGTACATCGTTGTCCCTTTAAAGCAAAAATGCTGCTGGGGCTGCCAGGAGTGTCCAGTTAACGCCATCGTGGTGAATGACACCAGGTGTCAAACATGCCGGGCTGCTTTCTGGCCGGATTCGCTCCGAGCATCATGCGAGGCGATACTCCCAACCTCCCTGAATCTAAGGAGCGGAGCGAGCGTCGTCCTGTTAAGCATCTCAGCCTTTGGGATTCTCGGCTGTTTGCTGACCGCTGTGGGGCTGTATCACCACCGCGGACACGCCTTGATCAAAGCCACCAGCCGCGAGTTGAGCTGCCTCAACCTACTCGGCCTGACAGCAGCCTTCACCAGCGTCTACTTGCTCCTCGCTCGCCCCTCATCCGCGACCTGCCTCATGTCAGAAGCCGGCATCTCGCTAAGCTTCACTCTAATCTACGCACCGACCCTGCTGAAGGTAAACCGGATCTTTCGCATATTTCAGTCCAGCCGCAAGTCGGTACGCCGCCCACGCTTCGTCGGTCCCAAACACCAGATGGTGCTTGCTTGCGTCTTCATCCTCGTACAGGTAAACCGTTGATTTTCCAAGATTTAGGGACTTAAAAGAGAGTTTGGGAAGAGATTTGGCAAGATCACCTTGGGTGTAGAATCCTGGGCCCAATTCCATAAAAGCATTCTAACTTAGTATATTACTAGGTTTTAGCAAGATTCCAAATGCCTAGTTGGTTGCTTGCTAGCAATTAACTAGTTGCTTGCTTGCAGCTTGCTAGAATGATGTGGGGTTTGTATAATCGCTAAAGTACATGGTCAGTTTGAGTTAACAATAGGGAAAGAGTTCAAATCAGGTCATGCTGTGGGTTGTATTGTCAATGCATTCCTCTGTACCCTAAATAGGGTATGTACATTTGTATCGGCCTAAGCACATGTTTCAGAAATGGCTAATTCAGAGAGTGTTTCAAATCAAAAAAGAGGAAAGAAGCCTTATAATTACTCGACTCAAGAAAATCTGTCCTTGACTCTGCGCATAAGGATGTCAATACAAATTCCCAAAAGATGAAAGATTGAAAGTGACTTAGAATGGTGCTAAGGATTTAGACATACCCCAAACACTGACCTCTACACCTGGACGGACCATTGTCCATATTCTGCTGTGCTAACACTTGAAGTCGGCGCGAACTGGAAGTGCAACATGGCGGACCCGAGACGTCACTGCTGTGAGCCAATGAAATGTCCAGGTGTGGAGGTCAGCGGATTTATTCTGTACATTTTGTATTTATAAACATTACGTAATACGTATCGTACCAACACCTGGACATTTCATTGGCTCACAGAGTCACGTCGTGGGTCCGCCATGTTGCACTTCTCCGCATGCCGACTTCAAAATGAAACAATGATGATCTGTCCATGTATAGAGGTCAGTGACCCCAAACCTATTCTAATTTTAGCAAGCAACTAGGAACCTTGCTAAGCGTATAATCGTTTTATGGAATAGATTTAGCAAGTAACTAGAGATAGAAAGGAAGTTAGCAACCAACTAGGCTTAGAATCCTCTTATGGAATTGGCTCCTGTATTCTGTCTTCCCAATGATGTCGATTTGCCAACTACAAAATATTGATCCAAAATCTGCAAAATAGTGTGATTTCTAGGTGATTTCGTGCGTGGGGTATTTCTCTTTATGAAAATGCAAGCCGAGTCGAAATCAAAAATAACCAGGATGTAGGATTTTTCTCTCAATATCAATTAAATTTGATACACCAATGAAGGATTTGTTTAAACAGAAATTGATTCATTTCAGAAGCTATGCACTTTTCCTGAAAGAATCCATGTTTAGAGCTATCCATGGAATGCTAAACACGTTCTAATGTTATCTATATAGCTGAGTGATTACACACGAACATTTAAATACAAATGCTATTTTAATGATTTGATTCAAGACCGAAACGTCATTTGAACGTTCATATTTTGTGTTTTATAAGTACATGTACTGCAGTTGAGATTGTGGTGAGATTGTGCCTTTTATGATACAAGCATGGCATACAGTCCGGATATAAAGGGTGTCTAAACGAAAAATTAGAACGCTCTTTTATGTGATCGTAACTTCCTTAGTAAGTGTTAGAATAGAACAATTCAAACGACAAAATAAATTCAAATTAGTTTGCTATAATATAAAGAAAACCGCGTTTGATTCCGTTCAGTAATCGCGGATAAATTATCTATTACGTAAAAGTAGTCAAAGAACACTTCTATCCAAGTTTGCTCATATTGAGTGATTTAGACAGCACAGACAAGAAATTTATCAATACTACTTTCATAACCTTTTTTCTTGTTCTATTTTTTCTTTTAATCTAAATAATATTCCAGGTGTTAACCAAGTTCAACATAATATTGCACATAAAAGTTATCGAGATAATTTGTCACATTTAAAACTTAATAAAGGTTTGCTATCGCCAATTTGCGCAATAGTTAAATCTGTTATCACAATTGAAAATAAAATTCAACCATCTTATTCACTTTCTCAATAAACTTTATAATTCGTAATCTCTCTCCTTTTAATTAGTTGTAATTATTTGTGATGTAGTTGTTATGAAAAGCACGATCGATTATTACTAAGTACTCTATAATGATATGAAGAAATGCATTTGAGAATCTTCTTTTTTTCTAACTGATTCGGTTGTCGGTTTCACTCGTAGGTGTTCGTGTGTGTCGTATCAGCGTCAGTCGCGCCCGCCGAACCCACAATCCTTTTCCCGCCCGATGTTCGTAAATACGTCGAACTTTACTGTTCGTTCGGTCAAGGGTTCGCGGCGACTCTCGCCTACAACGCGGCCATCATTCTCGCTTGCTGTCTGTACGCGTTCAAGACCCGGAAAGTCCCCAGCAATTACAACGAATCGAAGTTTATCGCTGTGAGCGTGTATTCCACCCTGGTCTTGTTCCTGGCCGTCATCCCGGTGTACACGACGGGTACGCAGGCTCTCCAGAAGGTGGCCACCCTATCGGCCGCTTTGCAGATAAACGCCGGCTTGACGATCGCGCTCGTGTATTTGCCTAAACTGTACGGGATCCATTTTGCGCACGAGTTGAACGTGCAGGAATGGCGCACGACGACGGCAGGGAACCAGATCGGCTCCGTGAGTGGGACTGTCAACAGGGTGAAGGCTGATTGTGCGAGTGACGTCACCAATGAAACCAATGAATGCGCGGGTACCGGTCCTAATGGCGGGCCAATTTGACTGAGGATCTGGGTAAAGAAAGCATTTAGTGTGTATATAGTCGAGTGTTTTTGATAGAGCACTCAAGGCCTGTTTTGGCATATTGAGCTCAAATGGAACTTAACGTCTCAAAATAGAACACTGCCTATACAGTTTTAATAGTCTGTGGCCCATTTCATAAAACATGTAAGCACGAACATTTGCTTAGCACAGATGACTTATAATACAGGGTCAGTCAGACAGCTAGCCAGCCCACGAGTCGACCAAGCAGCTAAGCAGCCTGCCAGCCACAAGCCAGTCAAGCAGCCAGATCGCCAGCTCGCTCGCTAGCCAACTTGCCAGCCAGATCGCCAGCAAAATGGCCAGCCAACTTGCCAGCGAACTCGCCATCCAGCCACAAGCCCACAGGCCAGACAAGCAGTCAGATCGCCAGCCAGCCACAAGCCCACAAGCCAGCAAAGCAACCTGATCGCCAGCCAACTCGCCAGCCAGATTGCCAGCCAACTCGCCAGCCAGATTGCCAGCCAACTCGCCAGCCAGATTGCCAGCCAACTCGCCAGCCAGATTGCCAGCCAACTCGCCAGCCAGATCGCCAGCCAACCCGCAAGCCAGATCGCCAGCCAACTCGCCTGCCAGATCGCCAGCCAACTCGCCTGCCAGATTGCCAGCCAACTCGCCAGCCAACTCGCCAGCCAACTCGCCGGCCAACTCGCCGGCCAACTCGCCGGCCAACTCGCCGGCCAACTCGCCGGCCAGCCACAAGCCCATAAACCAGCCAAGCAGCCAGTTTACCAACTCGTTCGGCAGCCAACTCGCCAGCCAGATTACCAGCCAACTCGCCAGCCAACTTGCCAGCCAGATCTCCAGCCAGCGAGTCAGCAACCAACAGAAAACAAAAACCAATAATCATTACAGGGAAAACTGATTTCTGATCACATTTCTTTATATTGCAGTAATTGTTATACATCAATAATTTTTTTCTCATGCATAATTTGAAATTTAGGCAAAAAAACACCGACTACAACACTTGCACATTACTAGCTAGCCTGCTTCTATTGCATTACAAAATGTTTCAACAATAAATACCCCCCCCCCTTTCAAAGTACATAAGTAAAACGTTGATTTCTGTAAAATACATTTTCGATTTTAAAAGAAAAGATTAAAAAGATCTAAATTCTGCTGTTTGTTAACGATCTAGCCACTTTAAACATTTACTTGTCTGCAATATCAATCATTTGCTCGGAGAGATTACTATTATTTCACAAGATTAAGTTTAAATTAGATTTTCCCGCTTAGAATTAATAACTTTCCGAGACTTTTAAAATTTCATGAGCTTTAAATTACATAATAATAAATACCAGTTAAGAATAGATACTATAATTACAGAGCTAAAACTATACGACTTTTTCAACCTCTTTCTACATGTAGTATAATTCGGGCGATTCACAATGCAGTGCGCCACCAAGCGTTTGACTCAAAAGAGCCACTTTTAAACTTTACGGTCGACTACTTCCGTACATCATAGTGTAGTGAAATATCTATTCTTCATTGTTCACGCGAGGTACAACACAAACATAAATGTATCCGGAAGCGTCGTTGATTAAAACATTGTTATTTGCAGAGAAAAAAATTGGAACTTTAATCGTGCGCGTCCAAAAAGACGTAAAAACTGATGAGGTCATGCAAAATGAATACCGTTTTTCAAACTGATGCCGACTTTTTCCCATGATGCACTGCGGGTATAGCAGGATTTGCGCCTCCAACGGCAGCTTCTATGTATTGTGAATCGCTCGAATTATCACCGACCATGTAATTTTACCAACTTTTCGCCACACTTCGATATTCAAAATTCCGCTTC
Source organism: Crossaster papposus (assembly GCA_037893245.1). Taxonomy (NCBI): domain Eukaryota; kingdom Metazoa; phylum Echinodermata; class Asteroidea; order Velatida; family Solasteridae; genus Crossaster; species Crossaster papposus. The sequence continues at coordinate 966,442 of JBAIAA010000682.1, read as the reverse complement.
GTATTAAAACGTACAAAAACTACGGTGTTACAAAACTACGGTGTTCGCTACTCATCAAAGTCCTTTTTAACCAGCAGAATATAAACACATGCGTTAATAGTGTTGTACGTTTACCTCCGTTGCACAGTTTAGACTTTGAAGGTAGGATAAACCATTGGTAATTGCTTGAATTATCATGAATGGGTGGATTTGGGGGGTTGTATTTTATAGTAAATATCGTTTAACTAGGCTGTTTTGAGTTTTACAATTATGGATGCCGAGGAAAGCGAGAAAAACGGCGTTTGTTTTCAACCGGCGTCGGGCAGTGGTTCTTATGGGGTTTTTTTTCGCGATCGCCGTCCGGAGATCGTTAATTTTGTTTTATAAAATTCAATATTTTGGAACAATCATAGGATATCTAGCGCAATCATTTTGCTTGATGCTTACAATCATTATTTACTTTCAAATAAGTAAGAATATTTTTTAATAATTCGGTAGTAAACATTCTCGATATCTGCAAATGGTGTATCCTACCTTTAACTTTTAATGCTTTAAATTACTAAAATAAAATTATGCTCTCAAATTTTAGACTACCGCATTGTTACTTTATTGAGATCACCCCTGAGACGATGTATATGCACTTGTTTATAATTGTGCGCAGTTTGAAGTTATACCACTAACCACTATACATAAAAGTTTGTTTATGGTGTAAATCGAGGAGTTTCTTTTGTTCCTCTCGATAATTTCCTTTGTTTGTACTTTTTTCGACGGCTCTCATTGGTTTTGTACACGAATTTCAATCGAGGTCGTCCTCGATTCTAACCCTAACCCCAATTCACCTTCGTGTCACCAGGCATCAGGGATGTAGTCGAGTCCATCACAAGTCCCTGCAAGTCCCTGTAAGTCCCTGCAAGTCCATCACAAGTCCTTCAGTTCCAATTCAAATCACAAGCTATTTAAATCAGCTTTGATAAAGGCATTCCTTTGTCATTGTCCATCTAGTTACTTGTGACTGCCTTTATGAAGGGACTTGTGACTGGCTTCACGAAAGGACTTGTGAAAGGACTTGCAGGGACTCGACTACAACCCTGCCAGGCATGTGTCCTCCATTTACATTATAAACAAACGCCAAGTTGTATGGTACTCCGACTACTATAAGTGGAAAGTTACTACTTGTGTAGTTTGATGAAACTGGCACCAGCCGCTCCACATTGTAAAAAAAAGAGAAAAAGGTTCCGGGTCAAGATTGATCCGGAATCCGGGTCAGATTGATCCGGAATCCGGGTCATAATTGACCTGGTACTCTACCTGCTCAAGTGTCGCACGACACTTTTCTGGGTCTAAATGATACTTCCCTAGATCACCGTCGCGTCATCTTGACCCGGAATTTTCGGCGCTCGTGTCATGCTGACCCCGAAAAGTGTCATATTGACCCCCAAAAGTAGACCAACAAAGTATTCCGTGTCAAATCTAACCTGTGAATTATATCTCAAGGCGTTTTCACACTATCTCAGTTTCGAACCGTATTGAAACCGACCCGGTTCCAACCCGGTTCAGCATGGGTTGTTTTTCGACACGGATCACGGCCGACGCAACGTTCTCAATGTTCATGCCGCGTTAACCGTGTAACGTTCAATCTGGCTAGGGCCGCCGTGCATTCACACTAAATAAAGGGTCCACATGCAAATAAAGGGTCAACGTGCACCGACGACTCTAATGAAGAGCTACAATAATTATTCGAAGTGTTTATTATACACGAGTCGAATACAATTTGACAAAATAATGACTCCAGTTGACAAGTCAAATAACACCACAAGATCAGAGTCCAACAGATTCTTTAGAGGAGTCGGGCGCATTTTACTCTGACTGTTTAAATAGTCAATTGAATCCAAGTTGGTTGTGTGTGTGCTCTGTAATATTAACCACAACTTGTTTACCTCGCTGATAGTGCAGTTGAGGGTTGAGGGCAAGAAAAGACCGATTACAAAAAAAAATGTAGTAATCAACTCGGAGTAATTACGAATCGAGAACTGACCTCGAACTGCTTCTAATTAGTGTAATGGCTGCTTTCTTGTATTGAAGTGTTAATGATAATCTTCATCATCATCATCATCATCATCATCAGCCCAAGTATGTCATCCATCTGCTAGACCAAGGCCTCTCTAAAAACTCTGCCAAGTATTTGCTACGTGTCTTTGCAAGGCTATTTACCACGCATGGCTGACTATCGCGACTATCGCTTAACTACTCTACACTCAGGAGTGTAAATTGTATTTAATGTCAGGGGAAGCCCCCGTGTCAAATTGTGTTCGCGTATAATATTAAAGGACTGAAATGTATTCCACGTACAAAACTGTATTTGCCTATGAAGGGGAGTGCCCCGCATGAGATGGTATTATATTGTGGAGTGGTTATTCGGTGATCGAACGGTGCCCGTCGCCAAATGGTATTTTGCTGGAAAGGGGTAGTACTCGGAACTAAAGCTTTTGCAAGGTTTTGTTTGTTTGCTTGCTTTTCTTGCAAGGAGCAGTAGTGCCGTTTGGGGTCTCATAAGGGAAGGACCCAATTTACAAGGGAAACGCCCGTGAAAGTATATTTATGACGAGGCAAGAGTCTCCTGCTACATCAATTTATATTTTGCTATGAATGGAAAGTGCCTCGCGAAAAAAATTGCGTTAGCTAGGAAGAAGTGCCTAGCTCAGAATATGAAGGTTATAATAGGCAATTAAGGGTAGCACTTCGCGGTTTGATTAATTGGGGAGAATAGGCGCATTGTATTCATTGTACCGCCGAGCACTTTGTTACAGTAAGGACTGCCGAAGTTCTCGGCTGTCGGGAACCCGGGTGTCCTTCGCTCAATTGTTTTACCATGGACGGGTAGGCTCCAATGATTAATGGCGCAGGGGTACTGTCCCGCTAAATTAGTATTGCCCTCGTAGGGAAAAGGCCTCGCTTTTGATTTTGCTGGCGGTCTAAAAAAGATGTCCCGCAACATATTGGTCAGAATTAGTACCCATTGTAATTCCTTGGTAATTCTGGACAATGTGAAAAGGCCTTAAGGGTATATTCCTGTTAGTTTTACCAGAAAAGGCGTAATTTTAAACCGGCAAAGTGACATTTGTTTACACTTAAAGAAACTTGACCCGGATCAAGTCTAATCAGGGACTTGTTTGAGTGCGCACAAGTGTTTGCCTAGATCTACGACATCTACACTTTCAGTGGCTATACGGGAGTGAGGTCAGAGGTGATGTCAAAGGTCGACCTGGATGTCAGAGGTCACGGCGACCGTCTTTAGGACAGCGCCTTGAAGAATTCTGGCTTCTCGTGTCCCTCGTTCAGGCACGTGATCGGGATGAAGGGGTGCTTGGTGTCCTGAAGATATTTCTGGAAAATTAACGAGAGATTTTGGGTTGCTGACTATAAAAAAAAGACAGATTCGTGTGAAATTCGTTGGTAGGCTCGCCATTGTGAATGAAAATGCGCCTGCGAAAATCAAAACCCAACGGGTAACCTTAATCCTCTGTTTGATGTGCCACTTAATTATCGCTGGATTTGGAGACTTACATGTGCGTACGAGAAGGCGTTCTTCTTCTCGGCCGAGTCGGCGCCCTTGCCCACCCAGACGTACAGTTCCTTCTTGTTGTCGACGATGAACACGTCCTAAACAACCATTGCAAGAAAAGATAGCTTAATATTACATGTACTACATTCAGTGTTGTATCCGAGTCCCTGCAAGTCCAGTCGCAAGCCCAGTCGCAAGTCCTTTCATAAAGCCAGTCGCAAGTAACTGGTTGAACAATGACAAAGGAATGCTTTTGTTAACAGTTCATCTGAATAGCTAGTGACTTGACTTGAGACTGAAGGACTTGTGATGGACTTGCAGAGACTTGTGGGGACTCGAATACAACTCTGATTCTATTCAACGTACGTTCTTTGTTTGATTTCCTTAATAACATACTACTCTTTTCTTTTTTATTGTGAAGGAGCGTAATCATACATGCGGCTCACGTTTTTTTTAATTATTAGAACGATTCTCGGTCAAATGGGAAGGACATTAAATTGAAGGACGTGTAACGCTGGGTAATGTGTATTTTGTTTTCTTTTTTCTGAAAGACTATTAGGTTTTTAAGTTAAAGATAAAGTGTTTTTGCAAGAAAATAGCAAGGAGAAACCGCTTAGAGTCCACGGGAGTCTCGTTCCTTTGAGGAAAGCGGGCTAGGTTTTCGTTTGTGTATCCGCGCTTTTGAAGTTTGTCTTTGAAGAATTTAACCCTCTCCTCAAAGTCTTTTAAATAGTTTCATATACAGTTGTATCTAGTCACTTCGCCCTTGATTATTAAGCCGCCTAATACCGACTTAGGGTGCGCTGAATCTCGAGCTATTAAGTAGGTCAGCAGCCGTTAAAGATTAAGGTTATAAGAACATCGTCTCTATATCACATATAGCTCACAATTGAGGGATTGTAAGGGAATATTTTTTGTTCGTATTTGAATAGGGTTATGTCACAAATCTTCGGACTGCATTCGCTGCTCATGGCCACGCCAATTTTCTGTCTGAAAAATCTTGCCATTGAATTCAAACGTGTTTCGATGCATAATGAGTTCAAGGACACAACGCTCGTGGTCTGTCGTGGGCTCGGGTAATGCGTATAGTCTGTTGTCGGCCATTGCAAGTGCGTCACAAACTGATTCAATTGCCTCATCTTGTGGGCAGTTAGTGTACATGGATACTATATCCAGTGTTATCTATAGGTTATCTTGCTCCAATGTCAGGTTATTTTTTTTTTTCAAGCGCATGCCCAGAATCGCGTGTGTATAATTATGTGCTTTGTTGTTTGACAATTGGGAGCAAGAAATAGTCTATGTATTTGGATATGGATTGAGTCGGTCCTCCGCAACCACTAATTAATGGCCTACCCACGAGCCGTGTTCCTTCTGACACGTTTATTGGGAACTTGAGCGTAATCATACACGCGGCTCACGTTTTTTTTAATTATTAGAACGATTCTCGGTCAAACGGGAAGGACATTAAATTGAAGGACGTGTAACGCTGTGTTTATGTGGATTGTTTTCTTTTTCTGTGAGACTGTTAGGTTTTTAAGTTAAAGATGAAGTGTTTTTGCAAGAAAATAACCGGTTTATGCAGGCATACTTGTCTTCAAGGAAAGATCAGTTTATTTTTGTATGTGTTTGTTTGATCAATCCTAGAGTTAGCTGCAGTGAATCAGAACTCATTCTATATGGGAAGGGGAGGGTGTTTATGGGAGTTTTCACAAGCCAGAACTGTTTTTCATCGTTTTCGTTATTTTGTTGGGGATACTGAAACGGTTCTGCTGCGTGAAGTAGCATAGGATTTTATGTTAGTGGCTGGTCTTCAGAGATAAATATGTATATTTATGATTGTAAAAATATGTTATATATATAAAAATATGGAAAATTACTTATAACTTTATCAAACATTATCCGATTTGGAGGTTGGATGTCTCATTTTAAAGTGGAAAGGTGTATCTTTCAAACCATAATGATGATAAAATCGCCAATTGCACGTCAAACTCTCAACTTACATTGGAATCCAACTTGGATTTGGGCAAAGTTCCTTCTGCTTCCTTCGTGAAATAAAGCTTGTCAGCGTTTTTCAGTCTAAGTAGAAAGAAAAACAATAATAAACAGTTAAGGAAACTATGGCGCGCAGAATGGGCATTTTGTCTTGTATTGTAGATATCTCGATTTCAAAATATAAAATGTTTTCGAAGAAGGATTGGAGGTACACAATCGAAATTTACGTTAAAACACGTTATACACGTTGGAAAATAAATCACCAAGTACACGGTATCATTTTATTACTGGCCATTGCCGATATTTCTGTATTTGTATAATATAGCGCATGTATACCAGAACTGAACTTTAAATCTAATGTGCATACTCACCTATAGAGGGCGGGTTGAGAGTCATCCACGCCGACCGCTGCATCTTCCTCGTCCAATGGATCATTAGATAGCGCCAACATGAATTGATGATCGGGCCCAATACGGGCCGACTCCAAAACCTGGCTGGTAGCTTTACCGCGACGGCTCTTCAGTTGCGCAATGTACTGCATAGCCTACATTCGCCCATGAAACAAAAATCCATTCGTCCATTAAAAATAAAGCCGTGTTCGAATTGCCGGTTTTGGTTGTGACTTTGGCTGTTGTTATGCTGTTGCTAAGGGCGGGCAATGATCGCCCGTAGCAACATCATAGCAACGGCCGCAGTCACAGCCAAAGTTAAGTCGCCAATTTAGACACGGCCTAATAATTTGTGTACAAGTTTAATTTCATTTTAATTAAAAAAACAATTGATTTTTCATCATTTGTTAAACAAATCTCTTATTACACGTATTCCTAGTTCAAAGCATGCCGAATAGCATGTTAAGTGCCGCTTGAACCCTGGTTGAACCGGTGACACAGCTTTTAGCAAAGCAAAGTGCTGCCCCACGATTATCCCATTACAATTGTGTACATAAAGGGGCCTTTCAAGTCTGGGTTTTCAATTAATCATGCTGTTGTTGCCTTGCCCCATTCAACAACACCAGCTGGGATCGAATATTTTCAGACACTATGGAAAAGTACTGCGTTGACATATAAAGCCATAAAACCGAACAGTATGGGGGTTACACAAGAAATACAACCGACTTTGAAAACAAGTACGGACGCGCGTTCGTGTAAAAACAAAATGGCCGCATGTCAGGTTAAAACGTTGAGCAGCTACGCCAAGTTTCGTAAAAATGGTCCGTAAGGAAATGACGCAGCTACGCAACTTGTTGTTGTTGCGTATCCTTACTCCACTTTTGAAAATGGCGCAAGCTAGGCACTTTTTGGGGGGTGAAATCGGCTGCTGTACTTATATAGCCGCTGTTTCTGTTTCTGTTGGTGCTCCCTCTGATGTTAGCTAGTCTTACCTTAGTCTTTTCATCTTTGTTGCAAGTTTCGCCGTTCCACTGGTAAATCTTCAGGCCAAGATCCAAGATGAAAACATCGCTAGAGTCCAAGACATGCCTGTTGAGAGGTTTCTGCAAGACATTCGTGAAACAAAGTCAGAAATGGTCCCCCCGTGTTTTGTCATGTTCACTTCAACTTTCAGGGTTTCAAGAAATCATGAAAAAAAAACCTTGCAAATGGTTTTCATTATTTATGCCGGTTAAAACTCGGAGGACCTTTAGGGAAAATCACCAAAATTTGGGGAAATTCAGAGAATCTGCTGACGGACCGAAGGGGCAATTGTTTTCGCTAGTTTGGCGCATGCGCGTCGTTGTGTCACGTGTCCGAGTTGTGTCCATTGATTGGTTGGCTATGGTTATTATTGTTTGTGTTTATGCACTAAAGTTAGTTTTTCCGGACTTCCAAGCAACCTTATCAAAGTGGAAAAGCATCTTACGGAATTTCGGAAAATTCTCAGGAAAATAGCGAAACAAGAAATTATTGGAGTTTTCATAAAATGTCTAGCACCCTGACGTTAGTTTATCTGATTCGGTAGGTCGGTTCGATGCAAGAGGAATTAACACCAAGAAACAGAAATTGACCGACTAACCTCTCTGAGGGCGACATGTTTCTTGTCGCCTTTGAACTGCAGTAGGCGTGGCGTGTACTCCTTAGGGCCCACGTGACGAAATCCAGTGTCAGCCCCGCCCTCCATCTTACTGTTCAAATTAAAAAAAAAAAAAAAAAAAAAAAAAAAAAAAAGACATGCGTAGCTTAGTAATGTATTTTTTATCATCAAAAACAGGGAATTTCTGCATTTGTTCTGGACAACACAAAACTGTAAGTGTCGATTCACAAACTATTTTATCATCATTTTGAATCCCAAGTTAAACAAATTTAAGCGCGAAGGCTATGGATTTATACAATGGATTTTATATCAAGTCGTTTTCATTGGCTTTTGGAAGACGATGTTAAAAACTCTGCTAAGATCCAAGATCGAATCCAATTTCATAGACTCGTGCTGGGTGAGCTAACAAGCGTTCTTACGTAATGGCGGGAAAATAGGTCCTGAACAAGTCGGATTCGAAATCCATGACCTCGCGATGTTGAATCGGCTTATCGTCTAGGAGGTGGTCCAACTCGACCGTCTTGTAAGCCGCCGTACCATACTCGTCCTAGTGAAAGAAACAAAACAACCAAGGGACTTAAACTTGTCTACATTATGCAAATCAGGGTATTGTATACGCTGTACCGTACTCGTCCTAGTGAAAGAAACAAAACAACCAAGGGACTTAAACTTGTCTACATTATGCAAATCAGAGTATTGAATGCCGCTGTACCGTACTCGTCTTGGTGAAAGAAACAAAACAACCAAGGGACTTAAACTTGTCTACATTATGCAAATCAGAGTATTGAATGCCGCTGTACCGTACTCGTCTTGGTGAAAGAAACAAAACAACCAAAGGACTTAAACTTGTCTACATTATGCAAATCAGGGTATTGTATACGCTGTACCGTACTCGTCCTAGTGAAAGAAACAAAACAACCAAGGGACTTAAACTTGTCTACATTATGCAAATCAGGGTATTGTATACGCCGCCGTACCGTACTCGTCCTAGTGAAAGAAACAAAACAACCAAAGGACTTAAACTTGTCTACATTATGCAAATCAGGGTATTGTATACGCCGCTGTATCGTACTCGTCCTAGTGAAGGAATCAAAACTACCAAGGGACTTAAACTTGTCTACATTATGCAAATCAGGGTGTTGTTTACGCCGCTGTACCATACTCGTCCTAGTGAAAGAAACAAAACAACCAAGGGACTTAAACTTGTCTACATTATGCAAATCAGGGTGTTGTATACGCCGCTGTACCGTACTCGTCCTAGTGAAGGAATCAAAACAACCAAGGGACTTAAACTTGTCTACATTATGCAAATCAGGGTATTGTGCGCCGCTGTACCGTACTCGTCTTGGTGAAAGAAACAAAACAACCAAGGGACTTAAACTTGTCTACATTATGCAAATCAGGGTGTTGTTTACGCCGCTGTACCGTACTCGTCCTAGTGAAAGAAACAAAACAACCAAGGGACTTAAACTTGTCTACATTATGCCAATCAGGGTATTGTTTACGCCGCTGTATCGTACTCGTCTTGGTGAAAGAAACAAAACAACCAAGGGACTTAAACTTGTCTACATTATGCAAATCAGGGTGTTGTATACGCCGCTGTATCGTACTCGTCCTAGTGAAGGAATCAAAACAACCAAGGGACTTAAACTTGTCTACATTATGCAAATCAGGGTATTGTTTACGCCGCTGTATCGTACTCGTCTTGGTGAAAGAAACAAAACAACCAAGGGACTTAAACTTGTCTACATTATGCAAATCAGGGTATTGTTAAAGCCGCTGTACCGTACTCGTCTTGGTGAAATAAACAAAACAACCAAGGGACTTAAACTTGTCTACATTATGCAAATCAGGGTATTGTTAAAGCCGCTGTACCGTACTCGTCCCAGTGAAATAAACAAAACAACCAAGGGACTTAAACTTGTCTACATTATGCAAATCAGGGTATTGTATACGCTGTACCGTACTCGTCCTAGTGAAGGAATCAAAACAACCAAGGGACTTAAACTTGTCTACATTATGCAAATCAGGGTGTTGTATACGCCGCTGTATCGTACTCGTCCTAGTGAAGGAATCAAAACAACCAAGGGACTTAAACTTGTCTACATTATGCAAATCAGGGTATTGTTAAAGCCGCTGTACCGTATCGTCTTGGTGAAATAAACAAAACAACCAAGGGACTTAAACTTGTCTACATTATGCAAATCAGGGTATTGTTTACGCCGCTGTATCGTACTCGTCTTGGTGAAAGAAACAAAACAACCAAGGGACTTAAACTTGTCTACATTATGCAAATCAGGGTATTGTTAGAGCCGCAGTACCGTACTCGTCCCAGTGAAATAAACAAAACAACCAAGGGACTTAAACTTGTCTACATTATGCAAATCAAGGTATTTTATGCCCCTGTACCGTACTCGTCCTAGTGAAAGAAACAAAACAACCAAGGGACTTAAACTTGTCTGCATTATGCAAATCAGGGTATTGTTTACGCCGCTGTACCATACTCGTCCTAGTGAAGGAATCAAAACAACCAAGGGACTTAAACTTGTCTACATTATGCAAATCAGGGTATTGTTTACGCCGCTGTACCGTACTCGTCTTGGTGAAAGAAACAAAACAACCAAGGGACTTAAACTTGTCTACATTATGCAAATCAGGGTATTGTATACGCTGTACCGTACTCGTCCTAGTGAAAGAAACAAAACAACCAAGGGACTTAAATTTGTCTGCATTATGCAAATCAGGGTATTGTTTACGCCGCTGTACCGTACTCGTCTTGGTGAAAGAAACAAAACAACCAAGGGACTTAAACTTGTCTACATTATGCAAATCAGGGTATTGTATACGCCGCTGTATCGTACTCGTCCTAGTGAAGGAATCAAAACAGGACTTAAACTAGTCTAAATTATGCAAATTACGGTCTTCAACTCGCGCGCCGTCCTCGCCTCGTCAAAGAACTTGGAATTGTGTTTACAATTTTGCCAACTTAAGTTCCCCAGTGATTTTTGATGTAAACAACGATCAATACAAATACAAACTTAAAGGCCGCTCAGTTTTTAAACGTAACTTTTCGCATTCATTTTGTGTCAACAAAATTCATTATTATTAAAAGCCTGACCCGACTTGCTTACCCGTGTCGACTCGGGTAAGCTAAACGAACGCACCCTATTATCTCAGTCGGTAACAAAATGAATACTATTTCGTGTTCAGGAACTGACTCGTCGTATAACAGTCGTCGGGTCTTACCTGCGTGGAGTACTGTCCGATCCAGAAATGAACGTCGTACAGCAATTCCTCGGATTTCGAATCGGGTTTTTTCTGTAAAATAGATTAGAGCAATTTTAGTGCCTCATTTAATCTACATTTTACAAAAATAAAAGCTCAAACTGCACCCGAGAATTTCACAAATCCTTATCAACATAGACCACAAAACAAAAAGAAGGAAAAAAATAAAAAAAACAATAGGGTACAAGTTAAATAAAATTAAAAAAAAAATTAATTTTTTTTAGAGAGACTACCCCATAGGGTTTGTACACAAACTTAAAACAGTCCTAACTTGTTTACCCTAACACTTTTCTCTAAGATCTTCGAGATTTATGCTATTTAGACCCCAATCTGTCGTTATAGAGCAAAAATAACTCCCAAGTATCGTTTTTTTAAAGGTAGCTAGACACTTAGGGAGGCACTAAAATGTCTCCCTAAATGTCACTGTCTCCTTATTACCTAAAAACTTACGTTAATTTGTCTCCCTAAGTGCTCATTTTAGTGAAATTAATTTAATTAATAACGTTATTAATAACGCTACACTTTGTTTACATGGGCAACAAAACCATACTCCCCACAGACTCACTTACCAAAGCACACTTGTAAACAAAGTGTGACGTCACCAGAACAGGCTTATTGGGAGGGGAGGGGTGTATATTATTTTACTAGCTTGCAACCTTCAAACAAGTTCGTTTAAAAAAGCTAAGATACTTACGTATGTATTGAGGATAATGTAGGAGTCCCCGTTGTAGAAACTGCCATAGTCGTCTTTCGGCCAATGTTCGACCTTGAACTTGTTGATTCGCCAAACCTGTGATTAGACATAAACAAAAAAATAGCAACTACTTTAACGACGCGTTCCCGTTGTGATAAGAAACCTGACCCCTTTTTTCTGTTAATGGTGAAACCCTCTCATGTGACCGGCCGCGATAATTTTTTTCTGCAGGTAGGTTGGTACATTAGCCAATCAGAACACAGATGGTGTTGACGTCATCGATGATGTTAGAGTTGTCTGGGACAACCCTAACCCCTAACCCTAACCCCTACCCCTAACCCTATCCTATAACCCTAACCCTAACCCTAACCCTAATCATAACCCTAAGTTCGAATATTTCTATTTGCTTCCATTTGTATTTTGCTTGTCCGTGATTCAGAAGTCAGAGTCGAAGCGGAAGCCAAAACGAATCAAGGGGTTCGAAAATTCCCTTAATCATTACTTCACCCGAGCATGCGCAATGCGAGTTTGACCCCTAAGAATATAGGGTTATGCTGCGTTCCAATCGCGTCGTGTTTATCGTGTTCACCGTGAATTTCTCAATGTTCACGAGTAGGTTGCATTCCAAACGCTACTCACCAATTAGACGCACGCGCACAGTCGAGTTAGTCGTGCGGTAAGGACATTCTTTATCGCACAAGAACTCGTACGTGAACCAACACGCATGCGCGATTATTTCATTCGTTTATGAAGTCGTGAACATTGGGAACACAATTCCACCTCGAGTTCACCACTGGTGAACAAGAGTTACCAGGCGATTAGAACGCCATTATACGACTCGTAAACTCGTGAACACGATAAACACGACGCGATTGGAATGCAGCATTATTCACTCTTTTTTAAGACATTAAATTAAAGCGACGTTTAATTATTCAATTATTTCTTTACGAAATTGGAATTATAAACACTTTGGCTCTCGTAGAACGAATTTTTGTGCGTAAAATGAACGCATGCGGAGTAAGATGTTTCGTAACATTTAACCCTTTATAAAGTTGAGTTTGATTTGAAAATAAATCTACACTTTAAAAAATAGTGTGTCGTCGCGTAATTATGGTTTTAAAGTCAACGACTGTTTTATGATTGATTCACTAACCTCAATACCCGGTCTTTGGCCGGCGCCTCGCCAAGCGATTTCTGTCTTGGCCGAGTCCTTCTTAATCGATTTCTCGGTATCGGAACCGAACAGTGCCAGATTGGAGTCCTTCCAATCGTACTTCTTCGCTTTGACGAGTCCGCGAGTCGGTGGGGCCGCCATCTTTATAATCGATTACTGCTTGAAATTATTGATCACAACAATAGCAATAAACATGGAATTGTATACTTACCTGGGGCCAATTTCATAGAGCTGCTAAGCACAACAAGGTGCTTAGCATGAAAATTGTCCTTGGCAAATACAAGGTTACAGACCAAATTTTCACGTGGTCTTTATTGTGTTTGATTGATAATCAGCTGTTTTTTTGCTTAGCATGAAAAACAAATAGAATTTTGGCTGGTAACCTGTTTTTCATGAGCCAGACTTTTTTGTGCTAAGCAAATTTTTGTGCTGAGCAGCTCTATGAAATTGGCCCCTGTATTTAACCCTAATCCTGCTGAATCCAACAAGATCCAACCATTTGACATTTATGTCGGAACCTTAAAAATGTCGCAGTAAAAATGTGCGACATTACCGAAATCTGCACAGACAATTATTTGACATCGCAGTAATTTGTGCAGAAACCTGCATAAAATGTGCGCCATCTAAGAAAAATGCTCAGATGTGTACGACAAATTGTGCGACATCACAGTGCGCGATATCACAGAATCTGAGAAGTGTGATGTCACTTCAGGGCCACCATAGTGTCCGAATTGGGAAAGCATCCGATTTGCGAATATGTTCAGTTTGTAAAAAGCATCCGAGTTTACAAAAAGCATCCGAGTTTACAAAAAGCATCCGAGTTTACAAAAAGCATCCGAGTTTACAAAAAGCATCCGAGTTTACAAAAAGCATCCGAGTTTACAAAAAGCATCCGAGTTTACAAAAAGCATCCGAGTTTACAAAAAGCATCCGAGTTTACAAAAAGCATCCGAGTTTACAAAAAGCATCCGAGTTTACAAAAAGCATCCGAGTTTACAAAAAGCATCCGAGTTTACAAAAAGCATCCGAGTTTACAAAAAGCATCCGAGTTTACAAAAAGCATCCGAGTTTACAAAAAGCATCCGAGTTTACAAAAAGCATCAAGGTTTTAAAAAAAGTATTCGAACTAGTAAAAGAGCATCCGAATAAAAAATAAAAAAACATTCGTGGTTACAAAAAGCATCCGAATTAGGAAAGTATCCCGGAGTTGTAAAAACACGTGAAATAAATAATAAACTCAATTAAAAAAAAACGTATGCCCGAACTGTTTGACACTAATTCTGCTTCATAGTTTTCAACATTCTTCTTTGAATGTTTAAGTGGTGTTATCATTCGAAACGAACAAAATGCATAAAACTAAGTTAACGATCACTAGCATGATTTGTCAGGCTTCAGAACATTTTAGTTTTAAAATGTTGGAGCCAAAACTCTTGCTTCGATTGTTGGCAAACTCATGGAGGGAGGAAAACATGGCAAACTCAAGCGCATTACAGAAATATGATTGCTAAAATAAAGGTGGTTCCATTTCTGAATTACTAAAACATCGTAGGCTCACGTTTGTTTATTTACATTCATTTTCCGACTGGCCGTTGCCCCTTTTTTATTCAATAAATGAATTTGACCAGAGTTTCTTTCGCCTAATTTGATTTCGAGCGGAGTCTTGAACCAACGTGACTTATCACGAAAACACGCCAAGGACGAATTTTCTTCATATTCTCACGCAATGCCCATATACGGTCGCAAGCTGCAGCATCAGATCACACAATGCATTGAGCATATTATTGAAACTCCCAACTCAGTCGGGCATTGGCTCCCCATCGTTGTAACTTCACGGACGGCTGGAATACACGTCTAGCCGTCTGAGATGACAGAGCACTTTGGAATGTCCAAGAATTAATATAAGTGCAAACGTGGTGCAACGATCAAGGCGCAAAGATGGAAAAAAAACGTAAAACTAATTTGATCAACAGAAGAACCCGAGGAATTAACGAAAAATGAAAAGTGACGTTTACCAACAGGGGCCAATTTCATAGAGCTGCTAAGCACAACAATTTGCTTAGCACAAACAAGTCTTGCTCATTAAAAACAGGTTAACAGCCACAATTCTACGTGTTTTTTCATGCTAAGCAAAAAACCAGCTTATTATCAATCAAAAACAATAAAGATCACGTGAAAATTTGGTCTTAGTGTAACCTTGTTTTTGCCAAGGACAAATTTTCATGCTAAGCACATTTGTGTGCTTAGCAGCTCTATGAAATTGGCTCCATGGCTTCCGTTAAAACCATGAAAGAATATAATTATTTGTTTTTCTAGGATGGTTATGGAGTAATTATCATAAATGGGCGGCTCTAGACCACTCGCGTCATGATTATTCATTAGTTTTAACAATGACGCTAATATATTGTTATGTTATTGCTCATTAATTAACCCTCCTATATACAGTGCAGTTACCATAGAGCTGTCAGACCTTTCAAAACCTTTCAAGTTTTCTGGACTGAAGGGTTTTGAAAGGTGAGAAAGCTGTCTGACAAAAGGAACTTATGAAAGGTTTTGAAAGGTAAAACAACTCTCTGAACAAACTGGTGTTAAAAAAAAAAAAAACTTTCAAAAGGTTTTGAAAGGTGTAGTAGTGCAGTAGCAAAAAATTCTGGAGCGTTTTGAAAGGTTCATACTTATTGATAGCCATTTTGCCCATTAAGCAGATTTTGAAAGGTTTTGAAAGGTAAAACCATAAGAGGGTATAGGCCTACGTAGCCCAGAGGTACATTAATTAAAAGCACGGCTTCTGTCGACCTCACATGGTAGCTTAGTGGATAATGCGTTAAGTAGATCGTTCGAACGGGGTTTAAATTCGGTCTCTGCTCATTTTTCATCGACTATTTTTGGTCTCCTAGTTTATTGTTGGAGTGAGTTTAATTTAGGGGAAAGTAAGAATCTGAGAACCTAAGAAAAGAAGATAACATTCTCCTTACAATGCTGTTTGTTGCACTTCCGTCGGACATTCCATTAACAAATTGTGGCTGTTTAAAGTTTGCATTTATCAACATGTCGCAAATGTAACATGTTCACGAAAAAGGCCTTCAAAGTTTCAAGTTTTGTAAATGTGATATGAAAAATCTCGATTGTTTTTCCATAAATACACTTTTATTCCACTACCTAATATATTTATCTATATAATAATACGCTACTCTCTGTCTGTGTGTCTGTGCGCGCTTTTTCGTCCCCTTCCCGGGGTCGTGCGGCGTTCGAACTCGGTGGGTGGGTCCGGCTCGGTCCCCGCAAGAACCAGTTTGCATTCGCTAGGGCGTGCGAGGTCAAAGGTCATCTAGGGGTCACCTTTTTGAAGTTGGTCGGATCGGGCTTAAACATATAATAATACGCTACTCTCTGTCTGTCTGTCTGTGTGTCTGTCTGTGCGCGCTTTTTCGTCCCCTTCCCGGGGTCGTGCGGCGTTCAAACTCGGTGGGTGGGTCCGGCTCGGTCCCCGTGCACGTTGAACCAGCTACGCGGGTCCGGCCTAGTAGGCATATATTAACAATAAATATAGGCATACCAAAGATTATCTGAAATTTAAAACAATTTTCCATTTAGCCATTATTTTTTAGTTTTCTCCACTATTCCATGTGTCTGGTTGCCAGAAAACCCCACATATACATACAACCCTAAACTGTCAAACAATTTTTATGAAAAAAACCTAAAATAAATGCCCTAGTATTAAGCAGATTCGTCACGATCATATTAAAGGTAGGACACACCATTGATAATAGCTTAAATTATCAGGAATGGGTAGATTTTGGGGTTGTATTGTATAGTAAATATAATTTAACTGACCTGTGCGAAGTTGTACAATCATAGATGCCGAGAAAACAAAAACAAGAAAAATGGCGTTTGTTTTCAACCGCCAACTGCAATTGTTCATGTTCATGTTCTTGTTTTAGGCGAGCGCAGTGTCCGGCGATCGTGAATGTTTGTTTATTTCAATTTTTGTCGGAACAATTACAAGATATCTAGCGCAATTACTTTGGTGGATGCCTATAGAATCATTATTTACTTTCAAATAAGTAAGAGATTTCTTAATAATTTGGCAGTACAAATTTCGATATCTGCAAATGGTGTATCCTAACTTTAACTTCCGTTCAATATCAAATGAATATGAATAAGATTAATACTGCTGCAAACTGCTTACTGGCTGGAATGACCTGAAATATACAAATCAAAGTTTAAGAGGGCCTAATATTTCGATCTTAACAAGATCTTCTTCAGAGACATAAATGGCTGTGTACACGAAACAAACATATAGGGCAACATACAGCATGATGCACATCATAGCTGGCGGGAGAAACACAACAGAAAAGGCATGTACAGAGTTTTGTGGGAACAAAAAAAAATATCTAAATGAATAAATGACAAACAAATATGAAATAATTGCGAACACAAGAACACGATAGAGCGATGGAATAGTTCACGGTAATGCGACGCGTTGTTTACATCCATCTATTGAAGAAAACATTCATACATTCTCGTTATTAAATGAGAAATTGAGCTTGAAGTTTGGCACGTACCTTTTAGTTTTACTGTCCGTCAAAGATAGCTCCGATCCGGTCGTAGAGCAGGCAAGGACTAGACTACGAGGCAGGGAGATCGACAACTAACTCACTATAGTTCTGCTCGACCAAGAAACCAACGCCCTTACAGCTGTCAAAAATAGCATGATCGGAGTGCTTGAAGGGACCCTTCGGGAACATACCAGAACTTCAGAGACGGTCCCCTGGCCGCCAAGTATGTGAGATCCGATGTCACGGTATGGGGCGCAGCGCAGTTTGGCTAAAACGTCACGGTGCCTTGGAATTTCTGATTGGAAGTGGGTCGGGGCATTATGAGGGTTGAATTACCACAGCCAAGGGAGGGTTGGAGGCGGTGGAAGGGGGGGGGGGGGGGGTGTTACGTTACGATCGACTTTGGTATAAGGGTGCACTATCCTTATTCAAGCCCCATTGAAAACAGTGTAAAATCAACAATGTTCAGGACCAAAGTTTCCTGCACACCGACATCACTGGGGTGTCTCAAACAACAATCAGATTATTGCCTTGGTCTTTATCTTTCCATTTCTTTTCAATTTTTAGTGGGTTAGCCGATTACATTTTTAAATATTTACACCAAAAGAAACTCACCACCCGAAAAGTGATACTTTCCCAGCCTGCACGCAGCCACAAATGGCATCCCTCCACGTTCTAGGTAGACTTGACCCAAGTCAGACTTACCATGGAGTTAAGACTATACATTTCCCGCGTTTCGAAGTATAGCGGGAAATAATTGTCTTAGGAATTCGAGCACCTGTAGCAGGTGCAGAGGTTATGTAATAAGGGCATGAGAGGGTTTAAATAGAGAAGAAAAGGGGTATTCAGATCAGTTCTAGCAAGCACTACACACGAGGCACTCAA
The DNA here is from genome assembly GCA_037893245.1 of Crossaster papposus. NCBI lineage: Eukaryota > Metazoa > Echinodermata > Asteroidea > Velatida > Solasteridae > Crossaster > Crossaster papposus. The sequence continues at coordinate 948,287 of JBAIAA010000682.1, read as the reverse complement.
ATTTTTGTTTTAAAAAAATGTGAGTACATGTAGGCCTACATGTATAAAATTGTATATATAAGGGTGAAGCCCAACACCCGCGCTGAGGAGAATTCTGAATGTTGTTGGGTACAGGTTTTTCAGAGCATTTTAAATTTATCTCTGTTTTTTGCCTGGACGTCGTCTTCTCCGTTGAAGCGTCTAAATAAGATAATTTGTTACAGCATGGAGCTATAGCTCCATGGTTACAGCAACGGCAAGCTGCATTATTCAGTGATTTTCTTGTATAGCGACAGTGATTCAAGTGTACTATGTATTGTGATTGTACTATAAGTTATTATGTACAAGTGCCTAAAGCCGGGCCTAAATCTGTCAATAAAGGTGACCCAGAGGTGTCTCCGTGCTTTGCTATCGCCAAATCAAAAGGTGTTTTGTTGTGTAATTTGTATAGGTAAAAGAAAAGATAAGACTACCAATTTGCTTTCGTCAATCCGGCCGAATAATTATGTGCAAGCTTTGTTGGCCTTAGATAAAGGGCGCCCTCATCTGGTTGTCGTTCCGCGATCGGCATCAACGTGATGTCATATCATGTCATCAGGGGTGCGTTCCACTTACGCGAACTGTTTGCGCAAACGTTCGCCAACGTTTTGAGTTGGCGTTAGTTGAAGTGGAACGATATTTTAAAAACTACGTTTTCAAAATGGCGGCGCCCAGTGAAAGTGACATCGTTTGGTTCGCTGCTTTTTGTCCAACTCATTATTTTTCTTTAAAAGATCCCTGTGAATGCTCAAAACAATCCACCGTTTATAACGAAAAGTATGAAATGTAAATCAAAACCGTAAAAAGAAAACTGTCGGCTGCTAACTTCTCCGCCATCTTTAAAATACGTCACTGGCCAACAGCGAACAGCTCGAAATGTCGTTCGCCGTTTTCGCTAACCTTTACCAACATAATTGGCGCACATTGCGTTCCACTCAAGCGAACAACGCTAACGTTGGCCAACGTTGGCAACGTTCGCTGGAGTGGAACGCACCCCTGTGCAGTAAATTTAATGGTTTCTGAACCACACATAAGCATGGGCGGCGCATGAGGGCGCGCTACTGATGAGCGTGGACGTGACGCGAGGCGCACGGTGTGGATGACCATGAGCAATGTTACCACAGAATCCCGACTTGGATCAAGTCTACGTTCTAGGGCAATTAGGACCCATTTTTCAACCGTAATTTTGTCAAGTCTGCCCTCAGATTGAAGCTCAGAAACCAGGGAGTTGATCCTATCCTATATTTACACAATCCCACCATTTCTTTCACCAAACGGCATCCTTTTTCAAAAGAAATTGTGGAGGCACATTTCATGCAGATGAGCTCGCGTAGAAATTCTCCCTTCAAATTAAGGTGGTGCACCCTTAGGGCCTTTTCGAAACCTTTGCTTCGTCTCCGGCTTTGGCTTCGCCTCCGATTTCCGAATTACTGAAAAGCAAATAGAAATTGAAGCAAATATAAATAGTCTAATTTTGGGGTTCATGTCAATGGATTGAATGTTTCTGAAGCACAACAGGCATCAAAATATGGCTGGAGATCTAGCAGTTGGGAATCTAAAATCGCCTTAAGCCAAAGACGAAGCCGAAGCCAGGGATTTGAAAAGGCCCTTAGTCTTGTTTGCAAGACGATATTCGCGATGCGGGGCGCCCTCTAACGTACGCCGCAGACGACGGGCGAATGACCTTCGAATGTCATTGCGTGTATGGTACGCACTGACCTCTACACATAAACAGATCATCATTGTTTCACACTTGAAGTCGGCGCGAACTGGAAGTGCAACATGGCGGACCCACGACATCACTCTGTGAGCCAATGAAATGTCCAGGTGTAAGGTTCAGTGGGTACGGTACGTATGACGTAATGTTTATCAATAAAAAAATGTATAGAGTAAATCTACTGACCTCTACACCTGGACATTTCATTGGCTCACAGAAGTGACGTCTTTGGTCCGCCATGTTACACTTCCAGTTCGCGCCGACTTCAAGCGTTAGCACAGCAGAATATGGACAATGGTCCGTCCAGGTGTAGAGATCAGTGATGGTACGGCGTACATTAGAGGACGCCCGCATCGACGGCCTATGCGCGCTGCATACACCGCGATAAAGATCGTCTTGCAAACAAGACTAGGGTTCACTACACTTATTGGAACGATAATTTTAGCGCGAACTCATAGCATACAAATTAAGGGCACCCACAATATTAGATTTGGAAGATTTGGCCCCCAAAACATATAAATTAATTAAAAACAATTTTTTGATGGATTTTGGCTCAATTTTGGACCCAATTTTTGCTTTTTAAACGTGAAATCTGTCCAAATTCGACTTGGAATGGCTTCTCTGGTCCTGTAGACATCTTCTGAAAGAGTTTAAAAGAATATAATTTTTTGGCCAAAATTTTAAGAAAAAAACAAGGGGTTAACCCACTTTTTTATCAAAATTTGGCCAAAAATAGATTTTTTTTCAAAACGTCTTAAATATCATCTCTGATGCAAGAGGAACATCAATCCATAAAAACAATGCTAAAATTACAAAGATTTGGTGAAATATGACCTATTTTTTTACAACAAAACCGGTATTTTTATTTAATTTTTCCTCAAATTTTCGACCAAATGTTTTATTTAACGTGAATGTCGTCCAAATTCCAGTTGGAATGGCTTCTCCTAGCCTGTAGGCTTCTTCTGAAGGAGTTTTAAAAATTATTATTTTGGGCCAAAATTTGAAAAAAAATACAAGGGGTTAACCACTTTTGTATGTAAATTTGGCCAAAAATAGATTTTTCTCCAAACGTCTTAAATATCATCCCACAGGCTTCTTCAGAAGGAGTTTAAAAAATTGTTTTTTGGGGGCCAAAATTTGAAAAAAATACAAGGGGTTAACCCACTTTTTTATCTAAATTTGGCCAAAAATAGATTTTTCTCCAAACGTCTTAAATATCATCTCTGATGCAAAAATAACACCAATCCTTAAAAACAAAGCTAAAATTGCAAATATTTGGTAAAATATAACCTGTTTTTGACCCAAACAAAACGTATTTTTATTGGATTTTTCTTCAAATTTTCGACCAAATGTTTTATTTAACGTGAATTTCGTCCAAATTCCAGTTGGAATGGCTTCTCCTGTCGCACAGGCTTCTTCTGAAGGAGTTAAAAAATTATTATTTTTGGCCAAAATTTGAAAAAAATACAAGGGGTTAACCCACTTTTTTATCTAAATTTTGCCAAAAATAGATTTGTCTCCAAACGTCTTAAATATCATCTCTGATGCAAGAGGAACATCAATCCATAAAAACAAAGCTATTAAAATTGCAAAGATTTGGTGAAATATGACCTATTTTTTACCAAAATAAACTGTATTTTTATTTGATTTTTCATCAAATTTTCGACCAAATATTTTATTTAACGTGAATTTCGTCCAAATTCCAGTTGGAATGGCTTCTCCTGTCCCATAGGCTTCTTCTGAAGGAGTTAAACAAATTATTATTTTGGCCCAAAATTTGAAACAAATACAAGGGGTTAACCCACTTTTTAATCTAAATTTGGCCAAAAATAGATTTTTCTCCAAACGTCTTAAATGTCATCCCACAGGCTTCTTCAGAAGGAGTTTAAAAAATTGTTTTTTGGGGGCCAAAATTTGAAAAAAATACAAGGGGTTAACCCACTTTTTTATCTAAATTTGGCCAAAAATAGATTTTTCTCCAAACGTCTTAAATATCATCTCTGATGCAAAAATAACACCAATCCTTAAAAACAAAGCTAAAATTGCAAATATTTGGTAAAATATAACCTGTTTTTGACCCAAACAAAACGTATTTTTATTGGATTTTTCTTCAAATTTTCGACCAAATGTTTTATTTAACGTGAATTTCGTCCAAATTCCAGTTGGAATGGCTTCTCCTGTCGCACAGGCTTCTTCTGAAGGAGTTAAAAAATTATTATTTTTGGCCAAAATTTGAAAAAAATACAAGGGGTTAACCCACTTTTTTATCTAAATTTTGCCAAAAATAGATTTGTCTCCAAACGTCTTAAATATCATCTCTGATGCAAGAGGAACATCAATCCATAAAAACAAAGCTATTAAAATTGCAAAGATTTGGTGAAATATGACCTATTTTTTACCAAAATAAACTGTATTTTTATTTGATTTTTCATCAAATTTTCGACCAAATATTTTATTTAACGTAAATTTCGTCCAAATTCCAGTTGGAATGGCTTCTCCTGTCCCATAGGCTTCTTCTGAAGGAGTTAAACAAATTATTATTTTGGCCCAAAATTTGAAACAAATACAAGGGGTTAACCCACTTTTTAATCTAAATTTGGCCAAAAATAGATTTTTCTCCAAACGTCTTAAATGTCATCTCTGATGCAAGAGGAACATCAATCCATAAAAACAAAGCCAAAATTGCAAAGATTTGATGAAATATGACCTATTTTTGACCCCAAAAAACGTATTTTTATTTGATTTTTCCTCAAATTTCGACCAAATGTTTTATTTAACGTGAATTTCGTCCAAATTCCAGTTGGAATGGCTTCTCCTGTCCCACAGGCTTCTTCTAAAGGAGTTTAAAAAATTATTATTTTGGGCCAAAATTTGAAAAAAAATACAAGGGGTTCAACCACTTTTTTATCTAAATTTCGCCAAAAATAGATTTGTCTCCAAACGTCTTAAATATCATCTCTGATGCAAGAGGAACATCAAACCATAAAAACAAAGCCAAAATTGCAAAGATTTGATGAAATATGACCTATTTTTGACCCAGAAAAACGTATTTTTATTTGATTTTTCCTCAAATTTTCGACCAAATGTTTTATTTAACGTGAATTTCGTCCAAATTCCAGTTGGAATGGCTTCTCCTGTCCCACAGGCTTCTTCTGAAGGAGTTAAAACAATTATTATTTTGGGCCAAAATTTGAGAAAATTCTTTTTTTCTAAATATGGCCAAAAATAGATTTTTCTCCAAACGTCTTAAATATCATCTCTGATGCAAGAGGAACATCATTCCATAAAAACAAAACTAAAATGGCAAAGATTTGATGAAATATGACCTATTTTTGACCCCAAAAAAGGTATTTTTATTAGATTTTTCTTCAAATTTTCGACCAAATGTTTTATTTAACGTGAATTTCGTCCAAATTCCAGTTTGAATGGCTTCTCCTGTCCCACAGGCTTCTTCTGAAGGAGTTTAACAAATTATTATTTTGGGCCAAAATTTGAAAAAAATAGATTTGTCTCCAAACGTCTTAAAAATTATCTCTGATGCAAGAGGAACATCAATCCATGAAAACAAAACTAAAATGGCAAAGATTTGGTGAAATATGACCTATTTTGGACCCAGAAAAACGTATTTTTATTTGATTTTTCCTAAAATTTTCGACCATATGTTTTATTTAACGTAAATTTCGTCCAAATTCCAGTTGGAATGGCATCTCCTGTCCCATAGGCTTCTAAATTTCATCTCTGATGCAAGAGGAACATCAATCCATAAAAACAAAGCTAAAATTGCAAAGATTTGGTGAAATATGACCTATTTTGGACCCAGAAAAACGTATTTTTATTTGATTTTTCCTAAAATTTTCGACCATATGTTTTATTTAACGTAAATTTCGTCCAAATTCTAGTTGGAATGGCTTCTCCTGTCCCATAGGCTTCTTCTGAAGGAGATTAACAAATTATTATTTTGGGCCAAAATTTGAAAAAAATACAAGGGGTTAACCCACTTTTTTATCTAAATTTGGCCAAAAATAGATTTGTCTCCAAACGTCTTAAAAATTATCTCTGATGCAAGAGGAACATCAATCCATAAAAACAAAACTAAAATGGCAAAGATTTGGTGAAATATGACCTATTTTTGACCCAGAAAAACGTATTTTTATTTGATTTTTCCTAAAATTTTCGACCAAATGTTTTATTTAACGTGAATTTTGTCCAAATTCCAGTTGGAATGGCTTCTCCTGTCCCATAGGCTTCTTCTGAAGGAGTTTAACAAATTATTATTTTGGGCCAAAATTTGAAAAAAAATACAAGGGGTTAACCCACTTTTTTATCTAAATTTTGCCAAAAATAGATTTGTCTCCAAACGTCTTAAATATCATCTCTGATGCAAGAGGAACATCAATCCATAAAAACAAAGCTAAAATTGCAAAGATTTGGTGAAATATGACCTATTTTTGACCAAAAAACCCGTATTTTTATTGGATTTTTCCTCAAATTTTCGACCAAATGTTTTATTTAACGTGAATTTTGTCCAAATTTCAGTTGGAATGGCTTCTCCTGTCCCATAGGCTTCTTCTGAAGGAGTTTAACAAATTATTATTTTGGGCCAAAATTTGAAAAAAAATACAAGGGGTTAACCCACTTTTTTATCTAAATTTTGCCAAAAATAGATTTGTCTCCAAACGTCTTAAATATCATCTCTGATGCAAGAGGAACATCAACCCATAAAAACAAAGCTAAAATTGCAAAGATTTGGTGAAATATGACCTATTTTTGACCCAGAAAAACGTATTTTTATTTGATTTTTCCTCAAATTTTCGACCAAATGTTTTATTTAACGTGAATTTCGTCCAAATTCCAGTTGGAATGGCTTCTCCTGTCCTGTAGGCTTCTTCTGAAAGAGTTTTACAAATTATTATTTTGGCCCAAAATTTGAAAAAAATACAAGGGGTTAACCCACTTTTTTATCTAAATTTGGCCAAAAATAGATTTGTCTCCAAACGTCTTAAATATCATCTCTGATGCAAGAGGAACATCAATCCATAAAAACAAAGCTAAAATTGCAAAGATTTGGTGAAATATGACCTATTTTTGACAAAAAGAAAAGTATTTTTATATGATTTTTTTCTCAAATTTTCGACCAAATGTTTTATTTAACGTGAATTTCGTCCAAATTCCAGTTGGAATGGCTTCTCCTGTCCCATAGGCTTCTTCTGAAGGAGATTAACAAATTGTTATTTTGGGCCAAAATTTGAAAAAAATACAAGGGGTTAACCCACTTTTTTATCTAAATTTGGCCAAAAATTGATTTTTCTCCAAACGTCTTAAATATCATCTCTGATGCAAGAAGAACATCAATCCATAAAAACAAAGCTAAAATTGCAAAGATTTGGTGAAATATGACCTATTTTTGACCCAGAAAAACGTATTTATATTTGATTTTTCTTCAAATTTTCGACCAAATGTTTTATTTAACGTGAATTTCGTCCAAATTCCAGTTTGAATGGCTTCTCCTGTCCCACAGGCTTCTTCTGAAGGAGTTTAACAAATTATTATTTTGGGCCAAAATTTGAAAAAAATACAAGGGGTTAACCCACTTTTTTATCTAAATTTGGCCAAAAATAGATTTGTCTCCAAACGTCTTAAATTTCATCTCTGATGCAAGAGGAACATCAATCCATAAAAACAAAGCTAAAATTGCAAAGATTTGGTGAAATATGACCTATTTTTAACCCAGAAAAACGTATTTTTATTTGATTTTTCCTCAAATTTTCGACCAAATGTTTTATTTAACGTGAATTTCGTCCAAATTCCAGTTGGAATGGCTTATCCTGTCCCATAGGCTTCTTCGGAAGGAGTTAAAAAAATTGTTATTTTCGGCAAAAATTTGACCAAAAATAGATTTTCCCCCAAACGTCTTAAATATCATCTATGATGCAAGAGGAACATCAATCCATAAAAACAAAGCTAAAATTGCAAAGATTTGATGAAATATGACCTATTTTTGACCAAAAAAACCCGTATTTTTATTGGATTATTCCTCAAATTTTCGACCAAATGTTTTATTTAACGTGAATTTTATCCAAATTTCAGTTGGAATGGCTTCTCCTGTCCCATAGGCTTCTTCTGAAGGAGTTTAACAAATTATTATTTTGGGCCAAAATTTGAAAAAAATACAAGGGGTTAACCCACTTTTTTATCTAAATTTGGCCAAAAATAGATTTGTCTCCAAACGTCTTAAAAATTATCTCTGATGCAAGAGGAACATCAATCCATCAAAACAAAACCAAAATGGCAAAGATTTGGTGAAATATGACCTATTTTTGACCCAGAAAAACGTATTTTTATTTGATTTTTCCAAAAATTTTCGACCATATGTTTTATTTAACGTGAATTTCGTCCAAATTCCAGTTGGAATGGCATCTCCTGTCCCATAGGCTTCTTCTGAAGGAGTTTAACAGAATATTATTTTAGGCCAAAATTTGACCAAAAATAGATTTTTCTCCAAACGTCTTAAATATCATCTCTGATGCAAGAGGAACATCAATCCATAAAAACAAAGCTAAAATTGCAAAGATTTGATGAAATATGACCTATTTTTGACCAAAAAAACCGTATTTTTATTGGATTTTTCCTCAAATTTTCGACCAAATGTTTTATTTAACGTGAATTTTGTCCAAATTTCTGTTGGAATGGCTTCTCCTGTCCCATAGGCTTCTTCTGAAGGAGTTTAACAAATTATTATTTTGGGCCAAAATTTGAAAAAAAATACAAGGGGTTAACCCACTTTTTTATCTAAATTTTGCCAAAAATAGATTTGTCTCCAAACGTCTTAAATATCATCTCTGATGCAAGAGGAACATCAACCCATAAAAACAAAGCTAAAATTGCAAAGATTTGGTGAAATATGACCTATTTTTGACAAAAAGAAAAGTATTTTTATATGATTTTTTTCTCAAATTTTCGACCAAATGTTTTATTTAACGTGAATTTCGTCCAAATTCCAGTTGGAATGGCTTATCCTGTCCCACAGACTTCTTCTGAAGGAGCTTAACAAATTATTATTTTGGGCCAAAATTTGAAAAAAATACAAGGGGTTAACCCACTTTTTTATCTAAATTTGGCCAAAAATTGATTTTTCTCCAAACGTCTTAAATATCATCTCTGATGCAAGAAGAACATCAATCCATAAAAACAAAGCTAAAATTGCAAAGATTTGGTGAAATATGACCTATTTTTGACCCAGAAAAACGTATTTATATTTGATTTTTCTTCAAATTTTCGACCAAATGTTTTATTTAACGTGAATTTCGTCCAAATTCCAGTTTGAATGGCTTCTCCTGTCCCACAGGCTTCTTCTGAAGGAGTTTAACAAATTATTATTTTGGGCCAAAATTTGAAAAAAATACAAGGGGTTAACCCACTTTTTTATCTAAATTTGGCCAAAAATAGATTTGTCTCCAAACGTCTTAAATTTCATCTCTGATGCAAGAGGAACATCAATCCATAAAAACAAAGCTAAAATTGCAAAGATTTGGTGAAATATGACCTATTTTTAACCCAAAAAAAACGTATTTTTATTTGATTTTTCCCCCAAATTTTCGACCAAATGTTTTATTTAACGTGAATTTCGTCCAAATTCCAGTTGGAATGGCTTATCCTGTCCCATAGGCTTCTTCGGAAGGAGTTAACAAAATTGTTATTTTCGGCAAAAATTTGACCAAAAATAGATTTTCCCCCAAACGTCTTAAATATCATCTATGATGCAAGAGGAACATCAATCCATAAAAACAAAGCTAAAATTGCAAAGATTTGATGAAATATGACCTATTTTTGACCAAAAAAAACGTATTTTTATTGGATTTTTCCTCAAATTTTCGACCAAATGTTTTATTTAACGTGAATTTTATCCAAATTTCAGTTGGAATGGCTTCTCCTGTTCCATAGGCTTCTTCTGAAGGAGTTTAACAAATTATTATTTTGGGCCAAAATTTGAAAAAAATACAAGGGGTTAACCCACTTTTTTATCTAAATTTGGCCAAAAATAGATTTGTCTCCAAACGTCTTAAAAATTATCTCTGATGCAAGAGGAACATCAATCCATCAAAACAAAACCAAAATGGCAAAGATTTGGTGAAATATGACCTATTTTTGACCCAGAAAAACGTATTTTTATTTGATTTTTCCTAAAATTTTCGACCATATGTTTTATTTAACGTGAATTTCGTCCAAATTCCAGTTGGAATGGCATCTCCTGTCCCATAGGCTTCTAAATTTCATCTCTGATGCAAGAGGAACATCAATCCATAAAAACAAAGCTAAAATTGCAAAGATTTGGTGAAATATGACCTATTTTTGACCAAAAAAACCCGTATTTTTATTGGATTATTCCTCAAATTTTCGACCAAATGTTTTATTTAACGTGAATTTTATCCAAATTTCAGTTGGAATGGCTTCTCCTGTCCCATAGGCTTCTTCTGAAGGAGTTTAACAAATTATTATTTTGGGCCAAAATTTGAAAAAAATACAAGGGGTTAACCCACTTTTTTATCTAAATTTGGCCAAAAATAGATTTGTCTCCAAACGTCTTAAAAATTATCTCTGATGCAAGAGGAACATCAATCCATCAAAACAAAACCAAAATGGCAAAGATTTGGTGAAATATGACCTATTTTTGACCCAGAAAAACGTATTTTTATTTGATTTTTCCAAAAATTTTCGACCATATGTTTTATTTAACGTGAATTTCGTCCAAATTCCAGTTGGAATGGCATCTCCTGTCCCATAGGCTTCTTCTGAAGGAGTTTAACAGAATATTATTTTAGGCCAAAATTTGACCAAAAATAGATTTTTCTCCAAACGTCTTAAATATCATCTCTGATGCAAGAGGAACATCAATCCATAAAAACAAAGCTAAAATTGCAAAGATTTGATGAAATATGACCTATTTTTGACCAAAAAAACCGTATTTTTATTGGATTTTTCCTCAAATTTTCGACCAAATGTTTTATTTAACGTGAATTTTGTCCAAATTTCTGTTGGAATGGCTTCTCCTGTCCCATAGGCTTCTTCTGAAGGAGTTTAACAAATTATTATTTTGGGCCAAAATTTGAAAAAAAATACAAGGGGTTAACCCACTTTTTTATCTAAATTTTGCCAAAAATAGATTTGTCTCCAAACGTCTTAAATATCATCTCTGATGCAAGAGGAACATCAACCCATAAAAACAAAGCTAAAATTGCAAAGATTTGGTGAAATATGACCTATTTTTGACAAAAAGAAAAGTATTTTTATATGATTTTTTTCTCAAATTTTCGACCAAATGTTTTATTTAACGTGAATTTCGTCCAAATTCCAGTTGGAATGGCTTATCCTGTCCCACAGACTTCTTCTGAAGGAGCTTAACAAATTATTATTTTGGGCCAAAATTTGAAAAAAATACAAGGGGTTAACCCACTTTTTTATCTAAATTTGGCCAAAAATTGATTTTTCTCCAAACGTCTTAAATATCATCTCTGATGCAAGAAGAACATCAATCCATAAAAACAAAGCTAAAATTGCAAAGATTTGGTGAAATATGACCTATTTTTGACCCAGAAAAACGTATTTATATTTGATTTTTCTTCAAATTTTCGACCAAATGTTTTATTTAACGTGAATTTCGTCCAAATTCCAGTTTGAATGGCTTCTCCTGTCCCACAGGCTTCTTCTGAAGGAGTTTAACAAATTATTATTTTGGGCCAAAATTTGAAAAAAATACAAGGGGTTAACCCACTTTTTTATCTAAATTTGGCCAAAAATAGATTTGTCTCCAAACGTCTTAAATTTCATCTCTGATGCAAGAGGAACATCAATCCATAAAAACAAAGCTAAAATTGCAAAGATTTGGTGAAATATGACCTATTTTTAACCCAAAAAAAACGTATTTTTATTTGATTTTTCCCCCAAATTTTCGACCAAATGTTTTATTTAACGTGAATTTCGTCCAAATTCCAGTTGGAATGGCTTATCCTGTCCCATAGGCTTCTTCGGAAGGAGTTAACAAAATTGTTATTTTCGGCAAAAATTTGACCAAAAATAGATTTTCCCCCAAACGTCTTAAATATCATCTATGATGCAAGAGGAACATCAATCCATAAAAACAAAGCTAAAATTGCAAAGATTTGATGAAATATGACCTATTTTTGACCAAAAAAAAACGTATTTTTATTGGATTTTTCCTCAAATTTTCGACCAAATGTTTTATTTAACGTGAATTTTATCCAAATTTCAGTTGGAATGGCTTCTCCTGTTCCATAGGCTTCTTCTGAAGGAGTTTAACAAATTATTATTTTGGGCCAAAATTTGAAAAAAATACAAGGGGTTAACCCACTTTTTTATCTAAATTTGGCCAAAAATAGATTTGTCTCCAAACGTCTTAAAAATTATCTCTGATGCAAGAGGAACATCAATCCATCAAAACAAAACCAAAATGGCAAAGATTTGGTGAAATATGACCTATTTTTGACCCAGAAAAACGTATTTTTATTTGATTTTTCCTAAAATTTTCGACCATATGTTTTATTTAACGTGAATTTCGTCCAAATTCCAGTTGGAATGGCATCTCCTGTCCCATAGGCTTCTTCTGAAGGAGTTTAACAGAATATTATTTTGGGCCAAAATTTGACCAAAAATAGATTTTTCTCCAAACGTCTTAAATATCATCTCTGATGCAAGAGGAACATCAATCCATAAAAACAAAGCTAAAATTGCAAAGATTTGATGAAATATGACCTATTTTTGACCAAAAAAACCGTATTTTTATTGGATTTTTCCTCAAATTTTCGACCAAATGTTTTATTTAACGTGAATTTTGTCCAAATTTCTGTTGGAATGGCTTCTCCTGTCCCATAGGCTTCTTCTGAAGGAGTTTAACAAATTATTATTTTGGGCCAAAATTTGAAAAAAAATACAAGGGGTTAACCCACTTTTTTATCTAAATTTTGCCAAAAATAGATTTGTCTCCAAACGTCTTAAATATCATCTCTGATGCAAGAGGAACATCAACCCATAAAAACAAAGCTAAAATTGCAAAGATTTGGTGAAATATGACCTATTTTTGACCCAAAATAAATTATTTTTAAATGATTTTTCCTCAAATTTTCGACCAAATGTTTTATTTAACGTGAATTTCGTCCAAATTCCAGTTGGAATGGCTTCTCCTGTCACACAGGCTTCTTCGGAAGGAGTTAAAAAAATTGTTATTTTCGGCAAAAATTTGACCAAAAATAGATTTTCCCCCAAACGTCTTAAATATCATCTATGATGCAAGAGGAACATCAATCCATAAAAACAAAGCTAAAATTGCAAAGATTTGATGAAATATGACCTATTTTTGACCAAAAAAACCGTATTTTTATTGGATTTGTCCTCAAATTTTCGACCAAATGTTTTATTTAACGTGAATTTTATCAAAATTTCAGTTGGAATGGCTTCTCCTGTCCCATAGGCTTCTTCTGAAGGAGTTTAACAAATTATTATTTTGGGCCAAAATTTGAAAAAAATACAAGGGGTTAACCCACTTTTTTATCTAAATTTGGCCAAAAATAGATTTGTCTCCAAACGTTTTAAAAATTATCTCTGATGCAAGAGGAACATCAATCCATCAAAACAAAACCAAAATGGCAAAGATTTGGTGAAATATGACCTATTTTTGACCCAGAAAAACGTATTTTTATTTGATTTTTCCTAAAATTTTCGACCATATGTTTTATTTAACGTGAATTTCGTCCAAATTCCAGTTGGAATGGCATCTCCTGTCCCATAGGCTTCTTCTGAAGGAGTTTAACAAAATATTATTTTGGGCCAAAATTTGACCAAAAATAGATTTTTCTCCAAACGTCTTAAATATCATCTCTGATGCAAGAGGAACATCAATCCATAAAAACAAAGCTAAAATTGCAAAGATTTGATGAAATATGACCTATTTTTGACCCAAAATAAATTATTTTTAAATGATTTTTCCTCAAATTTTCGACCAAATGTTTTATTTAACGTGAATTTCGTCCAAATTCCAGTTGGAATGGCTTCTCCTGTCACACAGGCTTCTTCGGAAGGAGTTAAACAAATAGTTATTTTGGGCCAAAATTTGAAAAAAATACAAGGGGTTAACCCACTTTTTTATCTAAATTTGGCCAAAAATACATTTTTCTCCAAACGTCTTAAATATCATCTCTGATGCAAGAGGAACATCAATCCATAAAAACAAAGCTAAAATTGCAAAGATTTGGTCAAATATGACCTATTTTTGACAAAAAGAAAAGTATTTTTATTTGATTTTTTTCTCAAATTTTCGACAAAATGTTTTATTTAACGTGAATTTCGTCCAAATTCCAGTTGGAATGGCTTCTCCTCTCCCATAGGCTTCTTCTGAAGGAGATTAACAAATTATTATTTTGGGCCAAAATTTGAAAAAAAATACAAGGGGTTAACCCACTTTTTTATCTAAATTTTTCCTCAAATTTTCGACCAAATGTTTTATTTAACGTGAATTTCGTCCAAATTCCAGTTGGAATGGCTTATCCTGTCCCACAGGCTTCTTCGGAAGGAGTTAAAAAAATTGTTATTTTTGGCCAAAATTTGAAAAAAATACAAGGGGTTAACACACTTTTTTATCTAAATTTGGCCAAAAATAGATTTGTCTCCAAACGTCTTAAAAATTATCTCTGATGCAAGAGGAACATCAATCCATAAAAACAAAACTAAAATGGCAAAGATTTGGTGAAATATGACCTATTTTTGACCCAGAAAAACGTATTTTTATTTGATTTTTCCTAAAATTTTCGACCATATGTTTTATTTAACGGGAATTTCGTCCAAATTCCAGTTTGGAATGGCATCTCCTGTCGATGTCCCATAGGCTTCTTCTGAAGGAGTTTAACAAAATATTATTTTGGGCCAAAATTTGACCAAAAATAGATTTTTCTCCAAACGTCTTAAATGTCATCTCTGATGCAAGAGGAACATCAATCCATAAAAACAAAGCTAAAATTGCAAAGATTTGATGAAATATGACCTATTTTTGACCAAAAAAACCGTATTTTTATTGGATTTTTCCTCAAATTTTCGACCAAATGTTTTATTTAACGTGAATTTTGTCCAAATTTCAGTTGGAATGGCTTCTCCTGTCCCATAGGCTTCTTCTGAAGGAGTTTAACAAATTATTATTTTGGGCCAAAATTTGAAAAAAATACCAGTGGTTAACCCACTTTTTTATCTAAATTTGGCCAAAAATACATTTGTCTCCAAACGTCTTAAATATCATCTCTGATGCAAGAGGAACATCAATCCATAAAAACAAAACTAAAATGGCAAAGATTTGGTGAAATATGACCTATTTTTGACCCAGAAAAACGTATTTTTATTTGATTTTTCCTAAAATTTTCGACCATATGTTTTATTTAACGTGAATTTCGTCCAAATTCCAGTTGGAATGGCATCTCCTGTCCCATAGGCTTCTTCTGAAGGAGTTTAACAAAATATTATTTTGGGCCAAAATTTGACCAAAAATAGATTTTTCCCCAAACGTCTTAAATATCATCTCTGGTGCAAGAGGAACATCAATCCATAAAAACAAAGCCAAAATTGCAAAGATTTGATGAAATATGACCTATTTTTGACCAAAAAAACCGTATTTTTATTGGATTTTTCCTCAAATTTTCGACCAAATGTTTTATTTAACGTGAATTTTGTCCAAATTTCAGTTGGAATGGCTTCTCCTGTCCCATAGGCTTCTTCTGAAGGAGTTTAACAAATTATTATTTTGGGCCAAAATTTGAAAAAAAATACAAGGGGTTAACCCACTTTTTTATCTAAATTTGGCCAAAAATACATTTGTCTCCAAACGTCTTAAATATCATCTCTGATGCAAGAGGAACATCAATCCATAAAAACAAAGCTAAAATTGCAAAGATTTGGTGAAATATGACCTATTTTTGACCATAAAAAAACTTATTTTTAATGGATTTTTACTCAAATTTTCGACCCTATTTTATATTTAACATGAATTTCGTCCAAATTCCAGTTGGAATGGCTTCTCCTGTCCTGTAAGCTTCTTCTAAATTTGGCACAGATAGCTCAGTCCTTCAATTCACTTCAATCAGGCATTATGACATTAAGTCAGTCTGCGAAAATATCTATTCACTTGCATCATCGGTTGAGATGAGTTAGCGTTCAGCACTCCGGGATTATTTTTAACAAAACTCGATCCGAGGCGGGTTCAGGCCTATGGTACCGGGAAGCACATCCATGCATTTCCGGCCTTGATCTGTGCTGACAGACATTTCCGGTCTTGCTCGTGACGTGTTTATGCGTCATCCGTTTTGAATCTCAGACAAACGTTGTGGGTATCGTCCTCCGGCGCAAACTGGTTATAAATAAATAGGTCAGGGAACTAGACCAGGCAGCGTATAAGACTCTCCCAGATGTCATGCTTGCCCATTTAAACCTCATTCGGTTTGGGACGACCGTTCATGCCATAACGGTAAAGGTGTTGTCGTCCATTCGATCGTCGATTTGCTCTCTTAGTGTTGCGACGATCTCTTGGTCGATGAACAGATGAGTGCTGTCGAGATCGACCAGGATGAACCTCCTTCCCAGAGTTTGTAGCTCGTCCAGGTGGAGCAAAAACTGCTTCATGACGGGATCGCTAAGGATGGGAGAGCGAATGATCACATAAACGTTAATAATAATTGGGGAGGCCAATCGTCCTTACTCGCAGCTGGGATGTTGAATTACGAAGGACGCGGCTACAACGTGGTCGAGTCGCTGGCACGTAAAGGCGCCTACAGCACCCGGCCACATCGACTCATATATGACTACGGAGAACAGCCTGAGATTGAAAGTGTTTGAGATCGGAAGAAAAAACCTTGTTGGAACCCTCGTGGCACAGGAGAGGACCAACGCACAACTCTACTCACAAATGGTCCAGGCCAGGAATCGAACCCGGGCCACATTGGTAAGAGGCGAGCGCTATACGCACAGGCCACCCATGCAACCCTCAATCACGAGTAGTACTGATACTGATAGAAAGTTTCAAAATGGATTTCAAAATGTTGTAAAAAATAGGAAAACATGTTAAATGACCCTTGGCTATTGTTGGACAATTGACTTGATCAGTCCTATAAAAATATTAATTGTTATCACATAAACTCGCAGAAGCATGCAAAACCAGAATAACACCACCACAATATCATCGATTACCAAAGCGACCACGCCCCCCCTCAAAAAAGAAAAAAAAGAAAATGGCCGGAAAATCATGCATGGTGACTTGTTGTACCGAGTTCTATTGGTTTTCCTGTCCCAATTGTACACAATACTCCATTCCTTACCATTCAACCAGAACGCCTTTAATCACGTTCACCATCTTTCTAAAGAATTTTTCCCAAATTTGGGACTTTCACTCAGTTTTATTTTAAAAATGCAGTCGTTATTTGAAGACGTTGGATTGAGTGAAATGCGCGACTATGCGTGACAAACATTAGCCTGGTACCCTAATCGCCATAAAACCAAACTTAATGATTTTATTCCATGTACCAGACTAGTATAGTGCCCATAGTCAATATTAGCTTTTTGCAATAGTGGTACTTCGGCACCAGTCTAACATATTAGTGGTCTCTTATCCAGTCGTTATATGGCTTTAAAAAGTTGTAGTCCCCTATTATCTTACTCTATGAGCTTTTTCGAATTCATTGCTTCTAGTTCGTTTGGTTTAAGGCGATTTTAGAAGCCCAAACGTCCAGAAAATGTCACTGTTTGAAACATATTTAACGACACACAGATAAACAAACACAGAACAAATTCAAATCCATTTATTTTGTTTTTTACATTTTCTGACAAATGCTTTTATTTAATTCATTTCAGTACAGAATATTCAAGAAGAATATTATTTGTAACCACTACAATACAACTAATGTGACATCTTTGTGGAAAAGGAAATCCCGTTTGAAATTCAGATTGTTTATTGTCTTATAACCAGTTCGCGCCGGGATTATTTTAACATCGATCGCCGAGCCGAGGGGCGGGATTAATTTTAACGAAACTCGATCCGAAGCGGGTTCAGGCTGATAGTGCCGGGAAGCACACCCACGCATTTCCGGACTTGCTCGCTGCCGACATACTTTTCTGAACTTGAACTTGGCGTGTTTATGCGTCATCCGTTTTGAATTTGGGGAGATTTTTGCGTTTATATACGTCATCCGGCGCGATTAATTTCACCTTGCACCGGATTATACGCACGACTGCACAGCAACCTTTGTCTAGCAGCTGCACTGCACAATGGACCTGTGTTTGCGGCTATCACACAGGCCGTGTTCTACGGCGTAGCGCAGCCGACAACAGCAATCCGGACGGATTACCAGGCCGCGGTCCTAGCCTCTCCCTGGCGTCAAATGTCAAAAGTAGGAATATTTGAAAACCTGCAAAAGTTTGTCAACCCGACTCCAACTAACTCCACCGTTTGCGGCAACTTGTCTATCCAGTTTTAACCAGTTCGCGCCGGGATTATTGTAACATTCACCGAGCCGAGGCGCGGGGTTCAATTATTTTTTAACAAAACTTGATTCGACGCGCGAAGCACAACCTTGGCGTTTCCGGCCTTGCTCGCTGTTGACAGACATTTCCGGCCTTGCTCGCTGCTGACAGACATTTCCGGCCTTGCTCGCTGCTGACAGACATTTCCGGCCTTGCTCGCTGTTGACAGACATTTCCGGCCTTGCTCGCTGCTGACAGACATTTCCGGCCTTGCTCGCTGTTGACAGACATTTCCGGCCTTGCTCGCTGCTGACAGACATTTCCGGCCTTGCTCGCTGCTGACAGACATTTCCAGCCTTGCTCGCTGCTGACAGACATTTCCGGCCTTTCTCGCTGCTGACAGACATTTCCGGCCTTGCTCGCTGCTGACAGACATTTCCGGCCTTGCTCACTGCTGACAGACATTTCCGGCCTTGCTCGCTGTTGACAGACATTTCCGGCCTTGCTCGCTGCTGACAGACATTTCCGGCCTTGATCGTTACGTGTTTATGCGTCATCCGTTTAGAATCTCGGCAAAAACTTCGCGTGTATCTACGTCCTCCGTTGCGAACTGGTTTTAACATTGGACGAGTTTGCCAATGAAATGGTTTAGTTAGCTCGCGTCAAATTAATGAACTGTCAATTTTGTTTGTATATCTTTCTATCCAACAACATACGGCCATAAACGAACATAAGTAAACATCAAATTTGAACGAACAAAAACAGTTTCTCTCATATCATCCTAAACCTTTTTCGGCATTAAACTATTCTAAATGTAAAACGACCACAACCAAACAAAAAATAGTCTGCAAAATATACCACGTCGTATAAATGCTGTAACATTTAAATAAAGCTAGCAGCTTAATTGAGGTATAAAATGTCATTCTAACAAAACTATTTAAAATTGTATTTACAATTAGTCCACTGTTTAGTCAAAGGTATCCTAATGTTTATACACATTTACTATATTTTATAAACATAAGGCACACATATTTCGTCATTTATTTTGTTCAATTAAAGTTTTTCAAAGTTTGAAAAAAAAATATAAAAAAAATCGACATTTATTTCTTAAAATACTATGCAAACGAGTTTTATTCTATACCGAAATTAACATCACCAAACGTGTATAATTATATAAGTGTATAATTTTAACAGATTCGTATAATCTAACAAATTCACAGACAACAAAGGAAAAGTAGGAAGGTTTTTATTCTGGAAATAGAAAACTTAGAAGCCTTTTAAACAAGACTTTGAGGTTTTTTTTACAAGCTTTCTTCAAAAACGGTGTTTATTATTTTGTGAATGCATAGTTATTATAAAGAACCCTACTATTCTCTGCAGGGCCCAATTTCATAGAGCTGCTAAGCAAAACAAATTCCTTAGCACAAAAAGTCTTGCTCATTAAAAACAGGTTACCTGCCAAAATTATACATGTTTTTCATGCTAAGCAAAAAAACAGCTGATTATCAATCCAGAACAATAAAGATCAGGTGAAAATTTGGTCTGTAACCTTGTTTTTGCCAAGGACAAATTGTCATGCTAAGCAAATTTGTGTGCTTAGCAGCTCTATGAAATTGGCCCCAGGTAATTCGACCTTTTTTTTAATTTCCAATACAATTTCAGTGCTAAGTTTTATTTTAAAAGAAATAAACCATTATGTGACCGTCCACGACAAAAGGGCTGTAAAGTAGACATCTTGACGTTTTGAGATATTTAGAGAAATGAAACCTACAAGAAATAAGCTTTAAAATGATGTATTACAAGACATAGTTGGTATTTATGGTTTAGCTACAACAAGTAACACTGTTTTCAGAATAATTCAATAGTTTGGTTTTTCGATGTTTTAGGATTTAGTGATAAAACCCTGACAACCTAATTATGAGATAAACAGTTTTGAAGTTCAGAAAAGCGTATTATTTCTATACACAATTGTTTCACAAAAACGACAAAAAAACACACTTCTGGGTGACGGATTATGTTCAAATTTGGGGAGATTGTAGATAAAAAGTTTGTGATTCAGAAAAACCCAAAACCTCAAAATGGTAAAATTCACCCTGAAATGACTTCACGAGTACATTGTAATAAAACACGTTGTGCGACTTTGTCCGGGTTTCGTTGGAACAGGTCACACATAAACTACCTTTAACCCAAGTAAGCATTTTGACTTGTTTGATAATTCGGTAGGTTATTTTTTGAGATAAATTCAAATAATCCTACATGCTTTCAACCCAGATGACACGGTAATTGAAATTATTTTTTCCACAGATGGGTTAGTTTATTTCTTGCCGTAGTTGTAGAACCCCTCTCCGTTTTTCGTGCCCAGTTTCCCTTCCGACACCTTCTGATCCAAGAGTCGACTTGGCTCAAAAGTCGGATTATCTGGGTATTTCTCGTGCCACCCTGCGAAAAAAACCAAGAATATCTGAATTAAAAATCTTGGTACATTTACCTTGGCTTCCGATTTTGGTGTCCAAATATACCGAACATTGTTGTTGAAAATATGTCGATAGACTGGGTATATCAAATGCTTTTTGGGCCTTTTTTATTTCCGAACGCCAAACAGCCAGAGCTTTATGTTAACCAGTTCGCGCCGTGATTATTTTAACATCACCGAGCCGAGGCGCGGGATTTATTTTTGACGGAACTCGATCCGAGGCGGGATCAGGCTGATGGTACCGGGAAGCACACCCAGGCATTTCCGGCCTTGCTCGCAGCTGACAGACATTTCCGGCCTTGCTCGTTGCGTGTTTATGCTTCATCCGTTTTGAATCTGGGGAAAACTTTGCGTGTGTATATACGTCCTCTGGCGCTAACTGGTTAACTCAGACCAATGCGCTTTGCATTATTACCCCGGTCATTGGGCCCATGAAACATTCCAAATACTATCACAGTTCCCTGGGGAGTATACAGCTCAATGCTGCCATTTCGTCGCCAAGCAGCTTAAATCAACCACAATAACCATCTCTGCCCTCACAGGTACCCAATTACTCCTGGGTGGAGAGAAGCAATGAGTGACAAAGTGCCTTGCCCAAGGGCACATGCACCGTATAGTGCTAGGCCGGACTCGAACCCACAACCTGCAGCTTTATCTACAGATTACAAATTCAATGACCCACACCTTGAGACCTCGACACTGGTGACCACTGACTGAATCCTGCAAAATCGTGCAAAATTCTACAGTAATTCTCACCATCAATGATGAATTTGGTGACATCGAGACCAACGTAGTCCGCCAACTCAAATGGTCCCATGGGGTACCCAGCACCTAGTTTCATCGCAGTGTCTATGTCTCTCGCCGAGGCGTCACCTAGAAAAAGGTGAGCAACACAACCACAGGGCCAATTTAATAAAGCTGCTAAGCACACACAAAAATTGCTAAGCACAACAAATATTGCTTAGCACAAAATAAATTGCTTAGCACAAAATAAATTGCTTAGCACAAAATAAATTGCTTAGCACAAAAACAAATATTACTTTAAAAAAACCAGGTAACCAGCCCAAAACTCCATGTGCTTTTCAGGCTTAGCAAAAACCAGCTAAATAACAGTTACAAACAGTGCACGTCTGAAAATTTGGTCTGTAACCCTGTTTTTGCCGAGGAAAATTGTTCATGCTAAGCACATTTTTGGTGCTTAGCAGCTCTATGAAATTGGCCCATCGACAGATCATATTAAAGGATTGTGTGATAAATTTGTCTTAGCAACACATTTGGTTTATTTATTAATATATTTATTTAATTTTCTACTCCATTTAAAAGGTAGGATACACCATTGGTAATTCCTTGAATTATCAGGATTGGGTGGATTTGGGGGGGTTGTATTTTATAGTAAATATTAGTTAAAAAGTGTGGATGTTCAAATGAAAGCAAGAAAAACAGCGTTCGTTTACAACCGGCGTTGGGCAGTGGATCTAAAGTAGTTTTTTTTTCGAGTTTGCCGTCCGGCGTTTGTGAATTTTGTTTATAAATTTAATTTTTCGTAACAATTACAGGATATCTATCGCAATCATTTTGCTGGATGCCTACAATCATTATTCACTTTCAAAATAAGTCAGATATTTCTGGTAACAATTTGGTAGTTAACATTTTCGATATCTGCAAATGGTGTACAAAAACTATTTTAATGTTTTGAATACCGCAATTTTATAAAAAAATTACCTTCCCAACCCCAACAACAAAATTCACGTCAAGTTTTGTGAAATTGTTAGCAGTATCCTTACCCCGTTCTAGAAGTCTGATAGATTCCATCATGTAAGGTACCAGTAGTCGATTGACAATAAATCCTGGTGTATCCTGACGAGGCAAAAAAATATGTAGCAAGATCGAAAAAATGAGTATTCAAAACACCGGGATTATATTAACATTCTGAGTGACGTCTCTACAAGAAAAAGCAGGACGTCCTAGGTACGAGTCCCACCCAAGTAAGTTCAACACCGCATCTGTGGGTAGCACACCCTGATATTCCCAGCCTCGCTCGTGCAAGCCAGCCGCCGACTAATGTCTCTACAAGAAAAAGCAGTACGTCGTAGGTACAAGTCCCACCCAAGTAAGTTCAACACCGCATCTGTGGGTAGCACACCCCGATATATCCGGCAACACCGCCAATTTGTAAGA
This sequence comes from Crossaster papposus, assembly GCA_037893245.1. Classification (NCBI taxonomy): domain Eukaryota; kingdom Metazoa; phylum Echinodermata; class Asteroidea; order Velatida; family Solasteridae; genus Crossaster; species Crossaster papposus. Next base: position 925,398 of record JBAIAA010000682.1, on the reverse strand, counting down.
AAGCTGCGTCGAGTTAGTCACCACAACTTGGAACAAAAAATCGGTACCCAGTGTGTTTTTCGTGAAATTCATCCCCGGTCTCTTAGCATTCGTCTCTGTACTTACTTTGCAGGCAACTGGTACTTTGCCCAGCTTTACAATAAACTCCGTGAGCGTTTTAATCGTAGCTTCGCTCTGCTCTGGTGTTCTCACGACCTGAAAAAAAGTTACGGCAAATTTTATACTTTTCTTCAGACAAACCGATCCCATTTGAGGATAGACTGTTTCCTGACCCCTATCACTATACATTTTTATAGGAGGCAGGAACCAGTCTACTCTGCAAGAACTGTATATGTCTGGGGCCAATTTCATAGAGCTGCTAAGCACACAAATTTGCTTAGCATGACAATTTGTCCTTAGCAAAAACAAGGTTACAGACCAAATTTTCACCTGATCTTTATTGTTCTGGATTGATAATCAGCTGTTTTTTGCTTAGCATGAAAAACACGTATAATTTTGGCTGGTAATAACCTGTATTAATGAGAAAGACTTTTTTGTGCTAAGCAATTTGTTTTGCTTAGCAGCTCTATAAAATTGGTCCCAGGTGTATTTTGATGGATTTAGCTGTCAACACCAGTGTTATAAACAACGAAAGTCTAAAGCTAATAACGAGAGCTAATCCCCATTGAACAATGCCAGAGATGGATCCTGCTGTGTTGGGTGACCGCAGACTCTGAAGCAGTTTGAACTTTGAGATTTCTGACCTGATGGATCTCGCTGCACTCTGCAGCCAAGCCACTTTGACAAACGATGCAAACTGTTGCATTTGCAGGGTTTCTAGCCAAAATACCTTGGAGGGTTAAGTTAATGAACCTATATAATTACATGTTTATCTCAAATATTGTTTTCTGCATATAAAATAAACGGAGTTTGGAGTACAATATAAACAGCTGGTCTCCATTTTGTTTTTTTATCCCGGCCCCCTGCTGCACATTAAGATGCCCGCGGCTATCGGTAACCAGTTATATGTGGAAAAGGGAAAATCAATACCTCGACGAGTTTCATAACGGGCACGGGATTGAAGAAGTGAATTCCGCCAAACCGATCTCTTCTATCGGTGACGCTGGCAATGTCTGTGATGGGAAGGGAGGAGGTATTGCTGGTAAAGATGGTGCTCCTGCGAAACAACAACACGAAAAAGCTTCATTAGTTCTGCGAACAGACATAAATGCATAGACCGCCAGTCGTTTTCACAAAAAACGCGATTGAAAAAGGATTTTTGTTGTTGCCCTAATGGCCGCCCATACAATTATACCAGTTTTTCTATATGCCTTTTAACCAGTTCGCGCCGGGATTATTTTAACATCCCCGAGCCGACGCGCGGGATTATTGTTAACGAAACTCGATCCGAGGCGGGTTCAGGCCGATGGTACCGGGAAGCACACCCACGCATTTCTGGCCTTGCTCGCTGCTGACAGACATTTCCGGCCTTGCTCGCTGCTGACAGACATTTCCGGCCTTGCTCGCTACTGAAAGACATTTCCGGCCTTGCTCGCTACTGACAGACATTTCTGGCCTTGCTCGCTGCTGACAGACATTTCCGGCATTGCTCGCTGCTGACAGACATTTCCGGCCTTGCTCGCTGCTGACAGACATTTCTGGCCTTGCTCGCTGCTGACAGACATTTCCGGCCTTGCTATCTGCTGACAGACATTTCCAGCCTTGCTCGCTGCTGACAGACATTTCCGGCCTTGCTCGCTACTGACAGACATTTCCGGCCTTGCTCGCTGCCGACAGACATTTTCGGCATTGCTCGCTGCTGACAGACATTTCCCGGCCTTGCTCGCTGCTGACAGACATTTCCGGCCTTGCTCGCTACTGAAAGACATTTCCGGCCTTGCTCGCTACTGACAGACATTTCTGGCCTTGCTCGCTACTGACAGACATTTCTGGCCTTGCTCGCTACTGACAGACATTTCCGGCCTTGCTCGCTGCTGACAGACATTTCCGGCCTTGCTCGCTGCTGACAGACATTTCCGGCCTTGCTCGCTGCTGACAGACATTTCCGGCCTTGCTCGCTGCTGACAGACATTTCGGGCCTTGCTCGCTACTGACAGACATTTCCGGCTTTGCTCGCTGCTGACAGACATTTCTGGCCTTGCTCGCTGCTGACAAACATTTCCGGCCTTGCTAACTGCTGACAGACATTTCCGGCCTTGCTCGCTGCTGACAGACATTTCCGGCCTTGCTCGCTGCTGACAGACATTTCTGGCCTTGCTCGCTGCTGACAGACATTTCCGGTCTTGCTCGCTGCTGACAGACATTTCCCGGCCTTGCTCGCTGCTGACAGACATTTCCGGCCTTGCTCGCTGCTGACAGACATTTCCGGCCTTGCTCGCTGCTGACAGACATTTCCGGCCTTGCTCGCTGGTGACAGACATTTCCGGCCTTGCTCGCTGCCGACAGACATTTCCGGCCTTGCTCGCTGCCGACAGACATTTCCGGCCTTGCTCGCTGCCGACAGACATTTCCGGCCTTGCTCGCTGCCGACAGACATTTCCGGCCTTGCTCGCTGCCGACAGACATTTCCGGCCTTGCTCGCTACTTTCCGGCCTTGCTCGCTGCTGACAGACATTTCCGGCCTTGCTCGCTGCTGACAGACATTTCCGGCCTTGCTCGCTGCTGACAGACATTTCCGGCCTTGCTCGCTACTGACAGACATTTCGGGCCTTGCTCGCTACTGACAGACATTTCCGGCTTTGCTCGCTGCTGACAGACATTTCTGGCCTTGCTCGCTGCTGACAAACATTTCCGGCCTTGCTAACTGCTGACAGACATTTCCGGCCTTGCTCGCTGCTGACAGACATTTCCAGCCTTGCTAACTGCTGACAGACATTTCCGGCCTTGCTCGCTGCTGACGGACATTTCCGGCCTTGCTCGCTGCTGACGGACATTTCCGGCCTTGCTCGCTGCTGACGGACATTTCCGGCCTTGCTCGCTACTGACAGGCATTTCCGGCCTTGCTCGCTGCTGACAGACATTTCCGGCCTTGCTTGCTGCTGACGGACATTTCCGGCCTTGCTCGCTGCTGACAGACATTTCCCGGCCTTGCTCACTGCTGACAGACATTTCCGGCCTTGCTCGCTGCTGACAGACATTTCCGGCCTTGCTCGCTGCCGACAGACATTTCCGGCCTTGCTCGTGACGTGTTGATGCGTCATCCGTTTTGAATCTGGAGAAAACTTTGCGTGTATATACGTCCTCCGGCGAGAACTGGTTAATAAGGCTGTGCAATTTTACAGATTTGTATCCAAAACCCAAAATAAACGTGGCAAACTTACGCGGGGGCCACTTTGTCGAGACGACTAAACAGCTCTTGTTTGACGTTGAGGTTTTCTATGATCGCTTCGATCACAAGATCTGTCTCTGCTACGACTTCAGACGCGTCTGTGTTGGTGTCGACCAGAGACATTGCATTTTTCGTAAAGTTTTCCGCTGCCTAGGGTAAAAAAAGATGAGGTAAAAGCACAATTTATCACATAAACTAGACAAAAAATACAGAAGTAAAAAAACTTTCCAGATATTTGGGAGTAAAATCCTATAAAGTTTAAAGGTAGGATACACTATTTGCAGATATCGAAAAAATTTACTACTGAATTATTAAAATCAAATAAGTTAAGAGGGCCTAATATTTCAGAGACATAATGGCTGTGTACACGAAACAAACATTCACAGCCATTATGTCTCTGAAGAAGATCTTATTAAGATCGAAATATTAGGCCCTCTTAACTTATTTTATTTGTATATTTCAGGTCATTCCAGCCAGTAAGCGGTTTGCAGCAGTTTTAATCTTATTCACTGAATTATTAAGATTTTTTTCTAAATATATATTTTTAATATATTTTTGTACCCTTTCCTTAGACCCATGTCCATAGCAACAAAATCTTTTCGGGACCTTCCGCCATTTCTACATAAGGTTGCTGTGTGGCTCGCTATACGGAGTAAGTCCAATATTTGAGCCACATTTATGGAAGCTACAGTCGGACCGGACAAACCTTAACATCTTCCCCAAATTTCTTCTTTGCCACCCTGGTTAAACTTCTCTCTATCGTCAGCCTCGAGTGAGCCAGAATTTCCTCCGATTGGTCGACCACAGTCACATGATGTCCGGTCTGGGCAGCGACCTGCACACAATTCAGAAAAAATTTGTAACAAAAAAAAGGCAAAAAATAGTGGGCTTGGTCTCGCAATGTCATCTTTGTCCTGTGTTTATTGAATGAATGTTATGGGCCTATTCTCCACGAGAGTTGAGTGCATTTTCAAAGTGTTTTCTAACAAAATTGGAAATATTCCTCCGTGGTAAGGATGCATTCTTTCCGGGCTAACTTTAATCACAAGTCTGTCCAGACAGGGCTCAAAGTGCTGAAAATCATGCAAAAAAAGTTCAGGCCAATTTCACTCACTTGTTAGTACTTTCAGAACCGGCGTAAGGTTTGATAACATAAACAGGGCTAAATTCGTTTGTGTGAAATAATTCTCGAGCTAGGGCCATTTTCCAAACCCCAGCTTCGTCTCTATCTTTGGCTTGGTTCATGCAGTTTAGCAATGGTGATGGAGCCGTCCTGGAGCCTTAGCTTGGGTTTGGAAAACGGTCCTATATAGCTAGAGAATTATTTTTACACAAACGGATTTGGCACTACGTGCTCGAGTAGAAATTGGGGGACATTCTTTGGACCAAGACATTTTGCTACAATCCCCGTTCCATTTGCGTTGCGCTTCTCGCGATCGCCTCTCTATCTATAGTTTGTTGGGGGGAAAAACAGCACCCTCTATTGACACTCTCTGGAGCTCTTCGCTATCCATTGATTTTTAGGGGGTACTTTTGCAAGGCAGGCACTGGCGTATTCTGCAATTGCTTCCCAAAACGCAGTTAAATTTTTAAAGTTGCACAACATTTCGACATGATCTGGCGGTACAGTGCTAGATCATGTCCAAATGTTATCCAACTTTCAATATTTTAACTTAGCGTTTTTATGGAAAAACTGGGTCATCATCACTAGATCTGATGTCCGGATATTGGCAAATTTGGATCGGGACATGGGAATTATTTCCCTGCGTACGTGCCGTACCTGCGCTACATACGACCGAGCGACACAAGTGCCATTTGTCGCTTACCTACCTGAGCAATTCCTGATCCCATTTGGCCCCCGCCAATGACAGTTACGTTCTTTATCGCTGCCATCCTCAACGCCGAGGTGGTCAAACCCCTATGTATCACTTTTGTGACAAAAGACATTGTCTCAATCCCGTGAATTTCTCTTGCAAAATGAAGTAAATATCTCTCGCGAACAAAGTTTTGCACGTTCCCGGTCGATATCTGGCAGTCATGTGTCAAAGGTCACAATTTATACCTAACCTTTAACACGCACCGCCTGTAAAGCACTGCGCGGCTTGGCATCTGATTTTATTGTACAATCAGATATAGCGCCGTTTTAAAAGCAAACGACAACACTTGAAAAAAGGCTACTGAGTTTTAAGCTTTTCTCATTCTCAGGGCTAAATAGTAGAAAGCCCGTCAAGCTGTACAGTACGACTCGACTATGCACACTATGGGGACGGTTATTTACTTGAGACCCCGCCCACTTTTCACGTGTTATATAAATCTACATTTTGATTGGCTATTCAAAAATGGCCGTTATCTTTTCAACATTTTCCCTAAACTTTTAACCAACCGAATACCGACGGGCACAAACACCATGAATTATCCTTGCCGAACGTCTGCGGTTGGGTCATTTTAGTTTTGTGATAAATGACCATAGAGCTATATTGATATTATGCTATTTGTTCGCGATTAATGACTTATGGGGATTTGTGAGGCCGTCTTCGTCGTTTCGACGGACTACTACTATGTAGATAGGCCAAACCCAAACCGAACCTCATTTTCTAAAACGTTCGCGCAATCCCAGCACTTGCGTGACGTGAACGGATTGCATGCGTTGAAGAAACTGTTTGTCAAAAATACAAAACCAAAAAAGAAATTAAACATTATGAATGCACATTTTTGTCAAAAAATCTGGTTTTTTTTTTTATGGAGGTTGGCCCCAAATAGCCCAGCTTCAAGTGAAGGTTCATCAGACTCTTCCACAAGCCGAGCGCCCTCACTCGGTGTTCATGTGGTCGGGCGGCCTTGGCGTAAACGGATTGAGCTTTCATTATTTTGATGTAACACTTATTCTCATTGGCTGCTCAGTTTTATCGAAAGATCTTCTATTCACCAATCATATTCAGCGTCTGTCTAATGACCAGGTGTGCGTTCCATCCACTCATGATAACGTTGCCAACGTTGGCCAACGTTAGCGTTGTTCAACCCGCGTGAGTGGAACGCAATGTGCGCCAATTATGTTGGCGAACGTTAGCGAAAACGGCGAACGACATTCCGAGCTGTTCGCTGTTGGCCAGTGACGTATTTTAATGATGGCGAAGCGGTTAGCAGACGGCAGTGTTCTTTTCACAGTTTATATTTACGTTTTATACTTTTCGTTATAAACGGTGGATAGTTTTGAGCATTCACAGGGATCTTTTAAAGAAAAATAATGAGTTGGACAAAAAGCAGCGAACCAAACGATGTCACTTTCACTGGGCGCCGCCATTTTGAAAACGTAGTTTTTAAAATATCGTTCCACTTCAACTAACGCCAACTCAAAACGTAGGCGAACGTTCGCGCAAACAGTTCGTGTAAGTTGAACGCACCCCTGGTGGCGATTACTTCACTTGGATCGTACCACAATAGCTGTAGGTACGCGCAAACGTAAGTTCCCGCAATGTTCAACTTTCCGTGTACACTGCTACTAGATTTAACATGACTATTTATTGTGTTGTACTAAAACAATAAGTTAAAAGAGTTTCAGCCAATTAGTGTGGTTTAGATTATAATTTCTTTGAGAAATCATAGAACGTTCATTCCGATAGATATCTTGACATTGTTTACTCACCCATACTGGACAATGGTATCTCCCTACAGCGAGGGTTGCCAGCCGACCTTAATCGTTCGTGCAGCAACACCACACGTGACTAAAATCCGTTACGAGACAAAATCTGGCTAACGTTTCCAGATGATGACCCTGTTGAACCCGAGTATGACGTCAGAGCTAATCGAAGACCCGGCACGGGTAAGCTAAACGAACGCATCTTTTATGCATGAAACAACATTGCGTCTTGAAAGACTGCATTGATGGTCAAATCTGTCTTCGCGTTATGATGATCGGCTTTGTAAGACATCCGTCTAGCTAGCTGCGGGCGTCTTGGGTAAAGTGCACCGTGTTTCTCGGACATTCGGAGGCTAGTGACGACACGATGGCGGAGGCGAGTGAAGAAGCGACAAAGCCGTGGACTCCTCGGGAAGGCGAGATAGGATTTCCGGGGTTGTTTCGCTCCTTTAGCGACGAACAAGTTGAACCATTGGACGCAACAATCAAAGGTCAGTATTAAACCTTTTTTTTCCTTTCAATCTTGCCGGGCTTTTTTTTTTTTTTTTTTTTCGAAGTGGGTTGGAGATGTTTAATATATAGTGTATCAATGGATAATTGGAACTAGTTAAAGGGATATTGTCAAGCGGGTTCAAGTTTTGACTAAATTAACAAAAATGGGTAACATTGTATTTATATCTTCTACATTTAAAAAAGTGATTTTCAGAGTGATAATACTCATTTTCATACAAATAACTTTTCGTTTTTGTTTTTAATTGTCGTGTCTGTTTACTTGAGTTGCGCGGGATTTGGGGAGTATAATTTGTATTTGTTATTATTATTTTTTACATTAATACATTTAGTTTTATTTTGTCGAGTTTTGTTTTAAAATGGCGTATATTTATTTGTGTTATAATTTTATATAAATTTGTATTATAATTTTATATTATTTTTTCACATAACTTAAGGTTCTGGTTTTATTTTGTTGTATTTTGCCGTATTTAATTTTTACATAATAATTGTACTATTGCCATTTTAAAATGATTTAATACCCAGCATACCAAAATCAGAAATAAGTCGAAAATATCTCCCGAGCTGAAGGCTTGTGATAGATATCATTTGAAAGCTTTTGCAATTTCCAATCTTACTATGTACATATCTCAACAAGTAATTTTTGACTTATTCCTGATTTTGATGTGCTGGGTCACATAACATTCCTGAATCGTCCAATTTCAATACGATTTATCACCGATCCTGTTCATTCCGCAACAACATCCCACACACTGTTGCCGAAACGTCCGTTAAAATTTACAAGTACATGTATCTCAGATTCATGGATAATTTGCATTTTAATAGGAATTGGATGTTATTCTTAATTTTATCATAATCAAACAGTGTACCGATTCTATTAGACCAATTCTTGAAATACACAATTCCCTCGTGTAATCACATGGAACGCATACGCAGCGACCTGTGCTAATGTTTGTATTCGTGGGTTTTAATCAAGATAACTAGCTTTGCCTTTGTTTTTGACAATTTAACCGTTCCTGGCCTCGCAGTCGCGTAAATATTTACACCAACACGTATTCAGGGTGGCTCATAAACGGAAAAGCATACTTCCACTCCACAATTACCGATACCAATGGATGGAACATTATTCTAGAAGACAAATGACACATAAGATATCTCGATTTGAGCTAGTAGCCTAGTTTTAGCTCCGGACCTTTTGTGAAGCACGGTCAAGCGGTCCTTTCGCAGCGCGCGCACCGTACCGAGAAATGACTAAACCGCGCCTGCAAATTTGAACACGACTACCGTTTAGTTATTTCTCGGTGAGTAAGGACCACTGACTTCACTTCACAAAATGGGGTTTGGCGCTAAAACTACCAGCACAAATCAAGATTTCTTGGTGTCGTTTTTCTTCTAGAAAGATTCTCCATCCATTGGTATAGGTAGTTTTGGCCTCAGGGTAGTGGAAGTATGCTTGTCCCGTCCGTTGAGATTATGCTTGTCGCACCAATATGTGACAAACATTTCCTGGCTTTCTCGAAGACAAATTTTAGCGAAATCGGCAAACAAAATTGATGCAAAAACATTGAATGAAGTGTACAACTTGCGAACAAAACACACCAAGATTGAAACATTTGTTCTTCATCGTGTTAATATAGGTTTTCCAGGCTATTTTAAAACATTTTAAATACAAATTCACCAAAGTAATTTTCACCAAGTCACTTATCATTCAATTTTAACGTTTGGTCACTCTTATACTATAGTTGGAACACCAGTTCGAAAATATTCGTCGTTACAGATCAAATTCGTCTAAGCAAAAGCTATAGTTATAGACCAATTTGCTCTGTAACGGCGAATATTCTCAATCCAATGTTTAAATAGGGTGATAAATTTTTTGGAAATGAAATGGTAAACTTGGTTTGGTAAAAACCTGTGGAATTTTCCTAGGACGAAATTAAATGCAAGGGTTGATAAATTGTGACCTGTTCCAACGAAACCCGGACAAAGTCGACTTTTTAGTTTTTCAGATTTTGCTTTTTTCAAATTCTCTAGGTTCTCAGCTTTAAAATGATGTATCATTTACATATGTACCCCCACCCTATCTTCCCTGGGGTCTGGATTTAGTGATAAAACCCTGACAACCTAATTATGAGATAAACAGCTTTGAAGTTCAGAAAAGCGTATTATTTCTGTACACAAATGTTTCACAAAATTGACAAAAAAACACACTTCTGGTAGACGGATTGTGTTCAAATTTGAGGAGATTGTAGATTAATAGTGAGTGACTTAGGAAAACCTAAAACCTCAAAATGGTAAAATCCATCCCCAAATGACTTCAGGAGTACATTGTGACAAAACACATTGTGCGACTTTGTCCGGGTTTCGTTGGAACAGGTCACAATTGGTATATTATAATGTTGTGTGTATGCTTCCTAAAACTGACTACATAATGCACATACCGTCATATATTAACCGGTTTTTTTCTATAAGCCCCTTTACGTAACGCACCTGCCTTCGAATTCCAAAGACAATGATTTCCCGCCATACTACGAACCGCGGGAAAGGATTATTCTTATAAGACGGAGACTTTAATGAGCGGTTTAATTATAGCTTTTTGCAGCCCATCTTCCATGCTAAGCAATTTGTTTGTGCTTAGCAGCTCCATGTAATTGGCCCTGGTGGTGATAGTCATCATTTCTTGCAAGAAGAGGACTTTAATGAGCGGTTTAATTACAGCTTTTTGCAGCCCATCTGCCATGCTAAGCAATTTGTTTGTGCTTAGCAGCTCAATGTAATTGGCCCTGGTGGCGATAGTCATAATTTCTTGCAAGAAGGGGACTTTAATGAGCGGTTTAATTAAAGCCTTTTGCAGCCCATTTGTTTTTCTGTGTTTTTTAGAACACTGTTGTATTTTTTCCTCGTCCATTGGTGAATGGGTTCAGTTTTTAATAATGAGCGGTTTTATGAATTCATTTTTTTAAAAGGGTTTCTGATCTTCTTGTTCGCTTGACAAAAACGTCTTAATTCATGTCATGTTATTTGTGACCCAGTACGAGTAAATGAGACAATTGAAAATTGAGATTTGATTTCATCATTTAAAGCTAAACAAGCTTTATTATTATGATGAAATCAAAATCTCAATTTTCATTTTTGCCTCAAAGTGTCTCATTTACTCGTGCTGGGTCACATTTTATGTTATTTTATTTTATTTAACATCGCTACAGCGCCAAATAAAAGATGGATAAATGAGAGAAGACAATGTGAAGAAGTCGCAGTTTTAGAGAAGGAAAAGTTCCAGATAAATATTTTTGGGAAAACAGGGAATCAGGCAGGGAATGAAAACCCAATTCACATATTGGCCCAGGCGGGATTCGAACCCGGGTCACAGCGGTGGAAGGCGAGGAAAGAACCGCTAGGCCAACCTGACTCCCCGTAAAAACGTACTTATGTAAACATATAAATGACTCTAAACTCCCTGCGACACTATTCCTTCTGGTAAGCCATCATTTTTGGAGAAAATATAATAAAATAATTCCCCCAAAATGCGTCTCGGTGACGCATTTATAGAAATGTCCGTTGAGGATTCGAAATCTTAGCCTGTGCCAATATGTGGATTGGGTTTTCAGTCCCTGCCTGCATAATTCCGTAGCCTGGTTTTCTCCCAGGATATTCTTCTGGGGTTTTCCTCCCACCTCTAAAACTGTACCTTCTTCTCATTGTCTTCTCTCTACAGGTTTCTTCAGGCTTGCGAGCTACTAGAGCGCTTTTGAGTGATCCTTGGTTTCATTACCAGAAATATATAATAATAATCTTAGAATCATTTTTTTTTTCGGCATATACAGCATTCACAGGCCTAAAACTTCGTCAGGCTAGTTGTCAAGCCCCATTCTTTCGATTTTCTAGACTTTTGTTTTAGATTTTTGCTGCTTTTAACTGACAATGGTCGGCTACAACTTTATATTCCTGTCTGTCCGTGACGTGTTTGGCATCGTGCCAAAGACCAGGGGCCAATTTCATAGAGCTGCTATAAGCACACAAATTTGCTTAGCACATAAAAGTCTTGCTCATTAAAAACAGGTTACCAGCCAAAATTATACGTGTTTTTCATGCTAAGCAACAAAACAACTGATTATCAATCCAGAACAATAAAGATCAGGTGAACATTTGGTCTGTAACCTTGTTTTCGCCAAGGACAAATTGTCGTGCTAAGTACTTTTGTTGTGCTTAGCAGCACTATGAAATTGCCGTTGCGCCACCAAAAAATGATAACCGCGGGGCCAAAATGCGAGGTTCAGCTGAAAGACAAGGCATTAAAATATCCCACTTTTTTTAATCACCAATGTCACATACAAATAAACTATAAACTTGACTTTTTAACATCTTAGCCACCAGGTTTAATATAAACCAGTGCAAACATTTACATTAACTAAGGCGCTTCGTAAATGCGGGTAGTGAAATTGTTTAAATTCTACGAGCGGTTTTTGCAGCATAATAAGAAAGGAACGCATCATGGCCGCAGGCGAGTCTTTTGTCGCATTCGGTGGAATCGAAAACTGACCTTTTCTTTTTTAGATCAGGATGTCGACGACCTCCGAAAAAGGCGACAGGATAAGTATATGTGATGCGATCAAGCAAAATCAGTCGGATGTCGGTGAATCCCAAAAATGCACTGTGTTCTTCGTTGGTATTTAAACAAATTTACATAACTCGACAACAAAACATCGTATCAACATGGAGTTTTCAGTTTTAAAAACGTACAGATGCCCTCTTTGAAACTACATGAAAACTCATGTTTTGACCGGGGCCGACATCCGACTGATTTCGTTTGATCGTGTCACATACCACGGGGAATTATGCTGTGTGTTATTTATGATATTTCTGTCTAGTATATTTTATATCTGATTCCAAAACGCTATCGAATGTGTATTCCCAAAAGAAGTATTACAATTTATAGGGAAAAACGGTTTTAGCAAATGTTGCGTTCAATGTTAATGAATGGTATGATACACCATTTGCAGATATCGAAAAATGTTACTATACCGAATTGTTAAGAAATATCTGACTTATTTTAAAGTAAATAATGATTATAGGCATCCAGCAAAATGATTGCACTAGATATCCTGTTATTGTTTCGAAAAATTGATTTGAAATATTTTCAACCCGTTTTTTTTTTTTTTATAAGAAAATATTCATGGTTAAATTATTGTTTGGAAAAAACAGCTGCGTGTTGCCGAATCAATGGACAAACAAAATCTGATAACGATTCTCAGTGGACTGGGAAAAGGTTCTGTAAGAATTGCTGGCTTAGGGTGTGACTTCGATCGTTGCCATGCTGTTGCTATGGGCGGCCATTGTCCGCCCTTAGCAATAGCATGGCAACGGCCGAAGTCACAGCCGAAGCCAGCAATTCGAACATGGCCTACGTACTTAAGCCTCATTGGTCGAATACTGCGCATGCTTTTAGAGAAGACACCAACAGGAGAGTGGCTGGTCACGTGAGAGTGTTTAACCAAAGAGGAATAAGACTTCTTATTCCTCAATGGTTTAACCAATAATAGACAACAAAGGAATTCGATTTTCACAGGGGTCTGAGATTCATAGAACACCTGACCTTTCATTTTCCAGCGGGTAATATACGGAACCTGATGGAAATCTTTTCAGAAGCAAAGATCCAAATCTTGTATACGATCGTATAGCAACACGTGTGCGGCTAAGCTTAATGCTCGCTGTAGGCAAGACGCGGGAACGATAATGGAAAAACTGAAGATTGTATCTCAAGGTTCGAAATAATTAAGGGGCTGAGTCATTATAAAATACCATTATACTTGACTGTATAGGTGAATAACGTTCTCAAGCATTCTGTGAAATCACAGCATATTATTATTATTATTATTTATTCAGCCATCACATCATGGCGAGTGCTGAACATAATTATCTTTAAAAGGGTCGGCATCACAATAATTACTGTAAAATATTAATCATCCAACTCATATATTTTCAAGGTAGGATACACCATTGGTAATTGCTTGAATTATCAGGAATGTGTGGATGTAAAGGTAGGATACACCATTGGTATAAATTTACAAGAACACTTTGTGAAAAATCAACATATTAATATATATTTCAAAGAAAAAAGATAAACTTGCATTTACTTGTGTTTGTACCCAAATTTGGCGCCAATTAACCTTTTATAAAACCTCAATTTTTGAAAGTTCTATGCTGAAAGGAGTGAAATGTCAACAAATATTTTTACGAAAATTATAGCTATGCTACTACCTTTAAAAGTAGGATGGGCCATTGGTAATTGCTTGAATTATCAGGAATGGGTGGATGTAAAAGGTAGGATACATCATTGGTAATCGCTTGAATTGTCAGGAATGGGTAGATGTAAAGGTAGGATACACCATTGATAATTGCTTGAATTATCAGGAATGGGTGGTTATAAAGGTAGTATACACCATTGGTAATTAATTGAATTATCAGGAATGGGTGGATATAGGCCTAAAGGTAGGATACACCATTGGTAATTGCTTGAATTATCAGGAATGGGTGGATGTAAAGGTAGGATACACCATTGGCAATTGCTTGAATTATCAGGAATGGTTGGATGTAAAGGTAGGATACACCATTGGTAATTGCTTGAATTATAGGGAATGGGTGGATGTAAAGGTAGGATACACTATTGGTAATTGCTTGAATTATCAGGAATGGGTGGATGTAAAGGTAGGATACACCATTGGTAATTGCTTGAATTATCAGGAATGGGTGGATGTAAAGGTAGGATACACCATTGGCAATTGCTGGATTTGAGGGGTTGTATTTTATAGTAAATATCGTTTAACTATGAATATCATGGATGCTGATTAAATCAAGAAAAACGGCGTTCGTTTTTAACCGGCGTCGGGCAGTGGTTCTTATGTTGTTATTGATTTTTTTCGCGATCACCGTCTGACGATCGTAACTCCTTTTTTTATAAAACAGGTCGGCATCACAATATTAACTATAAAATATAAATCCCCTAACTCGTATATTTTCGAAAATTATAGCAAAAGTTACTACGTCTTGTTTGGCCAACCTTTACAGGACTTCAATAAAAACATAAATAATGTATTTAAAGGATTTGTTTTCGTCTGATAGGCGCCGTTGGCGGTTTCAAAAAAGCGTTTACCCCGACAAAATAGTAAATGTAATTTCATGGAAGCTGATCATTAAAAAGTAATTTCATGAGATTTAACGCGAGAATTTTGGGATGCACTAACTTTGGTCATTAAAACAAATGAATAGGGTTGTTGGAGTAATTAGTCTCGCTTCCAGTGCGAAACCGTCTTTACGTGTGTTTCCATTGTTGTGGCGCTGGTCTGGTGTTGTCAGCTTTCGCTCATTATTTTGACGGCTTCATTTCACTGCTTGAAATACGTCTAGGTATTATAGGCATAAACTACTCCTGCGTCAGGTGTAAACAAATTAGGTTTTTAAAATGTGACCCGCTCCATCGTAATCAGGAATAAGTCACTGGGGCCGTTTTACGCAATCGGCCGTTGAAGTGAACGCATGAGTAAAAATTGTGACCAAGTCGTTTTTCTGAACATTGTATTTTTAGGAAGTGTAGTTACCACAGATTATTGTCATTAATGTCTTGTATGTAAAAACGATTAATAAAGATGAAAATGAAGAGGATTTGTGTGCGCTGTCCGTGTGATTTTGGTAAATTTTGTTTATTTCAAAGCTGTTTTTCTCGGAATGTGGATTCGGCAAATAAATATACACCTGTCATCTTTATCAGACCATAACTCGTTAACCTAAACAGATACACACTTGTGATGGGTATCATTAGAAAGCTTATGAAATTCCCTTTCTTACCATGTGCATATCTCAAAAAGTCATTTTGAGACTTATTTCTGATTTCGATGGAGCGGGTCACAAATTTCCTTCAAAACTGTAACACAATTGTGGACTACCTTTGAACTGTAGTTATTTAAGATCTACAACACTACATTTAACACTTTTTATCTGTTTTTTAAGGCATAATCCCGGAATGGTTGGAAGGCAGTTTGCTTCGCAACGGCCCGGGAAAATTCGAAGTCGGGCCGGACACCTACGAACACTGGTTCGACGGATTGGCCGTATTACTTCGCTATAACATTCACAGAGGCAAGGTAAATAAACGATATCTTTCATTTTTAAAAGTTGCTGTAGAAATAACGGAGGAAAAGCACTGCAGTGTAAACAAAATAACCGTAAAATTACAGGTTTTTCCACCTGAAAAACAAACTCGCCGTATTTTTTGTTTCACAGATTTTGAACGTAATATTACGGTACTGTGCCTTACAAATATTACGCGCCTGTGGTTTTAATGTTAATTTATGCAAAGATTGTATAAATTTACAAGAACACTTTGTTAAAAATCAACATATTAATATATATTTCAAAGAAAAAAGATAAACTTGCATTTACTTGTGTTTGTACCCAAATTTGGCGCCAATTAACCTTTTATAAAATCTCAATTTTTGAAAGTTCTATGCTGAAAGGAGTGAAATGTCAACAAAATATTTCTTAGGGTGTTTGTGTTTTGTTTTGTGTTGTTTTGTGTTAATTTGTCTTGTGTTTGTTAATTTGTTTTGTTCTGTGTTGTTTTGTGCTAGTTAATTTGTTTTGTGTTAGTTAATTTGTTTTGTTTTGTGTTTAGTGTAAAAAAAAATATTTTTTTTTAATCGGGGTGTTTGTTTGTTTGTTTGTTTGTTTGTTTGGTTTTGTTTTGTTTTGTTTTATCTTATTGTTATAACTGTATAATATTTGTTTTATGTCAGCTTTTTTTGCTTTGATAAATTGTACAAATTGTAATTTTGAAAAATTTTGTCAATGTTATTAACTCTTAATATCAGTTAATCATCCTTTTATTGTTTTTTCTTTTCATTTAATTTAAAGTTGTAATTCCTGTAAAGTTGTAATATTTATCGAGATTTTATTTGTTTGTATGTTACCATTCGAGTAAGGATCGGCAGGCGTTCGAGTCACAGTGTTTACTTTTGTCAATCCTGGCCAGCTGTTATTGGATTGTTTTTGTTTAGTTAAATCTGTTTATTTGGTGGATTGCTTGTTGTATGTTTACAATTTGGCCGAATGAATAAATAATAAAAAATATTTTTTATCAGGTTACGTATCAGAGCCGATTCCTCCGTAGCGATTCGTACGTCAAAGCGACGGAACAGAACCGTATCGTTATGTCGGAGTTCGGCACGGTTGCTCACCCAGACCCGTGCCAGAGCTACCTGGGTCGGTTCCTGTCTCGCTTCGTGCCTCGTACCTTCACCGACAACGGCAACATCAACTGGGCGCAGTACGGCGACGAATTCTACGCCGTGACAGACGGCACGCTGATGCGTCGAGTTGACCCCAAGAGTTTGGAGACATACGAGAAGGTGTGTTGATTAAAAAAATATATATATTGATTTGTCATTGTCCCTAAAAGTCCCTTTGAAGTAATTTGATAACGTGTACGCTGTGACCCGCTATGATATTTCTGTTTTGTTTGTTGTTTTAAAGGTGAATGTTGCCGACCGCATCGCCGTTCATTCCACCAGCTCCCATCCACACACTGCCAAGGACGGAACAATCTACGGTCTAGGGTCTCGCTTCTCCTATCAGAGCACCTATAACATCATCAAGATCCCTCCCCGTGACCCAGGTATATACACCAGCTCCTATCCACACACTGCCAAGGACGGCACATTGTACGGTCTAGGGTCTCGCTTCTCCTATCAGAGCACCTATAACATCATCAAGATCCCTCCCCGTGACCCAGGTATATACACCAGCTCCCATCCACACACAGCCAAGGACGGCACATTGTACGGTCTAGGGTCTCGCTACTCCTATCAGAGCACCTATAACATCATCAAGATCCCTTCCCGTGACCCAGGTATATACACCAGCTCCTATCCACACACTGCCAAGGACGGCACATTGTACGGTCTAGGGTCTCGCTACTCCTATCAGAGCACCTATAACATCATCAAGATCCCTCCTCGTGACCCAGGTATATACACCAGCTCCCATCCACACACTGCCAAGGACGGCACATTGTACGGTCTAGGGTCTCGCTTCTCCTATCAGAGCACCTATAACATCTAAGATCCCTCCCCGTGACCCAGGTATATACACCAGCTCCTATCCACACACTGCCAAGGACGGCACATTGTACGGTCTAGGGTCTCGCTTCTCCTATCAGAGCACCTATAACATCTAAGATCCCTCCCCGTGACCCAGGTATATACACCAGCTCCTATCCACACACTGCCAAGGACGGCACATTGTACGGTCTAGGGTCTCGCTTCTCCTATCAGAGCACCTGTAACATCATCAAGATCCCTCCCCATGACCCAGGTATATACACCAGCTCCCATCCACACACTGCCAAGGACGGCACATTGTACGGTCTAGGGTCTCGCTACTCCTATCAGAGCACCTATAACATCATCAAGATCCCTCCCCATGACCCAGGTATATACACCAGCTCCCATCCACTCACTGCCAAGGACGGCACATTGTACGGTCTAGGGTCTCGCTACTCCTATCAGAGCACCTATAACATCATCAAGATCCCTCCCCGTGACCCAGGTATATACACCAGCTCCTATCCACACACTGCCAAGGATGGCACATTGTACGGTCTAGGGTCTCGCTACGCCTATCAGAGCACCTATAACATCATCAAGATCCCTCCCCGTGACCCAGGTATATACACCAACTCCTATCCACACACTGCCAAGGACGGCACATTGTACGGTCTAGGGTCTCGCTACTCCTATCAGAGCACCTATAACATCATCTAAGATCCCTCCCCGTGACCCAGGTATATACACCAGCTCCTATCCACACACTGCCAAGGACGGCACATTGTACGGTCTAGGGTCTCGCTACTCCTATCAGAGCACCTATAACATCATCAAGATCCCTCCCCGTGACCCAGGTATATACACCAGCTCCTATCCACACACTGCCAAGGACGGCACATTGTACGGTCTAGGGTCTCGCTACTCCTATCAGAGCACCTATAACATCATCTAAGATCCCTCCCCGTGACCCAGGTATATACACCAGCTCCTATCCACACACTGCCAAGGACGGCACATTGTACGGTCTAGGGTCTCGCTACTCCTATCAGAGCACCTATAACATCATCAAGATCCCTCCCCGTGACCCAGGTATATACACCAGCTCCTATCCACACACTGCCAAGGACGGCACATTGTACGGTCTAGGGTCTCGCTACTCCTATCAGAGCACCTATAACATCATCAAGATCCCTCCCCGTGACCCAGGTATATACACCAGCTCCTATCCACACACTGCCAAGGATGGCACATTGTACGGTCTAGGGTCTCGCTACGCCTATCAGAGCACCTATAACATCATCAAGATCCCTCCCCGTGACCCAGGTATATACACCAACTCCTATCCACACACTGCCAAGGACGGCACATTGTACGGTCTAGGGTCTCGCTACTCCTATCAGAGCACCTATAACATCATCAAGATCCCTCCCCGTGACCCAGGTATATACACCAGCTCCCATCCACACACTGCCAAGGACGGCACATTGTACGGTCTAGGGTCTCGCTTCTCCTATCAGAGCACCTATAACATCATCAAGATCCCTCCCCGTGACCCAGGTATATACACCAGCTCCCATCCACACACTGCCAAGAACGGCACATTGTACGGTCTAGGGTCTCGCTTCTCCTATCAGAGCACCTATAACATCACCAAGATCCCTCCCCGTGACCCAGGTATATACACCAGCTCCCATCCACACACTGCCACGGACGGCACATTGTACGGTCTAGGGTCTCGCTACTCCTATCAGAGCACCTATAACATCATCAAGATCCCTCCCCGTGACCCAGGTATATACACCAGCTCCCATCCACACACTGCCAAGGACGGCACATTGTACGGTCTAGGGTCTCGCTTCTCCTATCAGAGCACCTATAACATCATTAAGATCCCTCCCCGTGACCCAGGTATATACACCAGCTCCCATCCACACACTGCCAAGGACGGCACATTGTACGGTCTAGGGTCTCGCTAGGTTGCAAATGGTGTATACTTACATGTACCTTTAAACGAAAAATAATGTGTAATCCCATCATAGTCTACAATTAAAATAAAGCCTATGTCTTGTGTACACAGATATTAAAGGTGACCCGCTCTACGGCGCCACCGTGCTGTGTTCTATTCCCGCGTCTGGTACCTATCCTACCTTCTACCACAGCTTCGCAATGACCGACAACTACTTCGTTTTCGTGGAACAGTCGGCCGTTATCAATCTACTCAAAGTGTTGTACGCGCAACTCTTCTTCAAAAGTGGGTGAAACTTAATATGATTTTTGTTTTACGGAGCAATTTGAGCTCGATGTCATTGTTTACATTTGTTTTCAGGTTTTTGACCCAATAAACATATTACAATTTTTTTTTAAATTTATTATGTTCTGTTGATGAGATATGGCTTAAAGGTCCAAAAATGAAACAAAATCATAATAAATCACACAGTGACGTCATCATGATGTCACTTCAATGTATATCTATAACACATCCCGCCATACCTGCATACCAAGTTTGAACCCAATCGGGCGTATACTTCCAGAGATATAAGGCATTGAAAAACAAGTATATGTGTTGAGTATATCCTAACGTTTCCAAAAATGTATAGTTTAGCAAATCTACAAGAAAAAAGTGAACGAAACTTTCAATATGTACATTATGAACTTGATATTACGTTTGGGATATATTCATTATTTGAATACTATCCAAATTAATGGTTTTGTTCACGTGTCAAATTTAACACTACAGGCTACATCATCGGAATGGAATTTCACGACGAGAGGCCCGCGAGATTCCACGTGGTTAGGCGAGACACCGGGGAACTCCTCCCACAAGTCTACACGTCAATCCCCTTCCTGAGTTTCCATCACATCAACGCGTACGAGGAGGCGGGGCATCTGGTGATTGACATATGTATCTACGAGGACGGTTCCATTCTCGGGGATATCAACTTGAGGGACCTGCGAAACGGTTCCAAACCGGCCCAGTTTGGCAAGGCCAAGCGCTTTGTTCTCCCGGTGGAAAAGGTGATTCGAGTTTAAAGCTCTAAGTTTTTGCTCTAAGAAAAAAAAGTAGTAATAAAAGTTATTATACCTCCAAATAGGCAGGGTTGTAGTCGAGTCCCTGCAAGTCCTTTCACAAGTCCTTTCGTGAAGCCAGTCACCAGTCCTTTCGTGAAGCCAGTCACAAGTCCCTTCATAAATCCAGTCACAAGTAACTGGATGAACAATGACAAAGGAATGCTTTTGTCAAAGCTGATTTGAATAGCTTGTGATTTGAATTTGAACTGAAAGACTTGTGATGGACTTGCAGGGACTTACAGGGACTTGCAGGGACACGACTACATCCCTGCAAATAGGCACTTGGGGAGACAATCCCATAGAGATGTACACAAACTTAAAACAGTCCTAACTTGTTTACCTAACCCTTTTCTCTAAGATCTTCGAGATTTATGCTATTTAGACCAAAATCTGTCGTTCTAGAGCAAAAATAACTCCCAAATATCTTCTTTTTTTTAGGATAGCTAGACACTTAGGGAGACACTGAAAGGTCTCCATAAGTGCAACTGTCCCCTTATTACCTAAAAACTTACGCTAATTTGTCTCCCCAAGTGCCTGTTTGGAAGAATTCATCGAACACAAACCTTAAATTCTGCCACATATCTTGCTTAATAATGAAGAAATAATAATAAATATATACATATCGCTTAATTTTGTTTTCTTTCTAGACAATTGAGGAGTATCGCGACGGGAAACAGCCCGACTATTTGCAACGCTTCGAGACGGACGTGACCATGAAAGATGATGGATCAATTCACTGCATCCCTCACGTTATCGCTGATCGAAGTAAGACGATGCTAGGTTTCTTAAAAGACGAGTACGATAATTCGGCAATCACCCGGGGAAAAAAATACCCACCGATTCAACGACAGAAACCTAGCTCGAAGTAAAGCCTAGGACCAGAGTTGTTAACAAGAGTAGAGTCATTTTAAAATGACTCGAGTTGAGTTAAAGTCGAGTCGAGTCACCTTTGGATTCTGAGCCATTTTGTTGCTTCAAATAATACCAAAATGATCTTGCGTACTTTTAAATAAATACGTAATGGTACGTAAGTTACTTTACGTAAAAATTAAATTACGGAACTTACCGGGCCGGCGATTTTTTTTCTTTTCAAACGACATTGCCATAGAACTGGTTTTTAGCGCATCTGATTGGCTACCTGTTACGTCATAGTAGTAAATTTTACTCTCAATTTATTGAACCTAGGATTCTCAACTTATTGACCCTGACCCTAACCCCAACCCTTTTTGACCCTAGGACTCTGGGCTTGTTTTACCCTAGTACACGTCATGCAATGCGACACATGGATGAATGGATGACGTAGATGTTAAACAACCAATCAGATGCGCCAACAAACTTTTCTATGGCAAAGTCGTTTGGGGGAAAACAAATTCGCTACCGGGCCATAGGCCATGTCGTCCTAAGTCTATCTCAATGTGCAATTTGAATGGCTCGCAATATGAATGGTCCGTAATTCTTGTCAAATATGACACAGGGGCGTGACGATTTAAATTCTGTTTGTGAAACGGAGGTTCGTTCTTTGCACGTGCTCGCGTTCATCGGGGACAATAAACTAAACATAATACAATCGTTATACAATCGTGTATCATATCTCATTCATGTTGTACATCTACTATTACAATTTCACTGCACTATATTTGTACAGATGTTGAGTTTCCGCGGATGAATTACGAGTTGTACAACGGTAAGCCGTACAGGTACTTCTATGCTAACGGCGGAGACCTCAACCAAATGGTGAGCAATATTAATGCGCTTTGTTTTACAAAAGAGCAACTGCATGTAATATCAGTTTTATTTGGTAGTAAATCTGAGCGCTGTACAATTATTACTCTACGATGTTGGTTGTTACTCTACGATGTCCGTCGTTACTCTACGGTGTCCGTCGTTACTCTACGGTGTCCGTCGTTACTCTACGGTGTCCGTCGTTACTCTACGGTGTCCGCCGTTACTCTACGGTGTCCGCCGTTACTCTACGGTGTCCGCCGTTACTCTACGGTGTCCGCCGTTACTCTACGGTGTCCGCCGTTACTCTACGGTGTCCGCCGTTACTCTACGGTGTCCGCCGTTACTCTACGGTGTCCGTCGTTACTCTACGGTGTCCGTCGTTACTCTACGGTGTCCGTCGTTACTCTACGGTGTCCGTCGTTACTCTACGGTGTCCGTCGTTACTCTACGGTGTCCGTCGTTACTCTACGGTGTCCGTCGTTACTCTACGGTGTCCGTCGTTACTCTACGGTGTCCGTCGTTACTCTACGGTGTCCGTCGTTACTCTACGGTGTCCGTCGTTACTCTACGGTGTCCGTCGTTACTCTACGGTGTCCGTCGTTACTCTACGGTGTCCGTCGTTACTCTACGGTGTCCGTCGTTACTCTACGGTGTCCGTCGTTACTCTACGGTGTCCGTCGTTACTCTACGGTGTCCGTCGTTACTCTACGGTGTCCGTCGTTACTCTACGATGTCCGTCTTTACTCTACGATGTCCGTCTTTACTCTACGATGTCCGTCTTTACTCTACGATGTCCGTCTTTACTCTACGATGTCCGTCGTTACTCTACGATGTCCGTCGTTACTCTACGATGTCCGTCGTTACTCTACGATGTCCGTCGTTACTCTACGATGTCCGTCGTTACTCTACGATGTCCGTCGTTACTCTACGATGTCCGTCGTTACTCTACGATGTCCGTCGTTACTCTACGATGTCCGTCGTTACTCTACGATGTCCGTCGTTACTCTACGATGTCCGTCGTTACTCTACGATGTCCGTCGTTACTCTACGATGTCCGTCGTTACTCTACGATGTCCGTCGTTACTCTACGATGTCCGTCGTTACTCTACGATGTCCGTCGTTACTCTACGATGTCCGTCGTTACTCTACGATGTCCGTCGTTACTCTACGATGTCCGTCGTTACTCTACGATGTCCGTCGTTACTCTACGATGTCCGTCGTTACTCTACGATGTCCGTCGTTACTCTACGATGTCCGTCGTTACTCTACGATGTCCGTCGTTACTCTACGATGTCCGTCTTTACTCTACGATGTCCGTCTTTACTCTACGATGTCCGTCTTTACTCTACGATGTCCGTCTTTACTCTACGATGTCCGTCTTTACTCTACGATGTCCGTCTTTACTCTACGATGTCCGTCTTTACTCTACGATGTCCGTCTTTACTCTACGATGTCCGTCTTTACTCTACGATGTCCGTCTTTACTCTACGATGTCCGTCTTTACTCTACGATGTCCGTCTTTACTCTACGATGTCCGTCTTTACTCTACGATGTTCGTCTTTACTCTACGATGTCCGTCGTTACTCTACGATGTTCGTCTTTACTCTACGATGTCCGTCGTTACTCTACGATGTCCGTCGTTACTCTACGATGTCCGTCGTCACTCTACGATGTCCGTCGTCACTCTACGATGTCCGTCGTCACTCTACGATGTTCGTCGTCACTCTACGATGTTCGTCGTTACTCTACGATACCCGTCGTTACTCTACGATGTCCGTCGTTACTCTACGATGTCCGTCGTTACTCTACGATGTCCGTCGTTACTCTACGATGTCCGTCATTACTCTACGATGTCCGTCATTACTCTACGATGTCCGTCATTACTCTACGATGTCCGTCATTACTCTACGATTATAAATTCATTCATATATATTTATTCATTCAAAGTTGCATTGCCGTTGACATTTTTACAAGTGGATTTTTTTACTGATTTTCAGTTGTTGAAAGTCGACACCAAAAATGTGACGTCAAGGGAGTGGTATGAAAATGGCTGTTTCCCTTCGGAACCGATCTTTGTCAGTTCGCCAGAACCGAAGAGCGAAGACGATGGTTAGTAACAGGGTTCTAGCCACGGTGGGCGGCGCCGGGCGGTACCGCCCGGCACTGCAAATTTTCGCCCGGCACAATTTTTTTTAATTTTTTTTTTTAACTCAAATTATGGGCACAAAAGAAAGAGGAGATTTAGTCACGTTCATGTAGTAATTTATTTTATTAACTTAGCTAGACTTAGTGGGTTTTTTTCAAGCATGGTAAAGGGTAAATGGGCGTTTCTACTCCTAAAATATATTGTTATTGATCAGTCGACTAGTTACACGTAGCCCGGAGGTACATTAAAGCACTTTGAAAAACGGCTTCTGTTTTCCTCTCCCAGTAGCCAAGTAGATAATGGGTTAGGCTATAGATCGTAAGATTGGGGTTCGAGCTCGGAAGATGCTTATTTTTCATTGTCTATTTTTTTACTCCAAGTATATTGTGGGGATGAGTTTAATTTAACCAGTTCGCGCCGGAGGACGTATATAAACGCAAAGTTTTCCCCAGATTCAAAACGGATGACGCATAAACACGCCACGAGCAAGGCTGGGAATGCCTGTCAGCAGCGAGCAAAGGCCGGAAATGCGTGGTTGTGCTTCCCGGTACCATCGGCCTGAACCCGCCTCGGATCGAGTTTCGTTAAAAATAATCCCGCGCCTTGGCTCGGCGATGTTAAAATAATCGCGGCGCGAACTGGTTAAGGGAAAGAGAACCTATAAGTATCTTCCATTCAGTGTGGTCTAGATACGCCCAGTTGTGATAAGTGACCTTTAACATGCTGGGAAAAAATCACGCATCCGGAATGCGCCGGCCAGGCACGCGCCCCTTTTATTTATTTGATTAATTAAATAATACAATGTTGTGGTAGCATATTTTCTGTTTTTTTTTAACAGGAGTCGTGTTGTCTTCAGTGGTCGATCTACGAGAGGGTCAATTCTCTTTTCTACTCGTTCTCGATGCACGAGATTTCACGGAGATGGCGCGGGCTGAAGTCGACGCGCAAGTGTCGTTCGGGTACCACGGAATGTTCAATCCCGAGTAGACACTGCAAGACCGGCTCTGGGGCCAATTTCACGGAGCTGCTAAGCACAAAAATTTGCTTAGCACAAAAAAGTTATCAGCCAAAATTCTACGTGTTTTTCATGCTAAGCAAAAAACCAGCTGATTATCAATCAAAAACAATAAAGATCGCGTGAAAATTTGGTCTGTAACCTTGTTTTTACCAAGGACAAATTTTCATGCTAAGCAAATTTTTGTGCTTAGCAGCTCCGTGAAATTGGCCCCTGGTCGTATGACGTCAAAGTACCAGGTGAATGGCCACCGCAAGCATTTTCCAAACCCCAGCTTAATTAGGCTTCGTCTCCGTTCCCAATCACTATTGCATGAACGGAGCCTATGCCGTAAACAAAGCTGGAGTTTGGAAAATGGCTCAGGTTCGTGTACGTGCACATGAATATGTGTTTTCAACGAATGACGTTCCTCCGCCCTCATATGAAGCAATACATGTATATTGTGCTTGTGGAATGTTGTTGTTTCTTTTGAGGTTTTTAGAGGGGTGCTTTAGGTAACAATAGTCTAGGGACTGTATAGGTATGGGGACTGGGTGATTCGCTCGGTCCCATATCTTGTTGGGTATATTCGCCCTGGATCTATTTCGCAAGTACATCTTTTGACCTAGTTTAGACTTTACGCTAGTCCAATTTACAACACTCATGCACGTTTTTATTAATAAAGTTAGTTCTTATAATAGGCTAGCACAATGTGGGTGTATCAAAGCGCTTCACATTATTACCCCGGTCATTGGGCCCGTGAAACATTCCAAATACCATCTCAGCTCCCTGGAAAGTATACAGCTCGATGCTGCCATTTCAGCGCAAAGCAGCTAAATCAACCACAATAACCATCTCTGCCCTCACAGGTACCCATTTACTCCTGGGTGGAGAGAAGCAATGAGTGACAAA
Organism: Crossaster papposus; assembly: GCA_037893245.1. Taxonomy (NCBI): domain Eukaryota; kingdom Metazoa; phylum Echinodermata; class Asteroidea; order Velatida; family Solasteridae; genus Crossaster; species Crossaster papposus. The sequence continues at coordinate 898,983 of JBAIAA010000682.1, read as the reverse complement.
GTGCCTTGCCCAAGGGCAGACGCGCCATAGTTCCAGGCCGGACTCAAACCCACAACCTGCAGCTTTACCTACAGATTACAAATTCAATGCTCCAGACCACGAGGCCACGGCACTCCACATAATCTAGCTGGTATCACCAACAAAAAAATGAATTTTAACACTGAATTTAACTCTGATTTTGGTTAACTTTATTTCTGATCAGCCTTTTTTTTGTCAGGTGTACTTTGTCTGCTGTTGCAATTATTACAGTTTTAACTTTTTGTGATCGTTTTTTTGCTGGATTTTTTTTAAAATCCTCACAATTCTACTGAATGGTTAAATAATTGTATTATATAAAAAATATAAGATTTAATATTAGATGATAAAAAAGCCGATATTTAGCTGCAAAATGACGAATTCCGTTAGATTTCGTAAAAAATTTTGTATAGCTACATTCCCTTAAGGTAACTTCATGCGTACTAAACTTACCACCTTGAATAAACAGTTATTTTTTCAGTGGAATAAGACAGAATACATTTACAGGGTATTAAATACCATTAAGATCTTCACTTTAGGCAAGGTTAGAAACTGTTATAGAAACTGTTATAGAAACTGTTATAGAAACTGTTATAGAAACTGTTATAGAAACTGTTATAGAAACTGTTATAGAAACTGTTAGAAACTGTTAGAAACTGTTAGAAACTGTTAGAAACTGTTAGAAACTGTTAGAAACTGTTAGAAACTGTTAGAAACTGTTAGAAACTGTTAGAAACTGTTAGAAACTGTACTTTTCAATATTCTAAAGTAGAATAAACACATAATAATGGAAAATGGCAAAACAAATGTATAGTTGTTTTAAAGTTGTTTTGCAAAATTATTGACATTGACAACATTAGCCTTTTGTTCTTACGCCGAACTAGTTATGGAAATGTTATAATTAAGTTAAATTATCATCAGTATTTATTTGTCAGAATTGTTTGTTGAATACATTTTTTTTTTTTTTTTTTTTTTTTTAATTAAAAATAAAATTGAATTAGATCTACCGATTTGGAAAATGAGATTCTTTATCATGATCGATTTAAATTTAATTGATTTATTGCTAATTATATACAAACATGTCATATACAAACCTGACAGCCCGACAGAAAGACAAGGGTGAATATAGAACTCGGCCATCAGAGATGGGTGGAGATAATATCTAGGATACTTCAATACATAACATACCCGTCACCAATTTCAAAAATTCTGTTCGCGAAAAAAATAAAAGATGTTTTAAGAAAATCACATTTCAAGTTAGTATCTCTTTGCATTTGAGCATTTCCACGCTAAAAACCCACGGATTTGAGGCCTTTCCTTCATAAAAACCCAATTTCCAGGTTTTTACTGATTTCCAGAACCGTGTAGTCCGCTAATTGCGACCGTCTAGTTTGCGCGGTACATGCCGTGAATACCAAGCGTGACTTCGGCGTCGACCTCAGCTCTACCGAGCTCCGTCATATCGCGAGCGTCCAGGACCACGAGGAATGAGGGCTCCCCCGCACGCACGCTGACAACCGCCGAAACCACCACACCTGAAACACAAGACAGTGTCGAGCCTGGTAATAAAGCCGGTCAGAGCGAGGCCGCATTCGTTTCTAGAGTGCCTTCTTGTATCAGCGACCAATTTAACCAGTTCGCGCCGGAGGCATATATACACACAAGTTTTTCCAGATTCAAAACGAATGACGTATAAACACGCCACGAGCAAGGCCGGGAATGTCTGTCAGCAGCGAGCAAGGCCGGAAATGTCTGTCAGCAGCGAGCAAGGCCAGAAATGTCTGTCAGCAGCGAGCAAGGCCGGAAATGTCTGTCAGCAGCGAGCAAGGCCGGAAATGTCTGTCAGCAGCGAGCAAGGCCGGAAATGTCTGTTAGCAGCGAGCAAGGCCGGAAATGTCTGTCGGCAGCGGGCAAGGCCGGAAATGTCTGTCAGCATCGAGCAAGGCCGGAAATGTCTGTCAGCAGCGAGCAAGGCCGGAAATGTCTGTCAGCAGCGAGCAAGGCAGGAAATGTCTGTCAGCAGCGAGCAAGGCCGGAAATGTCTGTCAGCAGCGAGCAAGGCCGGAAATGTCTGTCAGCAGCGAGCAAGGCCGGAAATGTCCGTCAGCAGCGAGCAAGGCCGGAAATGCGTGGGTGTGCTTCCCGGTACCATCGGCCTGAACCCGCCTCGGATCGAGTTTTGTTAATAATAATTCCACGCCACGGCTCGGTGATGTTAAAATAATCCCGGCGCGAACTGGTTAATGGAGCTGCTTAGAATTATTTGGTCTGAAACCTAAGAGGTTCCCCAACCTCAAACTTTCTCGCTGTAACTGTTCTTGCGGCCTATTGTCGACACAAATCGTTCACTTACCATCGTCCTCACTGGAGGAACCCGGAGCATTGATGAAGACGGGTTCGGCTGCGTAATACCCTTCCTCCGCCCACGCTTTAGACGTTCCGGTCGTGGTGTCGACTTTAACCAACTGAAGTCACAAATGAAAAGACCCGAGAATGGAAACGAATGTAAACAAGTCGCCATGGAAACCAAGGTTTTCTCTTAGCACTTTTAGGAATACCTGGATTAAAACCTATCACCCTAACAATGATTCGCATCCAGTCAATTTCCAACGCCAGGTTTTGTTGGGATCCGTTAGGGTGGGTCCTGGACCCATTTAACCGACAGTCTTTTACACTTGGTTAGGCAAACCTCCCGAATCATAGTCCAACAGTTTGTGTGTACAGTTTGCTAAGGTGTCGGAGTTTACAAGAATGGTATGGTTCCTAGTAAGTTACACAAGAGTTAGGGTTAACCAGTTCGAGCCGGGATTATTTTAACATCACCGACAGATATTTCCGGCCCTGCTCGCTGCTTACAGACATTTCCGGCCTTGCTCGCTGCTGACAGACATTTCCGGCCTTGCTCGCTGCTGACAGACATTTCTGGCCTTGCTCGCTGCTAACAGACATTTTCCGGCCTTGCTCGCTGCTGACAGACATTTCCGGCCTTGCTCGCTGCTGACAGACATTTCCGGCCTTGCTCGCTGCCGACAGACATTTCCGGCCTTGCTCGCTGCTGACAGACATTTCAGGCCTTGCTCGTGGCGTGTTTATGCGTCATCCGTTTTGAATCTGAGGAAAACTTTGCGTTTATATACGTCATCCGGCGCGAACTGGTTAACAGTCATAAGTGGAAAAAGAAAATTTGAAATACCTTATCTAGACTACCACCGACAGCATAGAAAAATTTGTACGGTTTTCCGTTGTGTTTCTCGTAGTTTATTCTCGGCAGCTCAACATCTGTTTGAAAAAAAGAAAAAAAAGAAAAAATTCAAACTCTTTTAAAACAGAATTTCCTTCAATTGTTTGAACATTATTTATCAGCATCAAAGCTCAAATGGTGGCCAATTTCATAAACCTGCTAAGCACACAAAAATTGCTTAGCATGAAAATTTGTCCTTAGCAAAAACAAGGTTACAGACCAAATGTTCACGTGATCTTTGTTGTTTTTGATTGATAATCAGTTGTTTTTTTAGCTTAGCATGAAAAACACGAAGAATTTTGGCTGGTAACCTGTTTTTAATTTTAATGAGCAAGACTTTTTGGTGCTAAGCAAATGTTTGTGCTTAGCAGCTCTATGAAATTGGCCGCAAAAATACAATGTTCAGAAAAACGACATTTTCACCCATGCGTTCACTTCAACGACCGATTGCGTAAAACGGCCTCAGCGACTTATTCCTGATTACGATGGAGCGGGTCACATTTGTGAAAACGTTCGACATGCATTTCCTCAAATTGTGCTTACTTTTTTCGCTTATGAGCTCAGGAGTACAGTGAATCGAGTTGTCATCCTCCAGCACCGCTATCGCCTTACAGTAATCCAGGCTGTTCAGATTAACACTAGCTGTCTAAAGAACAAAAGAAAATTAATCAATGGATTTAATAATCTGGTTTCCAGGACGCCCCCCCAAAAAAAAAAAAAAAAAAAAAAAAAAAAAAAAAAATTAAAAAAAATATTGTTCTTTGTGTTTATGTTATTTAAATACAATTTTAACTTTTCAGAACAATGACAGGATATCTAGCGCAATCTTTTTGCTGGATGCCTAGAATCATTATTTACTTACTCAAATAAGTAAGATATTTCTTAATAATTCGCTGGTAATATGTGTTGACGTCTTCAAATGGTGTATCTGACCTTTGACCAGTTCGCGCCGGGATTATTTTAACATCACCGAGCCGACGCGCGGGATTATTTTTAAGAAAACTTATCCGAGGCGGGTTTAGGCTGATGGTACCGGAAAGCACACCACGCATTTCCGGCCTTGCTCGCTGCTGACAGACATTTCCGGCCTTGCTCGCGACGTGTTTATGCGTCATCTGTTTTGAATCTGGGGAAAACTTTGCGTTTATATATACGTCATCCGGCGCGAACTGGTTAAAGCTAATGCAGGTATTAAGTGCCTTTTGGGGAACGCTGTTATAATTTGAGTTGTTGTATCGTCTCAAAATAGCTACGCTGCCCACAGCGCGTCATGATCTGCCCGAGTTCCCGCTTCGTTAACCCGCAACAAATAGTTTGATGTTCACCTTCTCTCGTTCAACTGGTAGAACAAATCTCTTCCCGACAGCCCCGAGTTCTTTCATTTCTTTCCTCTGCTCGTCGAGGGATAAATGACTAAACACACTGGCGTCTTCATAGCAGCAGAGGTCGACCACTACGTGACCGGACTCCTCGTAGGCATTGATGTGGTGGAAACAGAAGAAGGCGTCGGCCGTGAACTTTTGGGAGAGGAGCTCTCCCGTGTCTCGCTTGACGAGGTGGAGCCGGGCGGGCTGTGTCTCGTGATACTGCATCACATCGGAGAACGCTCCTGTGTTTTTTGTTACAAAACATTTGTTTACGAAAAATGGTTGTGGTCACATGATGGGGGCTGTGGACTGTGGTCCAATGGTTAAGGTGATCGAATCCTGTGCAGTGGTCCGTGGGTTTGAACCATGGCAAGGAACATGGTGCTTGTGTTCTTGGGCAAGACACTTTGCTACAATTGCTTTTCTCCGCCCAGGAGTATCAATGGGTACCTGTGAGGGTAGAGACCGCATGCGCTGATCTTGAGCTGCTGCAGAAATGGTCTCGTTCCTGATAAACAGAATTTAAAAAAATCCTTCCATCCTTTTTATTTCAATAATTACGTCAAAATGACCTTGCACCTCGAGGTGAAAAGTATACCAAATGTAAGATGTATCCCTTACCCGGGAGTAACTGATATTTCTCACCTTTACCGAACTTTTTCAACAAGAGCAACTTGCGAATGTTCAGGACCACGGGCTGCTCCAGAAAAACGATGTAGTTGTCCGTCATGCCAAAGCTGTGGTAATAGGAGGGGTTTTTGTCCGAGGCCGGGATCGAACAAAGGATAGACGCATTGCTCATAGGGTCAGCCAGTACACCTAAATAGGAAATAAATTTAAAACCTGCAAACTGGGTCGCATTTTTGATAAAAATGAGATTTCAGGATCATTGGAAAAGACATAAATTGGCTTAAAAGTAGGATACCCCATTTGCAGATATCGAAAATATTTACTACCGAATTATTAAGAATTATCTTACTCATTTGAAAATAAATAATGATTCTAGGCATCCAGCAAAATGATTGCGCTAGATATCCTGTAATTATTCTGAAAAATAAAAATTGATAAAGAAAAATTTGCGATCGCCGGACGGCGATTGCAAAAAAACAAAGATAATATAAGAATAACTACTCGCCGTCGGTTGAAAAGAAAAGTTGTTTTTTATACTTTTCTCGGCATCCATGATTGTAAAACTTCGGACAGATCAGTTAAACGATGTTTACTATAAAAAAAAACACCCAAATCTACCCATTCATGATAATTCAAGCAATTACCAATGGTGTATCCTACCTTTAAAAGTAGGATACCCCATTTGCAGATATCAAAAATGTTTACTTCTGAATTATTAACCAGTTCGCCCTGGAGGACGTATATAAACACAAAGTTTTCCCAGATTCAAAACAGATGACGCTTAAACACGCCATGAGCAAGGCCAGAAATGTCTGTCCACAGCGAGCAAGGCCGGAAATGTCTGTCAGCAGCGAGCAAGGCCAGAAATGTCTGTCCACAGCGAGCAAGGCCGGAAATGTCTGTCAGCAGCGAGCAAGGCCGGAAATGTCTGTCAGCAGCGAGCAAGGCCGGAAATGTCTGTCAGCAGCGAGCACGGCCGGAAATGTCTGTCAGCAGCGAGCAAGGCCAGAAATGTCTGTCCACAGCGAGCAAGGCCGGAAATGTCTGTCAGCAGCGAGCAAGGCCGGAAATGTCTGTCAGCAGCGAGCAAGGCCGGAAATGTCTGTCAGCAGCGAGCAAGGCCGGAAATGTCTGTCAGCAGCGAGCAAGGCCGGAAATGTCTGTCAGCAGCGAGCAAGGCCAGAAATGTCTGTCAGCAGCGAGCAAGGCCGGAAATGTTTGTCAGCAGCGAGCAAGGCCGGAAATGTCTGTCAGCAGCGAGCAAGGCCGGAAATGTCTGTCAGCAGCGAGCAAGGCCGGAAATGTGTGGGTGTGCTTCCCAGGGCCATCGGCCTGAACCCACCTCGGATCGAGTTTCGATACAAATAATCCCGCGCGTCGGCTCGATGATGTTAAAAATAATCCCGGTACGAACTGGTTAAAGTGTGTAATGTTGAAAGACAAGAAAGCAGGCGTACCCGGATTTGGAGGTAGTGCCTTGATTATATTGTAGTGCGTCTTCTTGGCAAAGTGGGATCCCATGTTGTAAACTGTGCCGTCATTTCCGACGTGGGGATGTGCTGTCGCAGTATTCACAGCGAGCCGCTTAGAAATATCAACCTAAAATAAATTGTTACAATGAGAGTTCTAGGAACATTGCTGGCTTTGCAGACATTGCTTTGTAAAAGTTTCATGGTCTAGTGATCAGGACAATTATTTGACCTGTCACCACAATATAAGAGTAAAAGTCGGAAAAAATGAAAATTGAGATATTGGGAAATATAGAGAGCTTTCCAATGGTATATAACACTTGGGGTTTTTGCAATAAATACATTTTACAGCACTCCAGAAAGTCATGGGTTTCACAAAACGTGTTTGTGAGAAAACTTACTTAAAAGGTAGGATACACCATTGGTAATTGCTTGAATTATCATTAATGGGTAGATTTGGGGAGTTGTATTTCATAGTAAATATCATTTAACTGACCTGTCCGAAGTTTTACAATAATGGATGCCGAGAAAAGCACGAAAAACAGTGTTTGTTTTCAACCGAAATTGGGCAGTTATTCTTATGTTATCTTTGTTTTTTCGCGATCGCCGTCCGGCATATTTAATTACCGCGTTAATTAGACCACTGATGGTCTTTAATCCAAACACTAACTACGCAAAATCGCATAATTTAAGAGGTTTTCAATCATCTGATTGCACTTAAAAAATGGAAATATGTAGAAGAGGACTTGGGCTTTCCAAATAAGGCAAAATCTCACAATTGACCACTCCTTCATATTTTGACTTTGGATGGCCATATCTCCAAATCACATTGTGCGACTTTACTCTCATATTGTGGTGACAGGTCACATCATAAAAGCATGCTTAGCCTAGTTGACAGCTAAGCCTAGTTGGAAGCTAAGTGATATTCATACAACTTTATTATTGATTTATTCGCTAAGCTTAGTTGGTGGCTAAGCTGGCTGCTAACGTTAGATTTGATCTTGGGTGTCTCTAGTTGACGACTAAACCATTTGTTAAGAGACCTTTTACAATGAATAACATGTTCTATTGGTCGTTAGAAATCTCACCGTATGCTGGGTAAGGATAACTTCCAAAGCATTGTATTGGTTATTTATCCAAATGAGGATTTTGGGGATTGATTTAATACTTTCACACTGCTCATGCTTTATGCACATTCTCCATAGAGCTTCAGTCAAGGTGTTTAAAGGGTCCTAGAAATGTGTTTTTTATTAGTTTAAATGAAAGATTATAACTAATTGAGTGATTTTCAGTTTATAAAAGTTATATTTTTGGGTAATTAATATGAAAAAAATAAATAAAGTGCTTTAGGGGACCGGCCCCGCCCCTAAAATGGTAGCTTATTAACATGTAAAATTTGCATAATTGTGACGTATGTTTGGGAAGACTTCGACGTCGTCGCGACCAGCTTGCCCGTGCATGCATGTATGCATCATGTGCCACGCGTATCGATGCAAAATCATTTAGTCGATGGTCGACTCAAGTTATTGTCAAAGGAATTGTCAAGTGGAATATCTTCTTCAGATGTAGGACCTGATGATACTGCGGATATTTCGTCCGATTCTGTGGAATATGCGCTCCCCGGCCCCGAACTGTCGTCTTCACTCGCCATGTCTGAACAAAATCTGCTGCGTGCATACCGTACCCGCGTGCATGGCATCTCTTTTAGGGGTTTGCCGAATGTTCGTCACGAACAGCGCCACCATTTGTCAGTGTTTGAACATGTTAATGAGGGGGGCCAATTACATTTACGGTGATTAACCCCAATTAATGTCATTTTATACCATTTTATCACCCCTGGTCTTGTTACTTGCACACCAAGGCACATTTTAAATTATTAAACAGCAATTCTCCTCAAAAGGTCTGCGTAGAACCTTTAAGTATGTGTCAAGGATAGGAAACGTTTGCATACCAAAGGTCATGTGTGCAGACCCTTGTTGTATAACAGGGCACTTAGCAGCTGTTTGTTCCATGTTTGGCTGCTTTATAGCTTAATGGTAAACCCACTGAAGGATTTTGCAGGATTCAGGCAGTGGTCACCAGTAATAAACATTGAAGGATTTTGTAGGATTCAGGTTACATGGAGTTTTAACACTTTGGAATTGCAAGATTTTGCCAGATTAAGGTTAGGTTTTGAACTTTCGTCCATTAGATTTTGAGTTGCGTTACCATTTGAATCCAACGAAATACACGAAAAGCAAAAATTACTCTATAAAACATGACGCAAGTTACGCAGTTTCGTAAAATCAGCTGTAATTAATATGAAGGTGTTAACTAGGCCTGCAACGGTTACACGGTTACACGGTTAACCGACCGTTCAAACGGTTACACGGTTACATTTTTCTGGTTCGGTTAACCTTTTTTTATTTTTTTTTTTTTTTTTTTAATTTTAAATTTAATTTTTTTTTTAAATACAAAAAACCTACCAATTGTGAACTTTGTCCGGATTTCGTTGGAACTTTGGTTGGGAAAAGAGATGGTTTCGTTGGAGCAGGTCACAAATAGTACAACTGATTAATTGTGTATGGACTGATAGTAGGGGGGACAATACAAATTTTAATATTGCTTTTAGGGAAGTTATTTGGGACTATTTCTTGAAGGGCTTGGTGAGTAGATTGCAAATCTCTTTCAACTTTCAAAATCGGTCAAAGCGTTGCCAAGTTATGGTCCGATAAACTTTTCAGATTGCGCTTTTTCCTAGACAACAAACGTATTAAGCAACAGTAATTAAAAAGTGTTTTTTGAACCATCTCATTTATTCTATTTACATCTTTCAAGCATTTCAAATCATCTTTTCTAGTACAGGTATGCAGGGTTTCCCCTTAGCGGTCGCCCGCTCGCCAAATGCGACCCAAAACAGCCACGGACGACTCAAAACACTTCCCTCGGTCGTCCGGCCGGCGAGTTAAAATATTAAATACATTACATGTGATTTCCCAGATCAACTGTTTACCAGTACATACATGTACATGTACGTACATATGTACATGTACAGCAGTACCTTTACACAACAGTGCACGTGCATTGCAGAGATATGATCGTGTCATTCCTGTATACAGATTCGCGATGTTTATGGCCGGCTTGCTATAGCTAGCGCATACATTGGCGCACATGGCCTGCGCGGCACTAGTCTTGGTGCAAGACGTTGTTGTTCATTTTCACGCAACTATCGCGACTATCAAACAATAGAGGGCGCTGTTGGGAAACCTCCAGATAACCACCCACATCGGCTCGGTCTATCTTCTTGACAGATTCGCGGCTTCCAGAATACGCCCTCTATTGGTGGAATAGTCGCGACGCGTATAGTGTTGAGTGCATAGGTCCTATGGTTTTATGGTTTTATGGTTTTACTAACTGAACAAGAACGTCTTGCACCAAGACTAGCACGGCACACATACATGTACATACATCATGTACTACCGCAAGCGTACGTAAAAACGGTGATGGTGCCAAAAAGCCATGTGCTCGCCCCATGCAATGCATTCATAATGCAGGCGCATTCTAGGATTGGTTTCCGCCGCACGCTTCAATGGACAAAGTTAAGGACCGAAACCAGTCCATGGCCGACATGCATGTATTTTTCCGTTACGCGAAATGATCGAATTTGACATCGTAAAATGTAAAAATGCCCGGCAAACAAACGTCAATGAAGAAAGTCATATCCTGCAGGTTAATTATCAGATCATGGTCGTCCTTTCCTATTTTTTTATTTTCTGTTAATGTATTTCTTTCGAGGTAGTAACGCTTGTCCTTCTTGAGCGATGCAGCGTGTTTCTACAAAATGTTCTACCGCGGCATGTTTCCTGCATTCAGTTTACGCTTGTGTGGTGTATTGGTCAGCTCGGCGTTCATCGTGTGAAAGATTTAGGCCAACATTCTCCGGGTTTTTTCCCCAAAAAGTTTTCAACCTTAAACATTTAATATGCTTTTACAATAACTCCGCCAGTTTTGTTGTCACAGGTGAGGTTTAGTTTTGATAGCTTTTGTGGCAGATGCAAATTAAATCTTCCCGCAAGATCAGCGATTACAACAAGCAGTGGGCTGTAAAGTGCCGTGCCGTGCCGCAATTTTCCCGAATGCGCGGCGCGCTTTCGCGGAAGGTCGGACAATGCAGTTGGCGTTGCGTAACCTCGGTGGAAAACACAGATATGGCAAATGCACACGTGGCCACTGAAAATGCTTGCGGGCGACTGAAAACTCTAATTAGGTAGCCCGGCGGGCCACTGAAAAAAAAAGTTAAGGGAAACCCCTGGGTATGTATGTTGCTCATATTTTTCATATAAGTCTTTCTTTTTCAGATGATACATTTCATGAGATCTGCAAATTCTCATGTTGTTACTCGTTGTCTAGTGGGTCTGCACGGTGTGTATGACACCCCTAATAATATTCTATAAAACATGACGTAAGTTACGCAGTTTCGTAAAATCGGCTGCAATTAATATGAAGGTGTTAACCCACCTTATCCAATGTCTCCAAGCTGTCGGGGTCAATCTTCCGAATACTGGACGACTCTGTCATGACGTAACACTCGTCCCCGATAGCCATCCAGTTAACGTTGCAGTTGTCGGTAAACTTGGTGGGTTGGAATAACGACATGAAACGTCCGAGGATTCCGAGGCAGGGATCGGGATGCGCAAGGGTACCGAACTCCGACACCACAATGCGATTCTGGGCCATGGCTTTAGTGTACGAATCGCTGCGCTGGAAACGACTCTGATAGGTCACCTGCAGAGGCCAAATAGACCAATTAAAAAGAAGCACGTCTAGACGGACCTAGTCCGAAAATGTGGGAGTCTCAATACCAAGTATGACCACTGAAGAGTGTGGTCAAACGGTGGTCTTCGGTCTGGTCAAACAGTGGTCATCGGTCTGGTTAAACGGTGGCCGTCGGTCTGGTTAAACGGTGGCCGTCGGTCTGGTCAGACAGTGGTCGCCGGTCTGGTCAGACAGTGGTCGCCGGTCTGGTCAGACAGTGGTCGCCGGTCTGGTCAGACAGTGGTCGCCGGTCTGGTCAGACAGTGGTTGCCGGTCTGGTCAGACAGTGGTCGTCGGTCTGGTCAAACAGTGGTCATCGGTCTGGTCAGACAGTGGTCGTCGGTCTGGTCAAACAGTGGTCGTCGGTCTGGTCAAACAGTGGTCGTCGGTCTGGTCAAACAGTGGTCATCGGTCTGGTCAAACCGTGGTCTTCGGTCTGGTCAAACAGTGGTCGTCGGTCTGGTCAAACAGTGGTCGTCGGTCTGGTCAAACAGTGGTCATCGGTCTGGTCAAACAGTAGTCATCGGTCTGGTCAAACAGTGGTCGTCGGTCTGGTCAAACAGTAGTCATCGGTCGGGTCAAACAGTGGTCGTCGGTCTGGTCAAACAGTAGTCATCGGTCTGGTCCAACAGTGGTCGTCGGTCTGGTCCAACAGTGGTCATCGGTCTGGTCAAACAGTGGTCATCGGTCTGGTCAAACAGTGGTCATCGGTCTGGTCAAACAGTGGTCATAGTTCTGGTCAGACAGTGGTCATCGGTCTGGTCAGACAGTGGTTATGGTCTGGTCAGACAGTGGTCATCGGTCGGGTCAGACAGTGGTCGTCGGTCTGGTCAAACAGTGGTCATCGGTCTGGTCAAACAGTGGTCATCGGTCTGGTCCAACAGTGGTCATCGGTCTGGTCAAACAGTGGTCATCGGTCTGGTCAAACAGTGGTCATCGGTCTGGTCAAACAGTGGTCGTCGGTCTGGTCAAACAGTGGTCGTCGGTCTGGTCCAACAGTGGTCATCGGTCTGGTCAAACAGTGGTCGTCGGTCTGGTCAGACAGTGGTCATCGGTCGGGTCAGACAGTGGTCATCGGTCGGGTCAGACAGTGGTTACGGTCTGGTCAGACAGTGGTTACGGTCTGGTCAGACAGTGGTTACGGTCTGGTCAAACAGTGGTCACCTTTCCTCCGCTGATGTTGAATCTTGTAAGCAGCGAGAGGCCATCAAACACGTGATTGTAGGTATCCTTGCCGACCTCAAACTTTCCAGGACCGTTGCGGAGAAAACTGCCGTTGATCCATGCTGGAATTTCACCTGTAATTTTTCGAGAAAAAATGTTTTTTGTTTGTTTTTTTGTCCAGAATGACAACAGGATTTGTAAAAAATAACTAGATAGTCTTTATAACTTTCTTTAAAATTTATTTTTCAGAATAATTACAGGATATCTAGCGCAATCATTTTTCTGGAAGCCTGGAATCATTATTTACTTTCAAATGAGTAAGATATTTCTTAATAATTCGGTAGTAAATATTTTCGATATGTGCAAATGGTGTATTCTACCTTAGTTACAAACTTGCACTTAATACACTTAAAACACAACTTAGCAAGTTTAGCTGTAGAGCTAAATGAAGTAACTTTTAAAGCTGAAATTTTAAAGCCAATTTTGTTCAATACTTAAAACTTGACTGTCTTCTGAAGTTCTGACCCACCTTTGATTGTTGTTTGAAGCGGTTCTAGCTGTTCTTTTTCGACAGAACGATAGAGTCCACTCGACGAATTTGCGCGGATACAAAATATAACTGAGGGACCGCGGGCAAATTTGGCTAAGAAACGAGCCGACGCCATCGCATAATCCGATCGACTGGTAAAAATTGTCCCGTTTTGATCAGGTTTACGGAGCTAAGGGGACCAATATTGGGAGCACGTCCCCCACAAAGTTGTAATTGTCAAAAGTCTAGAACATAAGTAGACAATATTGAAAAACTTTGGACTTTAAATCAGTGTACTTTTGCAGATTATACTGCGCCACAGACATTGTCTGCGCACATAATAAATAGCGCCCTCTTGTGACTAAGAAAACAATGTCGCAAGGGTACGGTGTCCTTAAATCGCCAAATAAAAAATCTGAATTGATTACTCACCCTATCTTGAAAATACCTAGATGAAAGGGAACTAACTCGGAAAACACAAGGCCGGAAATGCGTGGGTGTGCTTTCCGGTACCATCGGCCTGAACCCGCCTAATCCCGGCGTGAACTTATTTCTGGTAGCTTATTTCACCGTTTTAGTTTCATTTGAGGTTAATTTCAGATATCATTAATGTTCCGGTATTGGGTGGGGTATAGAATTAGCTGGGTTTTATCACAAAATACTAAAATAACAGAATTCAAACTAAAATGTAATTTTTGTTTAGCTTATTGTTGCAACATCTCTTTTTATAATTTCTTGTCTACTACAGACAAAAATAAAAGTTACCACTCAACACATGCATGTACATACAACTCAAATTGTATGTCAAATACAAACGAAATGTTTATAAACATCTTCGACTTTGTAGACTTAATTACTTCGAGTCGTTTTTATTGCGCGACTCTCCGATAAATATTTCGTTGGGTATTTCTGTATTTCAAAGTGAACAAAGAAATCGGCAAGGCGGGACTTGAACCTGTGACCTTCGGAATTCCGGACCGGCGCTCTACCAACTGAGCTTATTTCTGTACCCTAATTCTTAACTTAAATGCACCTTTTGTTTAGAACCTAATAACCCACAACAATAACTTGACAATGTCCAATTTTAACATTCCTGTACATTAACTCTAAATTTATGTCAAATACAAACAAAATGTTTGAAAACATCTGCGATATGACCACTTTGAGCCGTTTTCCTTGCGTCGTGCCCGTGGTTAACTCTCCGATTAATATTTTGGTGGATGTTTTTGTACCCAATTTCTTTATGCTTAGGACCTTAAAGGTAGGATACACCATTTGCAGAAATTTTACTACCGAATTATTAGAAAATATCTTACTTATTGAAAAGTAAATAATGATTGCGGTAGATATCCTATAATTATTACGAAAAATTGAATTTCATTTTGTTTTAAATCACGATCGCCGGACGGCGATCGCTATAAAATATAAGAACCACTGCCTGGCGCCGGTTGAAAACGAATGCCGTGTTTTTTGCTTTTCTCAGCATTCATGATTGTAAAACTTCGGACAGGTCAGTTAAACGATATTTACTATAAAATACAACCCCCAAATCTACCCATTTATGATATTTCAAGCAATTACCAATGGTGTATACTACCTTTAATAGCCCCGACAAAAATTTCTAATTTCAACATTTCTTTACCAAAATTAAACTCATTATTACATTTTGTTTAACCTTATATGACGTGTATTTACATTACCAACTCGGTGTTGTACCAATATAAAGAGATACTTTCGAGAGAAAAATACCGACTCTGTGGGACTTGAACCCACAACCGTCAGCTTTCTAGTGTAGACGTCTTACCCTTCGACCACCGAGCTAGCCAGGGTCGACTGGCATGGTTCGAATCCGATTACCAGCGAGTATCGCAAGCACATGTTTGATAGGACATAATTTGCGTCGGGAGACGTAATTTCAGTGTTACATTGTTTGCCCTTGTAATTGTATTTACCATGGGGCCAATTTCATAGAGCTGCTAAGCACAAACATTTGCTTAGCATGAAAATTCTACCTTGGCAGTAAACAGGGTTACGAACCGAATTTTCAGGTGATGTAAATTGTTTGTGGCTTGATTTTCATGCTTAGCATGAAAACCACATGGAGTTTTGGCTAATAACCAGGGGCCAATTTCACGGAGCTGCTAAGCACAAACATTTGCTTAGCATGAAAATTTGTCCTTGGTAAAAACAAGGTTACAGACCAAATTTTCACGTGATCTTTATTGTTTTTGATTGATAATAAGCTGTTTTTTTGCTTAGCATAAAAAACACGTAGAATTTTGGCTGATAACTTGTTTTTAATGAGCAAAAGACGTTTTTGTGCTAAGCAAATTTTTGTGCTTAGCAGCTCCGTGAAATTGGCCCCTGGGGCCAATTTCACAGAGCTGCTAAGCACAAAAATTTGCTTAGCATGAAAATTTGTCCTTGGTAAAAACAAGGTTACAGACCAAATTTTCACGTGATCTTTATTGTTTTTGATTGATAATTAGCTGTTTTTTTGCTTAGCATGAAAAACATGTGGAATTTTGGCTGATAACTTGTTTTTATTGAGCAAGATTTTGTTGTGCTAAGCAAATGTTTGTGCTTAGCAGCTCCGTGAAATTGGCCCCTACTTAAGAGTGGGTGGGTTCGAGTCCACCCGAGTCGGGTGTTTTAGGAGGGGGAGTGGGTAACAGGGAAAAAAAAATCACTCGTAACAATACTGGCTAAACATAAAGGGCAAAACGATCTAATCTTGAATTTTCATCTTCGGACGCAAATTTCATCAAAATAAAATAAAGTTTTAACAGCAAGAAATGACATTTTGAAAGAATACCCTTAATACCGTCACAACAGGAAATACATTTATACAAACGTTGAGATGTACATGTAATTAAAAACGTAAAACGTAAATGTGTTCATTTGCATTAAAAAATAAAAGTACTTTTCAAACGACATAAACAAGACTTGCTTGGGATATCAATTTAATGTGTTCTAAAATTAAGTAGATTCTTAAACTTTTGTGCACAGAGGCTTTTCTATACTTTTCAGTTGATTTCGTTTCCTTGAGCACTTTTTTTTGTCTAAGCCTCTTTTTGTTTCCACATCTCCGGTTGAAAAAATACATCGTATAAAATTCAGCCAATTTCTGAAAATGTTTATCCATTTGTACATAGTACATGGGCATAGCAAGGAGAAGGGGAAACGGTGAGGGTCGTGCAAGGGTCGTGCGAGGGTCGTGCGAGGGTCGTGCGAGGGTCGTGCGAGGGTCGTGCGAGGGTCGTGCGAGGGTCGTGCGAGGGTCGTGCGAGGGTCGTGCGAGGGTCGTGCGAGGGTCGTGCGAGGGTCGTGCGAGGGTCGTGCGAGGGTCGTGCGAGGGTCGTGCGAGGGTCGTGCGAGGGTCGTGCGAGGGTCGTGCGAGGGTCGTGCGAGGGTCGTGCGAGGGTCGTGCGAGGGTCGTGCGAGGGTCGTGCGAGGGTCGTGCGAGGGTCGTGCGAGGGTCGTGCGAGGGTCGTGCGAGGGTCGTGCGAGGGTCGTGCGAGGGTCGTGCGAGGGTCGTGCGAGGGTCGTGCGAGGGTCGTGCGAGGGTCGTGCGAGGGTCGTGCGAGGGTCGTGCGAGGGTCGTGCGAGGGTCGTGCGAGGGTCGTGCGAGGGTCGTGCGAGGGTCGTGCGAGGGTCGTGCGAGGGTCGTGCGAGGGTCGTGCGAGGGTCGTGCGAGGGTCGTGCGAGGGTCGTGCGAGGGTCGTGCGTGGGTCTTGCGTGGGTCTTGTGAGGGTCTTGTGAGGGTAGGGCCTTGTGGGGGTCCCTGCGGGGGGCGGGAGGGGAGGGGGGGGAGCTGCGATGAGGGACTTGTAAAGAGGGACTTGTGATGAGGAAACCGAACTATACCAGTTTACGGCATAATTAAAGAGTATTATAATCATAGAAAGTCATGCATCAAATACTACCCCGTCCTTGTTTTGTTCCGGTGCCATCTTCAAATTCAACGCACCGCCAGTGGAATGTAAAAACGATACCGTCGCCGAGACCGCAACAATCACCGCCGTGACGCCGTAAGAATAGCCCGGCTGCGTGGGGAACATCAGCGAGCTCACCGCCGTCGAAGTGAGGAAAAGGACGGGCGGGGTGCAAGCGGTGATCACACTAGCTGCATCGCCGTCGCTCCTCGGCAGTTGGTTAACGAGAAGAAAAATCCCCAGACCGCCGAACCCCCATACGATCAGCGTCAGAATGCACATGTAGAAATCGAACGGGAAAAACATCTAAAGGGGGCAACAAATAAATTCTTATTAGAACATGGAAGTCTCACCATTATTATAATTGTTTTATTTTTTTTTTATTTTTTATTTTTTTTTTTTATTATTATTATTATTATTATTATTATTTTTTTTTTTTTTTTTTTTTTTTTTTTCTGCTGAAAACAAAATAACTCAAAGAAAATGGTTTCGTACCCTGACCTCGAACACATTGCCACTGGTTGTAAACTCGGCCACAGTAAAACTAATGGCTGTGCTGAAGAAATAAAGTTGAATATGTCTCTCTTCGAGCGGTCGCTTACATAGTTTACTGATATTCTAAAAAATACAAATATACACATATAAAATTGTTAAAAAGGGAAACCGCATTTTATTCACGATTAAAATTCACTCAATAATCTCTATGGCAATGCGCATCAAAATTTGTTTATTTGTCGTAATAGTTTTGTCGTAATATTTTTCATTTTTGAAAATGTGCAGAATTGTATCGACTGCCGTTAAGAAATGAGCTTGTGGGACAGACAACTACAGTTAGTTCATTGTAGTCTTAAAGGTAGGATACACCATTGATAATTGCTTGAATTATCATGAATAGGTGGATAATAAATATCGTTTAACTGACCTGTTCAAATCATGGATGCTGAGAAAAGCAAGAAAAACGGCGTTCATTTTTAACCGGCGTCGGGCAGTGGTTCTTATTATTGTTCTTGGTTTTTTTGCAATCGTCGTCCGTTGATCGTGAATTTATTTAATAACATTAAATTGTTCGGAACAATTACAGGATATCTAGCGCAATTCTTTTGCTGAATGCCTACAATTATTATTTACTTTCAAATAAGTGAGATTTTTTTTTAATAATCCGGTAGTAATTTTTTTTTAAATCTGCAAATGGTGTATCTAACCTTTAATTCTACATTGTTTTAAATGTTTGTCTTATTTTTTATTTAGAAAATAATTACCTCGGCGCTGTCGTACAAGAATACCGAACAGGCGACGCCGATAATTGCAGTAAAAACCCACACCTTTGTATCCACGTCATAAGGATGAAATTTCGATTTCACAACCTCGGGACTGTATAAGACTGCTATCGAAGCCGCCACTATAAGCGGGGCAACGGCTAGCCATGTCCGCCTTCCTATTGGTCGGCCGAAGATGACGTAACTCCCGAGCGCCGTAAACACGGCGCGCGATTGGAGAAAAACGTTCCACGTGGGCGGGGCGATATAGTTCATGCAGTAAAAGAAGGCACTGTTAGCTGTGACGAGAAAAAACGCGGGAACTAAGAACACCGGCGATGGCATAAAACGTAAGCGTCTGTGCTGAACGCAGAAAACCACGTAGCAAAACAGACATTTGCACAGTTCTACGGCGAAGACAAGGGTTGCGGTGTTAAACGGAAAGTGTTTCGTCATGTTGAAATGTCGCAGTGCGAATGTGACAGTTTGCATTGCTACGTCGACGAAAACAAGGAGAATGCTGTATACGGCCGCAGCGAGCCACCCTGGCTGGGTAGGCGAGTGACCCGTCCGGCGATCCGCACCTATCTCGTTCGCCATAATGACGATTCAACGTCGACACATTGGCGTTATAAACGCTCCAATTACCTAGAGAAAAAGAAACAATTGAAATTTCAGTCTTTGGCAATGCACCCTTTGCACCCTTTTTTTGTTCTTTTCAACCTTATTTTGCCATTTTAAAAGGGTATTTCGGTGCCTTTTGGGATTTTATGCTAATACAAATATTTACATTCTCATAAGCAAAACTGTTATGTAATAAGCCAGTTCGGTATTCCACTGCACATGCGCACATGAAGCTTTAACGATTTTTCTTTCGAGATAAACATTTCATTGATTGCGTGCAAAAGCATAGCGGGGTACCAGCGAATTTAAAGAGATCGTCGTGTTCTAAAGTTACTAAGTAATATTTTTTTTTTACGTTTTGGTGTTTTCAGGTGTTTTGTGTGGCCAAACTTTTGTTCGAACAAATATTTTTTTCTTTTTCGATTTCACAAGAAAATGTAAAAAATGCGGATTCGGTTACCACGTCCCCCATAGCCTTGTGTGCATTTGTCTGCCGTGTTTATCTCAAGAGAAAAATTGTTGAATCTTGTTGTGCACATGCGCAGTTGGAATGTCGAAGTGGCTTATACCGAATTGGCTTATTCTGGGCAGAAACCTCAAATGTTATTGTTATACAACCATCACCGCACACACACCTAAATTATTGTTTTATTTTGCTGTCGTAAACTTTCTTTTCTTTAGTGATTTGTCATTGTATTAGCACATGACGTCTATAACTGGCCAATTTATGTTCCTTCCTCATACTCCTAGCACTCGACTAATATTTAATGCGGCCGGGCCGCGATAATTTTTTCTGCAGGTAGGTTGGTACATTAGCCAATCAGAACACAGATGATGTTGACGTCATCGATGATGTTAGAGTTGTCTGGGTCGGACAAATTAACCCTAACCCCTAACGCTAACCATAGAGAAAATTCCTTTCTCTATGCCCTAACCCCTAACCCTAGTCAGATCCAGGGGGGGGGGCGGAGGGGGGGCCAACAAAGTGCGCCACCAACGTTGAAATGTATCTCATTCGTTCTTCCACGCTCATGAGCCACACATCTCATACAGTAAATACGTATAGATCGCTACCGCGAAGCGCACCATTAAAATTCGTACAAATTTGCTCCGTGCTCGCTCCCCGAATTAAGTGATTTATACCATGTCCGCAAAGCCAGGTACACAGGCACGATCTACACTAAAAAAAATTGGGGCGATGCCATTTTCTGCCATTTTCGTTCGAAAACAACACGATAAAACGCAAGGGGTTCACAGGCAGATTTTTTTTTAAATTCAGTATATCACTGCTACATCCTTTTTTTAACGTATCCATGGAAAAAAATGAGTGGGTTCGAAGCACGATTTTTCACAATTTATTGATTATTATTGCCCTTTTTAGGGGAGGTATTCGTTTGAGTATTTGTGCACAATCTCCACGCGCATCAACAGTACGTCAACGCTTAATTTTTTTCGACTGCTTTTTTTTTATTTTCAATACAATTTTTGTCATTGGATGATAAAAATTAAGGTAAATAACAACCTTTTACAACTACAAAAGACAAGATGTTAAGATTGGATGCCAAAAACTCTTTATTTTTCGCATGAGAAAATTGTTCCCCCCTATTTTGAGAATGGACGGTACATCAGCGTTTCGCAATCACAGTCTCGAAGGGCCCCCCCTGGTCAGATCCCAGACAACTCTAACATCATCGATGACGTCAACAACATCTGTGTTCTGATTGGCTAATAAATGTACACTATGTACCAACCTACCTGCAGATAAAATTATCGCGCCCGGGCCGGCCATAGAGTAGGGCTACCTTCCTCCATATGCAAAGCCGGTAAAAACGGAAAAACAAACACAGAAGTCATCATTAACTCGTGTAAGCTAATGCAAGGTTAATATTATCTCTGTACACACAAACACCGTACGTACCCACGCTGTCAGCAGTCGACGTTGTTGACTTTATTTGCAGCAGAAGTAGATAAAGACCACTTGACTAGTTTATGAATCCGCCATTTTATCGGGGGGAAAGGTCAGAGCTATAGGCTACGGCATGTCGCGCGAAGTTACATAAATTAATGTACTAACAGCAGACGATTCCTAAAATACGCACATCCATGGAGGAATAAGAAAGGAAGACTCGTTTGTTAGCATTTTTTTGACTATAAGTAACATTTCATTCAGCTATTTGAGTGAGATTTATTAATAAACATTTCCAGAGACGACATGTCGACAACAGACGGAAGACCCCAAATCATTGGCATTCTACTAGTGCTTGAGGGCGCTTTCCAAAACAGTCGTCTGGCTACAAAGTGAAAGTGTAGAGGGTGCATGCACTAGCCTAATTCAAATCCCATTGAAAACAGTGTAAAATCAACAATGTTCAGGACCAAGTTTCATGCAAACCGACATCACTGGGGTTTCTCAAACAACAAGCAGATTATTGTCTTGGTCTTTATCTTTCCATTTCTTTTCAATTTTTTAGTGGGTTAACAAATTACATTTTTGTATATTCACACCAAAAAGAAACTCACCTCCCGAAAAGTGATACTTCCCGAGCCTGCAAGCAGCCATTTCACAAAATGGCGTCCCTCCACATTCTAGGGCAATTAGGACCCATTTTTCAACCGTAATTTTGTCAAGTCTGCCATCAGATTGAAGCTCAAAAAACCAGGGAGTTGATCCTAGGCTATATTTACACAATCTCACTATTTGTTTTAACAACAAGCCTTCTTTTTCAAAAAGAATTGTGGGGGCACATTTTATGCTCTAATGAGCTCGCGTAGAAATTCTCCCTTCAAATATAGTTGCAGCCACTTCACATATGCTCGTCAGTAAACTTTATTGACCGTTTAATATCGGTCTCAAGCTCATAAAGTGACATTGCTTGTGGTACTTGACAGACAGTTTAACCATGAAGGAATATTATGTGTTCTTATTCCTCCATGGTTTAACCGGTAAATCGTATCCCTATTTTCCTAGTCAATAAGGGATTTAGGATTTTCAAAAAGATCTCTCATGGATGATGAGGTCATAAAGTGGCAGACACAGAGAGCGAAGGCGTGAAGTATATTATATAAAATGTACAAAATCGAAGTTTGTTTTTTAAATAAAATATAAACAGGTGACATTGTCGGGATGATCGTGGTGGTTATTAGCAATCTGAACTGCCGGCACCCCTTTCCCAGAAAGTATTTATTTGCGAAAAGAGGCGTTTCTGGTCTTGTTGACATCATTGCTTCCGCGATTTGTGCAGCTAAAGTTCCACTTAAACCTTTATCATGCTTTTTACAATAACTCGGGCAGTTTTGTTGTCACCGGTGAGGGTCAGTTTTGATAGCTTTTGTGACGGATGCAAATTAAATATTCCCGCCAGATCAGCGATTACGACAAGCACTGGGTCGGCTGTAGTGCCGTGCCGTGACGCGTTAAGGCCATTTTCCCGCACGCGCGCTTTCGTTAGTACCGGAAGGTCGGACAATGCAGTTGGCGTTCTGAAACCTTGGCGCAGTGCCGGCGTAAATCTTTGTATTTTTAATAAGATTGAAGACAATTCAGTTAGTTATATTGACCCCTGAAGAAGAAAAAGAGAAAATGACCTGATAAATTGTGTAGGCCTCATAATAGACACAGATACTAATTTGTTTTATACGAACCTAAATTAAAACACACACAAAAACTACTGAATTGTTCTGAAACCTCTCACTTTGTCTGTGAGTAAAAAAAATAGTCTCGGATTTCCTGTGAAATCATAAAACCTGTGCTGTCATTTTCAAACAAAAATCTGACTATTTTCAAATACTGTTTTCCCACTATCAAATTGAGTTAGTCCACATTAATTTTGTTTGCCGTTGGTTATAACATCCCAGGGTGGAAGCCAGCTAGCTAGTTTTCTCCGCGTTTTTTCAAACATGACGAGGACTACCCGAGTAAAACAAATTGACCCCAAAAGTCGTTAAAAAAATATTACCTAAATCTGTTTGTCTTTCTCCATGCTTAAAGGGATCGTATACGTTTGGTAATTGGAACCCACTGTTTTTTTCAATCCTATATAGTTATAGATATATACCATAAAACTAACCTGTCAACATTTCATTTCAAAAGGTGGTAGCGATTTTGAGATATTGCCGAAAAATTAGAGCGGTTATGTTCACGCAGAAAGAATAATCTGCATTGGAATACACAGTCTGAGAAACGTCACTGCAGTAACGCTTCTCAGATTCAAATTTGGGGGAATAAAAAGTCATATCTTTTCCCATATTAACCGCAGTACTTCAAAGTGAACAGTTTCTAAAATTGCATTATACTATCCAAAGCTGCTGTACTTCTTACCAAGTAAGTTGTTATTGCCATTAATTTTTGGAGTAATTACCAAACGTATACGATCCCTTTAAAATAATGTACATGCAATGTAGCTTTCCAATAGACTTTCCAATTCTATTGCGGGCATAGCATCTCTTTGTGCTCGTTTCTCTGAATTGTAAAATCCTCGCCAGGTGTTATTTGTAACTTAGCCTCCTGTGAAAATCGGACTCTTTCCCCCGGCTATTATTGTTAAACCCTCTCGATGTCGTGTGACCGGGGGTCAATTTCATAGAGCTGCTAATAAGCACAAACATTTGCTTAGCATGAAATGTTATCCTTGGCAAAAACAAGGTTACAGACCAAATTTTCACGGGATCTGTATTGTTTTTGATTGATAATCAGCTGGTTTTTTTTATTAGCATGAAAAACAGGTATAATTTTGGCTGGTAATCTGTTTTTAATGAGCAAGACTTTTTGTGCTAAGCGAATTTTTGAGCTTAGCAGCTCTATGAAATTGGCCCCGGCCACTCTCCAAATTATCTTAACTTGAGCATGCGCATTGTTACTAATGACTTCGTGTTTCATAGAGTCAAATTTATGGGACACCGGAAACCCTCATCAAGGTATGAATTAGGAGCTTTTTCCCAACCATTCCTTTGTGTCTGACAGTCATTTATTCACGCAAGAGTCGTTTCCGGATACGATGGTCGCATCATTGTCCCAACAACAAAACAAAACACTATACGGACCAACATCGCATCATAAAAGCTTGTTTAGCCCTGCGTCATCTTCAAAACAATATAAGGTTCGTCTGTGAGTTTGCCCTGTCTTAAATTTATACAACAGCAGAAGGTGTTGCTTGTATATGTTGCCAGGGAGATCACTAAATAAACAAATAGGTTTTGGGATAAAAAGGAGCCGATTTCAAGATTGGCATTTTTGTTAGCCAGTTGATGTCCGATGTCTACATATCGTTCCTGAGACCTACAGAGTTCCGAAGACAACCCCGTTGACAGTCCATGGTCCAACAACAGTAGCTTGAAAGTGGCTATTTGAAACTATTCTTGTTTAAACATTCTGCTAGGCAAATAAGTGTTTAGCATTTGACTTTTTAGCATTCGGTTGCTAAAAATGCTCAAAATGACAGGATCCAGACGTCTACCGGTAATCCTGCTGCTGTTTTGTGTCTCGATTCAAGTCCTCCTGGCACAAGTCGATGACATCAGTTACGATTGGAACCAGCAAATGATTGACCTTCAGGTAACAGCTGTCGTTTATTTGTTTTAAGTCTGCAACATCATTGAGACAAACGATTAAATGTTACTAAGGGCCTTTTCGAAACCTTTGCTTCGTCTTCGGCTTTGGATTCGCCTCTGATTTCCAAATCACTGAGAGGCAAATAAAAATTAAAGCAAATATAAATAGTCTAATTTTGGGGTTCATATCATTCAATTGAATGTTTCTGAAGCACCACAGGCATAACAAATGTGGCAGGGGAACCTAGAATCGCCTTAACCAGTTGGCGCCGGATGACGTATATAAACGCAAAGTTTTTCCCAAATTCAAAACGGATGACGCATAAACACGCAAAGTTCAAGTTCGGAAATGTCTGTCAGCAGCGAGCAAGGCCGGAAATTTCGTTAAAAATAATCCCGCCCTGGGCTCGGTGATGTTAAAATAATCCCGGCGCGAACTGGTTAAGCCAAAGACGAAACGAAGCCAGGGATTCAAAAAGGCCCTTAGTTCAAATGGCGCCCTTTTTGTGGGTTGTGGAAACGTTGGGAAAATAGGGGGGGCGGCTTAACGTCATTTGACGCTTGGAGCGCTGTTAAAACATTCATAATGTATAATATTAATACTCATGTACTATTGCCAAGTTTAAAAGACATTTTAGAATGAATTTGTTTATTCATTAACAAAACAACACTTTTTTGTTAAGGATGTTTCTAATTAATCAAATAATGATGTTCATTGCGGCATCGTACAATACTTACTTCAGGCAATACTTATTTCTCGACATGGTCATTTTAGTCGGGTCGATATATTAGGTTCTTTTAATTAAATCTTTTCTACGTTCATTTTTTTCTACAGAATTATCTGGAAAGGAACGGTTATCTGAAATTAGCCGACACCAACACGGACACAGCGAGGAATCTCACCCAGGCCATTATAGATCTGCAGACTATGACGGGACTCGAACCAACCGGTAAGTTTAATGCCATTAGATTATGTAAGCACGTATAAAACACTTCATGGTACATGTAATTTTATGGGCTTTATTCATGATTCGGAAATATTACATTGAAAGTGAAATAAAATCTTCATTTTTGGAACTTGCGGACATAAATAACCTAAAGTTATTTACAAATTAATACAAGTCTTCTCTGACGAACAAAATTGAAAGTTAGGCCGTGTCCGAAACGGGTGTCTAGAGCTACGGCTAGGTCTATTGTCTACGGCGGCCATTTTGTAGTGCTGTCCGAAATGCCGTCTAGAGCTACAGCTACGGCTACAACGCCACAAAAATCTAGCCGTAAAGGAAGTTGTCTAGCTCAGGCAAAACAAAATGGCGGCAGCACTAACGTTAATTTTGGAGCAAATTTTCGTTTATTTTTCAATGATAGTGCATTGAATTGAAACGACAAATACGACAAATACGTCAATATCAGCAGGTATTTCGACTGGCTGTAAACAAACATTGCGTAACATCTAGCAGACGAAAATTGTTGTAAATTCTTACATCGTAATTTTGCAAACACTAATTCAAGCATCGCTTGGGGGCGCAATAACTAGCCGTAGGCTCTACCGTAGCCGCGTCCGAATTCCATTTACCTTAGCGCCTACGTAGACGTAGCTGTAGCTGTAGACCGTAGCTCTAGACACTCGTTTCGGACACGGCCTTAGGCTAGAATGCAAATAATAGTCAGGCACCATCCAATTCAACAGTTCACAATTTATAAAATATATTCAGGGAACACGACCAAAATGGCTTCCTCAAGAATATGGTCCATACTACATAATATATTCTTCATTTAAAAAAAGTTAAAAATAATTTGTTTATTAATCCATAATCAAAGAATATTTTTTGGTATCTGAGGTGCACAGTTCGGCCTAGATCTTGGTTTGTTTATTATTGTAATATCAATTTACAAAAGTCATTGTTGACTCCGAATTGATAATTGTTATTGTTGGAAAGATTTGTGAAACTTTTGAATAATACTTTCGAAATTTTTACTTTTTTTTTCTTCGAGTTGCTACATTAGTGTTACGTGAACAAATTTCGGGGTACCAAAAATTGTATTCGCTAAAAATTTGACCCGTTAATTTGGCGCGCTGGTCTTTTTTCGAGTCACTGCTTCTAGTTCAAAAGGTTATCTCAAAAGTTCCAACACTTACGCCACAACACTTATGGGACCTGTTTTCCTACAGTAAATTTAAAATAACTTAGTGGGTGTTATATTGCTAGATTGCTGTATTTGTACAGCTGGAAATACGTCTAGGTATTAAGGTAAAAATGGCTGCCGCGTCGGATGTGAAAAAAAAGTGAAGTTTTGATTTTTGTTTAGATAAATGTAAGACTTATTATACCTCCAAATAGGCACTTAGGGAGACAATCCCATAGAGATGTACACAAACTTAAAACAGTCCCAACTTGTTTACCCTAACCCTTTTCTCTAAGATCTTCGAGATTTATGCTATTTAGACCAAAATCTGTCGTTCTTGGACAAAAATAACTCCCAAATATTGTTTTTTAGGATAGCTAGACACTTAGGGAGACACTGAAATGTCTCCCTAAGTGCCACTGTCTCCTTATTTCTTTTGACCAGCCTTTGAATTATAATTAATAATTATTATTAACCAAAACATTTTGAGGATCTTAAGACGCACATCTTTAAGGATTTAGATAAACTGTTCCTCACAGCCGTTTCTAAGTAACAAAACACAGACCACATTTAAATCTACAATTTCTCTTCTCAAATTTGTTCTTAGGTCGAGTTGACGAGTTACTACTGGATCTCCTTCATGCTAAGCGATGCGGCATGGCCGACGTGGTACCCCAGGACTACCGAACAGCGACCATTAAACACACCAAGGAACACCTGACGTATTGGCTCGAACAAATCCCGCCCTCTTTGGACCAGGAACTGGTCAGGACAGTCATACGAGATGCATTTCAGGTTAGTCGTTGAATTTGGGCATTGGCTACGGCTAGAACTTACACACGGGTCTATGCGAAGTGGCTACGATGGTTAAAGTCTTGTTGCCGAGTCGATCACGTCCGCTGTAGTGTGTAATTAGTGCCGTTTTCCAAGCTCCTGGCTTCGGCTCCGTTGCAGCTCATGAAGCATGAACGAAGACGAAGCGGGGATTTGGAAAACGGCTCATGACTGAATAATGGCCCCTGGCTGTAGTGCGCATGCCTAGGTAAAGACCACGGGCAATTTCATAAAACATGTAAGCACAAAAATTTGCTTAGCATAACAATTCTTCCTTCGAAAACACAGGGTTAAAAAACCAAAATTTCAGTTGATGTTTATTGTTTGTGACTGGTATTCATCTGTTTTTTTACTTTGAATGAAAAGCACGTGGAATTTCGGCCGATAATCTGATTTTACTAAGCAAGACTTTTGTTGTGCTAAGCAAATTTGTGTGCTTACATGTTTTATGAAATTGGCCCCTATAACAATCACAACGCGAGGGTTAGAAACAATGACGATTGGGCTTGTGATTTGCTTGCGATTGGACCTGTGATTTGCTTGCGATTAGATCTGTGATTTGCTTGCGATTGGACCTGTGATTTGCTTGCGATTAGACCTGTGATTTGCTTGCGATTGGACCTGTGATTTGCTTGCGATTAGATCTGTGATTTGCTTGCGATTGGACCTGTGATTTGCTTGCGATTAGACCTGTGATTTGCTTGCGATTGGACCTGTGATTTGCTAGCGACTAGACTTATGATTGTGACTCTATCTCCGTAGGTCTGGTCTGACGTCACTCCGCTAACGTTCTCGGAAGTCTTCGGTTCCGAAGCGGACATTCGGATCATCTTCGGCGCACGGCAGCACGGTGACGGGGTGCCGTTTGATGGGCGGGGTGGGGTTCTGGCCCACGCCTATCTACCCCTCCGTAGCGACGCCCACTTCGACGCCGATGAAAGATGGACAGCTGGCACTTTCCAAGGTAAAACTACGGAGAGGTTTTGAACTTATTGTTTTTGTATAAGTTATTCACACAATGTCAATTATGGGTAATGTGTGATGGTTAACCAGTTCACGCCGGGATGATTATACATGTACTGGAACTTTAGCGTGTATACACGTCTTCCGACGCGAACTGGTTAATACAAATTTGGCCGTTTCCTAAACTTCAGCTTCGGTTCTCTTGTGGCTTCGTTAATGCAGTTTGGTAATGGTAACGAATCCGGAGACGGATCGAGCCTCACCGCCGAAAACAACTTATTTTCAAAAACGAAAAAAAACCCGCCATTTTTGTCACCTTTTGCAATACCGCCCTCTCCTGGCTTCCTGGAGTCAGTTTTGACGATTTTAATGGTATCGCTTTTTTAAAATGAAATCTCTAAAATGTTTTTTAATTATAATTAATACTTCTATTTTTGTTCCTTTTCTATAATTTGTTTTGTATTAAGGGTAGTTTACTGTATTACTGTGTAAAACAGTAATGGCACCACATGCACACCATACAATCCGCATAACAAAAACATGTTTTGCTGTAAATATATGATAATTATGCATAATTATAGGTCTTCAATCTGATTGTTCCACCCGTATTTGTAACGTGCATGATTCTTTTACATGCAGTACGGGGAGCGT
Source organism: Crossaster papposus (assembly GCA_037893245.1). Classification (NCBI taxonomy): domain Eukaryota; kingdom Metazoa; phylum Echinodermata; class Asteroidea; order Velatida; family Solasteridae; genus Crossaster; species Crossaster papposus. Next base: position 869,837 of record JBAIAA010000682.1, on the reverse strand, counting down.
ACTGCTCGATAACACGATAACGAGATTGAAATCAAATCCTATTCTTATACCCAACACAGGGACGAACTTGTTCCAGGTCGCTGCCCACGAGTTTGGTCATAGCATGGGCCTGTTCCATTCCGCAGACCTGACAGCGCTCATGTACCCCTACTACCAAGGGTACCAGGCTAACTTCCGTTTGAGCGAAGACGACAAGGAAGGCATCCAGAGTCTCTACGGAGGTACGTGTACAAATTGCAGCTCAGAGTGTGGGAACCAGACTATGCAAAGCTGAGGCCAATTCATGGAGCTGCTGAGCACAACAAAAAATGCTTAGCATGAAACAAAATTCGCTTGGCAAAAACAGAGTTACAAACCAATTGTTCAGTTAATTGATTGAGGCCATGTTCGAATTGTTGGCTTTTGTTGTGACTTCGGCCGTTGCTAGGCTGTTGCTATGGGCGGCCATTGTCTACTCTTAGCAACAGCATAGCAACGGCCGAAGTCACAGCAAAAGCCAGCAATTCGGACATGGCCGTTTATTGTGTGTGACTGGTATTCAGCTGGTTTTTGCTTAGATTGAAAAAGCACATGGATAATTGGCTCGTACTTTTTTGGTGCTAAGCAAATGTTTGTGCTGAGCAGATTACCAGTTTTCATTTTACAGTGATCAAATCGGTTAGCTCACTGATTGAGATTGTGGGGTACGTACCCTATACAATACAACTGCCCGAATCTATTCACACGATTCCTATGTAATTGGTATATATTCACTGAAGTCTTTTCGTGCAAATCCACAGATATCCGGACCACACCAGCGGAACCGTCCACCCCGGTACCGCCTACCCCGGCCACGCCCACCCTGGCCACGCCCAACACACCAGACACGCCGAGCGTACCACTGCCTCCCCCTCCCCCCGGGGCCTGCCTGAGAAATGGAACATTCGACGCCGTCGTTAACACGAAAGACGGCCACAAATATGGATTCATCGGTAAAAATCTGAACTGACAAAAAAAAACAATCTTTGCGATCTGCATGCACCCCTTCGGGGAAGAAAACAAAAGTTTAACATCAGCATTAATGTAATTACTTTCTGTTGCAGGTACGTACGTCTGGCGCCTTGACGTCTTCCCGCGCACGTATACGCGGATAAGCGACGCGTGGCAGGACCTTCCCAACTACGTGCACGCAGCCGTGAAAAAAGGCAACACTACTTACATTCTCAAGGTATGCGATCGGTTGGTAGTCTTGCGATCGTTCCGTGATTTGGGCGCAACCACCAGTATTTTAAAATGTTAATCAATTAGTGGTCGCATCTTGAGAAAACAATGTAAATAACAACAAAACTCGTTTGTTCAAAGCTGTATCCGCGCCTGATTTTATTTTGACTTACTTATTTTTTTTTTATTTTTTTTTTATTTTTTTGTTGAAGGATTGCCACGTATGGCGATATGAGAATCGGGAATTTCTGGGGCTGAGGCGTATTCGCGAGCAATGGCCGGGACTTCCATGCAACGTCCAGGCCGGCTATACGTCATCTCGCGACGGTTTCACGTACTTCTTCAAAGGTAAGGCTGGCCAACCTACTCTCTCTTAACCAGTTCGCGCCGGAGGACGTATATACACGCAAAGTTTTTTCCCGATTCAAAACGGATGACGCGTAAACACGTCACGAGCAAAGCGGGAAATGACGGTCAGCAGCGCGAGCAATGCCGGAAATACGTGGGTGTGCTACCCGGTACCATCAACTTGAACCCGCCTCGGATCGAGTTTCGTTAAAAATAATCCCTCACCTGGGCTCGGTGATGTTAAAATAATCCCGGCGCGAACTGGTTAATATGGCCCGACACCCGTGTCATATTTGATTTTTTTCTGGTTCGACAATGATACGTCTTTTGGCCATTTGCCAGAAAAACTTTGACAAAACTGCCACCATACACTAGGCTCAGTTAAAATGTTTAGCAGACATTATATTGGCACATACCTGTACATTTACAACCACACTATTGTTTGCAAACATCTTCCATCGTGGACCCATTATTGTCCCTCTTTTGTTTGTACTCTAACGTTTTTGGAAGGCCTCCTATAAGTTTTGTACACGATTTTTTTATTGTGGACTTTCTGTCAATCGTGGACACTATTATCCTCTATTGTTCCACGTCCACTATTTGAATGCGGATACAAACTCATGTATTTACACACGAAAACAATCGAGCTGTCGATTGTGAACATGTTCGATTGCCGACGAAAACGTGTTCGGGTGTTCGGGGAACCTTTTTGTTTGGCAACACGAACGTCTGTTGTAAGGGACACGAATGCGTTTTAAATTCTTAAACAAACATTTTGTCGTCAAATTAACAGCAGACAATGTGTTTTCTTGTGTGAAATGGTCGCATTTGTTTTTGAACTTGTTCACACCCGGAAACACTCGACCTGTTTCCGAACACTTCCGAGTGTCAACTTAAAAAATGTTCGGGAAAAAACTTCGGATATTCGCGTCTATATGAGCCAATACTTTGTCATAAACCTTTAAAGACACATTTTCACTTGTCTTTCTTTTTTTTCTACTCCGTGCAGGTATTTTCGTCTACCGTTTTCGTGGAAATTCCTTCAACTCCCGCCGACGAATTTGGAGCCAGAATTGGCGAGGTTTGCCCTACCGAAGCTTCCGAGTCACAGCAATCAATCCGAACGTTAACGCGAACGGTGAAGTGGTCAACGTGTATATTTTCACGGGTAACGTGTACTATCTGTTTGACGATTCAACGCGTCAGTTCGTTTACCCGAACCAGTACCCGCGTTCGGTAAACAGGTATATTCTCGACGCTTGTATTAATTAATTATTTAATTTATTAATTAATATATTTAACTCTGCAAAGTGAACAAAAGGGGACATCAAAGATTAAGTTTTTTGTGATGAGCTAACGTTTGTATTATCCCCGTTCACAAAATGCGTGCAAAACAGGAATATGTCGATTTTTAACTCCTTTTTACTTATTGTAAATAACGTGCTTGTAAATTTTAAACTCTTTTTTTTTACTTTGTGTATATGTTAAAGTTCTGTTTGTGAGTTTTTTTATACCATTTCTACGCCGACAATTTCTATGTCAATTTTTAGATTGGTTTTATTTGCATTTTATAAATAATTGTTTTATTGTAGGTTTATATCGAAGTGTCGTTGCAAATTGCGACTTTCTCTCCGGTGTCGTATGAAATTTTGGCTATGAAATCTAGTCTCTATTTCTTTGTGGACTAAGCACAACAAATTGCTTAGCATGATAATTCTACCTTTGCAAAAACAGGGTTACGAACTAAATTTTCAGGTGATCTATATTGTTTGTGACTGGTATTCAGCTGGTTTTTGCTTAGCATGAAAAGCACAGGGAGTTTTGGCTGGTAACCTGCTTTTTTTACCGTGAGCAAGACTTGTTTGTGCTAAGCAAATATTTGTGCTTAACAGCTCCACGATATTGGCCCATTGGGAGTTACCGGTCACGTGAGAGGGTTTAACCAATAGTGAACATTTGTGATTTTTTACAAGAGTCCTATGTTCATAACGCTTGCAACACGTGATAACACTGATATACATGTATGTTGAAAATGTTACTTTTACATAAATACTGATTTCATTTATGCGATAATGTACATTGTACGAGTTATGATAATAAATTCGTTGCTTTTAATGAACTTCGTTTGTATTTTGTATTGTTTGGCGGCTGCGCTTTGCATACATGCAATTGGCACAAGGTTGTTTCACGTTCCAGTTGCGCATGCTCAATAGAGCGCCCTCTGTAGGCCTACTACATGTAGGAAGAGGGGAACACCCATATAAACACGCTATCATCCGGGTAAGTTGGGTACCTCTTTTTGCGCTGAATCCAAGATGGCCGCGGAACGTGAAACAACAAAACGCACAAATAAAATAAACACGGTTATATAAATCGTTTTAATTTCCTGTTTTATTATCAAAAGCAGTTGGCGGATTCTAAGTACTTTGGTAATTTCACTATAAAATTAAAAACAAATTTAACATCTTTTTAATTTTGATAATTAGGGAAGGACAGATTATTCCATATTTTTAAGTCGTGCAATTTTCAAAACATTGTCACGTACTGTGGTGGGGAAAACATGTTATATAATTAAATAAGAAAGATAATGTGGGGAAATATTTTAAGATTTAAAACTCAAAAATAATGACAAAAAAAATATTATTAAAAGTTTCACAATTAAACGATATTCTCTTTGTACAACACAACAACGAACTATAGCCTATACATCGGAACAGATAATAACTTCGTATAAATTCTTTTAGCCAGTTTTTATAAGTTTAGTATAGTTTGTGGCAAAGTGGCAAGGATTTTAGAAAAATTGTGGCAAATTATTGTTTTGTTTGGTTTTTCCCCGTTCTTAGAAGCACAGCGCTTAATTTGTGCCTGAAAATATGTATTTTCCCAGTCCGTTTCCCTTGTGGTAGATAACAAAAAGATAAAAAAGGATCGTCATTGGGTGATCCCCACAATGTCGTTTCCCAGGTTGTATCGTAAAATCGGGCGTGATCCCTGGCCACAAGGCATTCTGGTGTTTATGACTTCTGACTAGCGCCCTCGAATAAAGATACTGACAGTTTGGGAGACCGCCAACATAGGGCAAGATAGCTCAGTTGGTAGAGCGCAGGTCCGGTTTTCCGGAGGTCGCAGGTTCAAATCCCGCTCCTGTTCATTTTTTTTGTTCACTTAAATATGTATGCAAATAGTTATGTTAAAGGCATGTATCGGATTATTTTGTGTTTCCCACAATGTCTTCGTTGTTAATAATAACACCACTTAGAACCGAATAGTTACTTTTGGGACAAATATCAAATCGGCATTTTTACAAAAAGGATACAATACAAGGATAAACGGAGGTCGCGGTTTAAAAGAAAGCGGTTCCTAATACAACAGGCAAGGCCAGTGCGAGAAGACTGGGTACACGACCACTGACGCCACTGTCTGGGGTGGTGGGGGTGGTGGGGGTGGTCGGGGCCTCTTCGAGGGTGTTCGGGCACCCCTGCCAGTCAACACTTACGGGCCGTCTGCCAACAACCTGGAAGTTCTGGTCGTTGAACGGGAAGTAATCTCCGTTCGGAGCCAAGAAGTACGTCATCCGGTTGGTAGCCTGCACCACAGCGCTGACCTGGTTACCAGGGATATTCCACACTCTGAGGGGGCGTGGGTACCCTCTGTCGACGCTATAATTATCCTGTGTCCGTACCCTGTTCACGCGATAATACTCGTTGCCTTTTAGGAGAATAAGAACATAAATACCTGCAATTATTGAGCGCCAACACCCGCGGGAATGTTCCACTTTCTAGCTTCCAGTCTGGTTCCCAGACCAAATATTTCTGACTATTTGTAATTTTTCATTTATTATTTAGCCGCCAATATCACGTGACCAAAAACTGAAGGAATTGCTTCAGTTTCGGAAAATGTCCGAAGTTTTCCGAACATGTTCTATTGACGGCCAGGTATTATCGTTAACATTCGCAATGTTCGAGTGTTTCCAGGTTTTTATAAAATAAAACTCGCATTGACAAAAGTCAACACCAAACAAAATGCCTAATAATATCACAGTCATTGTAGTCATTGTGCTATTTTTGGTAAGAGCCGTTAAAATTTGAATCGTTGCGTCGTCATAGCTACGCGTGTATACGAGTTGCCATGGTTCTTTCTCATGAATACATTCACACACAACCCAACTTCTAAACAAAAAACATCGCGAACCGCTTCCGAAATAAATGGATGTTGACATCCGGGAGCTTCTTAGGTTGCGTCGTATAGTTCCCCCGACCTATTCATTTTAAACTCAATGGTCCATGAGTATGGAGTGCTGACTAAATGAAAACAAAAACAAGGAACCATTCACGTTTATCAAATGGAAAGAATAATTTCATTCGGTGATAAATGGAATGTTCCATTTTATTCGGCCACACCATCTTTCACCGCGTTGTGGCATTTGTTTGTCTTCTGCTTACCTTTGATGAAATAGATTCGACCGTTTCCACTCCAGACAAAAGCAGCGTCGAGATTGGCCGGCAAGGTTCCCCAATCGCCGGCGATAGGGCGGGGAAAGCCCGAATCTAGCCTCTCGTTATCATACTGCCAATACTGATCACCCTGAAACGAGTGCCAACATAAATTAGCGTAATAGGATCATTTACATATATGACTATTTGCATACAGATATTTGCATACAGGTAATTTGCATACAGGTAATTTGCATACCAGACCACTTGCTTGAAAAACAATTAGGTATTTTGTGTCGCCAACCAATCATTGTTAAGTTAGGCCTACTTTCCCTTTAACAAAGTTGTTTTCCTGTTGCGTTTTGTGTTGGTCACGTGCAGAGTTGTAGTCGAGTCCCTGCAAGTCCGTTCACAAGTCCTTTCGTGAAGCCAGTCACAAGTCCCTTCATAAAGGCAGTCACAAGTAACTGGATGAACAATGACAAAGGAATGCTTTTGTCGAAGCTGATTTGAATAGCTTGTGATTTGAATTTGAACTGGAGGACTTGTGATGGACTTGCAGGGACTTTCAGGGACTTGCAGGGACTTGTGATGGACTCGACTACATCCCTAGTCACTTGTCTTATACCTTGAAGAAGTATGTCTTGAAATTCGACGGGTCAAAGAGTGCAGCATCAACGTTGTTCGGGAGACCAGCCAAGGTAGACGCGATTGACTTGGGAAATCCGTCGGCAATTTGGCGGGGGCTGATTTCAATCTTCCAGACGTTTCTCCCTGCGCGAAAGAAAATGACGTTGTGATAACACTGTATTTCATGCTAGCAGGGAGGCCTTCTCCAATGCAATGAAGGCATTGTGTTAGTTTTGTACAACATAATACACAATATATTATCGTACACCAACCAATGGAATCACATCTCCAGTTTAAAGGGATCGTATAAGTTTGGTAATTGGAACCCACTGTTTGTTTCAATCCTATTATAGTTATAGATATATACCATAAAACTAACCTGTACAAACTTCATTTCAAAAGGTGGTAGCGATTTTGAGATATTGCCGAAAATCCGGAGCGGTTATGTCCACGCAGGAAGAATAATCTGCACTGGAATACACAATCTGAGAAACGTCACTGCAGTAACGCTTCTCAGATTCTCAGAAAAGTGATATCTTTTTGTTCATAACCGCAGTACTTCGAAGTGGAAAGTTTTTAAAAATGCATTATACTATCCAAAGCTGCTGTACTTCTTACCAAGTAAGTTTTTATTGCCATTAATTTTTGGAGTAATTACCAAACGTATACGATCCCTTTAAGAGTACAATCTATACACCGACTCATTACCTTCGAAGACATAAGTGCTTCTATCTCTTGTGGTAGTGACGGTGTCTACTCGCCCGGTGCACGGTATGTCATCTATGGGTGGGTCGGGTTCCATGGTGGCCAGGGGTTCACGAGAGCCTTCACCTGTGCAAACAAAACCGCAAAGAACCGCCCAGATGTCAGAACGAATGCCTGAATAATAACCGGTTCGATAGTCCCCGCCCATTGTGCAGTGACCACACCACGTGCACTCTATAATGCGCACACTAAACCACGCCGATTGGTCAAAACTTCAGAGGCAGGGCGGGGCTTCGTAGAATAAACTAATAAACACTTATTATTAAGCAGTATACACAACAAAGTTAATACAAAAGATTGGTCGTTCTTCGTATGGATATTACGTAAGGTGCATTGCGTAATAATTTAATTGAATGTTTGGTAAAACAGAGTTCGTTTTGGTGCAATCGAAAACTAAAAATAATTGAAAAAAATTATGAGCCTGGTGTTGACATAAAAGACTACATTGTTGAATGAAAGGGGGCGCTGTTTTTTATATAATGACGTCATTTTCTGGGAGCAAACAAGAACAATGTTCAATCTCAAAGCAATTTATTTACCTTGGTATTTTAATTATTCTAAACTTCAGGAATGTATTAAAAAGGGGGTAATTTATGAATTATGACGTGTATGAACTTGTGTCTAGACACATATATGTTTAGACATCCAAAATGGCGTCGAAACAGCGCCCTCAATCGTTGACCAACGCTACGTTGTTTTTTTACCGTAATGTGCCCGAATTCCCGCAATGTCGTCTCGGTGTAGCTGAAAGTTTGGCACGTAGCCTCTATAGAAGGCTGCCATCAGCGCATCAGGTATCTCTGAATGGCCCAAGCCCAGGCTGTGACCGAACTCGTGAGCAGCGACTTGAAACAAGTTAATGCCTAGAAGGAAAATACAAACACAAAAGCGAGTTAAAACAAAATGCGGATGTTGCATTTGATGTCCTTAATACACAATTTCCTAATACACTATAGTTCGTGAATTGCCATTACGACCGAGGATCCCCTATTGTGTTTTCCTTTATTCCTTTACTGAAACCTAACCCCATTGCTTAGCGCTTATCCTGGCGATCGAGGACAAAGAAACCGTCCTTCGAGGATCTTTTGTTCCCTTTGTTTTCTTTTGTGTTTCGATCCTCGATCGCAAAAGGAAACAAGCACAAATAAACATGTTCGTCACAGTTCACCGAAGACGTTTTACATTTTGACCCAGAAAAGTGTCAGTTTGACCCGAACAAAATGTAATTTGGACCCGGAAAATAATGTAATTTGTACCCAGTAAGTGTCAGGGGCCAATTTCATAAAACATGTATATGAACCCACAAATTGCTTAGCATGAACATTCTTCCTAGGAAAGAAAAAACAAGGTTACAACTCAAATTCAGATGATGTTTATCGTTTGTGACTGGTGTTCAGCAGTTTTTTGCTTAGCATGAAAAGCACATAGGGTTTTGGCTGGTAACCTGTTTTTACTGAGCAAAACTATTTTTGTGCTAAGCAAATTTGTGTGCTTACATGTTTTATAAAATTGACCCCAGATTCGATGACCCAGATTTTATGTGAGAGAGGAGCTCAAAATGGAGATTCTACTGCTGTGCAGTGCGCATGCGTCCCACCTGCGTTAGTGTTGATGGTCCACCGTTCCGATTCGTCGAAATGCGCGTCACCATTCTCCGGGAAAAAAGCATGAGCAAGGACGCCGGACGGCCCGTCAAACGGGTTCCTGTCGCCGTGGTCCCGATCGCCCGGGACAAAGGAGATATCGATGTCGGCCGGAGTGTTGCCGGTGATACGGGTGAAAGTCAAGGGCGTCACGTCCGACCACACCTACAAAGAAAAGAACACAATATTATATAGAAAGCTACGTTCAATACAATAGAATCAATCAACGTTTTCGCACAGATAAAATAAAATTGTGGATGTCAAGCTCAGAGATATACCAAAATAAAGAGCAAATTAAAGTTGGTGTGTCCTTTGCACTCTGAAAAATGGATTTTCAAATTGAATTGATAATTTTCAATAGCATTGTATTTGTTATGAGCTTTCGAATGAGACATCACACAAAAATTCGTTCAGGAATAGAAAATCGGAATTTTGAAAAACCACGGACACACAAAGTTTAATGCGAAAAGCTAATACCTGGAAAGTTGTCCTTACGACTCATTTCGACGGATTCGGTCACAACATAAAACTCAATTTTTTATTTTTTTTAAAAACAAGCATTCAAAAAATAGTAAAATGGTCATTCTCTTGAGGAGAAATATGAAGGACAACTCTTAAAAGAGTTCTTCAAAGTTTTTACAACTTTAGGAGTCATTTTCACTGACCAAAAAAACTTCAAATTTACGATGTTTTGAGTAGCTTTTAAGAGACTCGCTCCGTTGGAGAGCGAGTTTTTTAATTACTTTTTTACATTTACGCTCGGTCGCGCCGAACCAAATTGAAATCAAGTCGCTCCTGAGTCGCTCTAACAACTCCAACAGTCGATCGTTCGCCGTCTGGCGCGCCTTGTCGCCCTTTATTCGTTTAAGACGTCGGACACAATTCAATCATTTGGTTCGGCGCGACTGTAGAACGCCTGTCTGAACCGAGCGTAAGAGAGCTAGTAAAGATTAGTACAAACTTTTCTTGGGGGAGGGGAAGGGGGTCAATTTGACGCGAGGTGTCAGTTTTGGTCCTGAAAAGTGTTAGGTCAGACAGAGACTCGCTTTAGCGAGAACAATACCTTGAGGGCCGCGGTTAAGGTTTCGTCAACGTCCGCCGGGTTACTGATATCGGGGGTTCTGTTGATGATGCGATAGGTCAGGTCGGTCCTGCTCCATCGCGAACCGAGCGAAAATCGCTTCTTGCGTCTAGCGTCTATGGCGTGCCCGATATTATCGGGCATACCGCAGCGGGGCAAGTTCATTTTTTCCATGGTCGCCTCATCCAGTTCACCTGGTGGGTGGGGAGAAATATGACAAACGGTGTGAAAAACGGTGTGACAAACAGCGTAACACAGGTAGTAAAGAAATGACAGATTTCAGCTAACAGATTGTTAACTTAATAATAATATTAATGCTGATGGTAGTTATATCGACGCAATTATGGACCAATTATAAGCACCCCCCGAAAAAAACAGTTCGTTTTTAGTTGAAAAAAAAGTTTGATATATTATTTGGTCCTTTGTACATATCAACCTTAAAGGTAGTATACACTATTGGTAATTACTAATTGCTTGAATTACCATGAATGGGTGGATTTGGGCGGTTGTATTTTATGGTAAATATCGTTTAACTGACCTGTCCGAAGTTTTACAATCATAAATGAATGCCAAGAAAAGCACGAAAAACAGCGATTTTTTTTCGGAATAATTAGAGGATATCTAGCGCAATTATTTTGCTAGATGCCTATAGAATCATTATTTACTTTCAAATGAGTAAGATATTTTTTAATAATTCGGGAGTAAATATTTTCGATATCTGCAAATGGTGTATCCAACCTTTAACACATTGAGTGTTGAATTCATCTGTTCTATGTATGGGATTCTAACTTTTAAATAGGGGCCTAGATCAGGCCAAAATCAGGCGGAAGTCGGCAAATGCCATTTCGAGATATGGCATTGTACACAACAAAATGTGTTGCCGGTCGATTGGTTTGTTTTTTCATAAATCGTTAGTTAAAACTCTAATTTATAGGCTGTTCATGTTTAAACCTTTTTTAAAATCCCCTAAAGTGATAATATCGGTCTTCTCCTTATTTTTTGTTGTCGTTGCTATTACTCAAATTGAGCAAACTTGTTGCCGCGAACGGCAACAAAATGTCACTTTTTGAAGCGTCGTTACTTTTCATTCCATAGCGGTACTGGTGAATGTGATGTATCAATTTAAAGCTTAAAGCGCTAGCAATCCAATGGTAAAAAAATCTCTCATATGAAAAATTTCGACTTTAGCCTGGTTTTGGGGTGGTGGGTCACATATGCATTCCACTGTCGTGATTTCGAGACATTTTGGTTGAATTTGTTGTGACTGCACAGCAGACCATAGCAAAACTTGTTTATTTAACGACCAGCCGTCAATGCTAAACGAACACAGGATGTATCGGTTGTAGTCACGAGTCAGTATTTTAGTTAAAGGGCATCTCTCTTTCAGATAGTATGGAGTATATTTAAATTTTGGTCTTCAAAAATCAAAAGGCGTTGGCGCGCTAGTCATTATCCAACTAGTCGCATATTTTGTTTCGAAACTTAAAGGTAGGAAATACTATTTGCAGATATCTAAATAATGTTTACTACCGAATTATTAGGAAATATCTTACTTATTTAAAAGTGAATAATGATTGTACATTCTAAGAAGAGATTGGTTTGTAGATTATGTGTCCAACCAATGTATTGGTCAAAATATTGATTTTTGTACCAATATTTTGGTTAAAATGACAAATATTTCAACCACTATATTTGTTAAAAGATTGGTTATTTCAACCAATCTGCTTTTAGGGTGTAGGCATCTAGCAAAATGATTGCGCTAAATATTCTGTAATTGTTCCGAAAACTGTTGTTTTGTTTTTTTAGGTTTTTTTTAGAAGTACTGCCCAACGACCATTCAAAACGGACGCCGTTTTTCGTGCTTTTCTCAGCATCCATGATTGTAAAATTTCGGACAGGTCAGTTAAACGATATTTACTTTAAAAAAAAAAAAAAACCAAATCCACCCATTCCTGATAATTCAAGCAATTACCAATGGTGTATCCTACCTTTACATCCACCCATTCATGATAATTCAAGCAATTACCAATGGTGTATCCTACCTTTACATCCACCCATTTATGATAATTCAAGCAATTACCAATGGTGTATCCTACCTTTACATCCACCCATTCATGATAATTCAAGCAATAACCAATGGTGTATCCTACCTTTACATCCACCCATTCATGATAATTCAAGCAATTACCAATGGTGTATCCTACCTTTAAACAATTACATTTGCGCTGTACTCGTAATAAATAATTCTGATTACAAAACAAGGTGTGAGGTTCCGAAGGGCATTTGGTGTCGAGGTTGACCTCAAAGGGCCATCCATTTTATACCACTGGATCAGGCTACATGACGCACACGCACTGTAGTATAGTATAAGCGGAAGTTGGCTTCGATGTGTACCGTACCGTACCTGCAACTTCCCCGATAAGTATCATGGTATTGCGCAGCACAGGAAGCCGTATGTCCACAGATTGCAACACTCAGATAATGTTGGGGGGGGGGGGGGGGGGGGGGGGGTTGCACCCATGCAAATCACCCAGCCGCTAGCCAGTACAGGACTAGGGGGAGGGGGGGGGGGGGGGAGGGGGCCACGGACACGGACTTGGGGCAGTCGAGTTGGCGTAGCAGTCATTTCCTCGCCTTCCACCGCTGTGACCCGGGTTCGAACCCCGCCTGGGCTAATTATGTGGATTGGGTTTTTAGTCCCTGCCTGATTCCGTGGGTTTTCTCCAGGATATTCTTCTGGGGTTTTCCTCCCACCTCTAAAACTGTACCTTCTTCTCATTGTCTTCTCTCTACAGGTTTCTTCAGGCTTACGAGCTACAGTGAGTAGAGCGATTTTGAGGGATCCTTGGTTTCATTACCAGAAAGAATTACTAATATGCATAAGAGATAATAATGAGTGAAACATTTGACATGTGGGTCTCAAACCAATATTTCAGTTTTGGTGATGGCTGTTTTTATATTTTCACAAATAATTCACGATTCGCTTTGTTTCTTTATCACTTCCCCTAAAAGCCATCGGTACCACCTGTCACTTCCCGACTGCCCAGACGCAAGGCCAAACATTTGGAGGAATTTCCTTGAATGAGAACGATTCGATGGCGCCCAGTGATTTCCCCATATTAGTTTTGTTTTTCAATAAGCACAGGGTAATGAGTCAGGAAATAAAGTCAAGGTGGTTTGATAAACAGAAAAGTACAACCAAGCGATAAAGTAATCATACTATTATTTTCGAGATAATACGACCACAGGTTTTGGGGTTTTTTAAAGAGCGTTTTGCGATCACTGCACTGGCTCAAATAGTTTGTAGAAACGATGGTTCCAAGCCCAAGTACGCCGATCTTAAACAGTTCGCGCCGGTTTTATTTTCAAGTTACCGACACCACTGGCGCGATTATTTTTCATTGACATTTTTTTTAATTTTTTTTATTCAGTAAAATATTCCTGTTTTGATAATGCAACTATTACAAGATGCTAACACTTAATTTATTAGCACCGTTATTTACATGTTTTTGCTAACATTTTGTCGCCTAGGGCATTTTTTCTCTCTGCAGTCAGGGCGTCATATTACGTCAACCGCTACCCGCTATACAATCTGACGCGTGTATATACGTCATCCGTGGAACTACACACCGGATCAGGGACAATTATACGCGGTAATATATACAAAGCCCAGATGAAGGGCACCCTTTTAAGAATTTCAAAGGAGACTATAAAGGAACAATAGTTGAGAAATTTGAATGTCAAGAAATTACTGGACGCATTACTGGCCGAATTTGGGCTTAAAAGATACTCTATTTTGCAGTCGCGCGAGAACGAATTTCTGTGGTCAAAATCGGAGTCTCAACCTCGAGCTGTTCGAGTGCTATTCTTGATTCCAGTCGCACATGTTCCGCCAGTGCATGGTATTACGTGGACGCGCAAGAAACGATATTGAAAGGTCTGTATGAATTGGAAACATAATTATTCACAGCTGAAAATAGGTAGGCCTATGTGCTACAGTATGTCCGCCACGTCAAATACGAACAACGTGTATTTCAAAAACAGCCGGGGTTTTCCGTTTTTTCTCAAGAAGGTTTTCTATTTTGATAGTTTCGTTTTGACCTTGAGACACCGGGGGCCTAAACGTTGTGCATTATTGTAGCAGAAAAAGCGCGCATTACAAAAGCATACGGGTGCACGGTTGTAAATAGGCCCAAAATTGCTTGCGCCGACCAGATCACATTTTGCATGCCCAGGAAATAATTTTCTAAAGAGCATTTTGAGAGCCATGCATTTGAGGGATTTCAAAAATACAGTGTACCACCTCGGTCCGGGAGTGTGAGCTTCTAAATCTGAGCATTTGGGATGAATCTGGCCATGGAATTGGCACTACTTGGCTCTTGAGCGAGAGGGTATTTTTTTCAAAATGGACGCTCTGCAGATTGGACTTCAAAACTAGTTGTAGGGGTGTTCTCCTTTGGAGGGAAATATCACCCAAAAGTTATCAGATGACACAAATAGAAAAGAAAATGAAAGATGGTGAAATAAGCTTCATTTTGGTGTATAGTTTAGTCACCTTGGAGAGTTGTGAGTATTTTTCCCAATTTTTTGAATTTTGGGTATTTATCACTGTTGTCTATGGGACTTTATTTGGAAGTGCGCAACCCTACGGACTTGTGATACGATACAGCCACGAATAGGTAAACACGTGTATTTCAGACAGGGAAAGTGTGCAATAATAGGCCGTATTTCGCATCCAAATTACGAATCGCCTGACGAACAGGCAGAGATGCGAGTGGTAACTCTGCAACTTTCTAACAAATGACAACTTTTGGCTTAAACTTTGCCGAAACAGTCAGGGTCACTTAAAACGTATACAGGGGTGTCGACAAAGTTCAATATTAATTAATGTCTCATTTCACAAGGCTAACTATAATTTTTTTATCGCAAATAATCATTACAAACTGGCTTCGATCAACGCAGAAACTGTCGAAGTTTCACTAGCTCTTTTATTCTGAAACCATGCCTTGCTGTAAACTAGTTACCCATCCCAACCCTATTCGTGCTTTGAAGAGATCAGATTGTCTTGTTTCAGTGCGAGGGGCTGGTTCTTCCACACTTTCCTCTAGTAGCCCACACCTCGAGTGGCCTTTCTTTACGATTGTGATGTGTAATTTGAATAATAAACAAATAAAAAAATAAAAAAAATTAAAAAAAAAATAATAATAAAAATTTTAAAATTTAAAAAAAAAATTAAAAAAAATTAAAATTGTGTTGATTAATTTTTCATTGTTTGCAAACTCACCAGTTTGTTCCAAGTTGGCCATGTACTGGAAATCCATGATTCCTTTCTGCATCTCCTCTTGGCCCATACCCGTGCCGTCATCCGTCTGGCGTTGTATGTAGCCGTAGTAGGTCAGATACATCTGTCAAATTCAAGAAACATTTGGTGGTTTTTTTGTAAGATGATTGAAACCGAGTTAATAAAGAAATTAGCTGTCTTTGTTTAAGGGCGGTGTTAAAACGTTTTTATGAACACTTTAGGATAGGATACGATATAGGATGCACCATTGGTAATTGCTTGAATTATCAGGAATGGGTGGATGTAAAGGTAGGTTACACCATTGGTAATTGCTTGAATTATCATGAATGGGTGGATGTAAAGGTAGTATACACCATTGGTAATTGCTAGAATTATCAGGAATGGGTGGATGTAAAAGGTAGGATACACCATTGGTAATTGCTTGAATTATCAGGAATGGGTGGATGTAAAGGTAGGATATACACCATTGGTAATTGCTTGAATTATCAGGAATGGGTGGATGTAACGGTAGGATACACCATTGGTAATTGCTTGAATTATCAGGAATGGGTGGATGTAACGGTAGGATACACCATTGGTAATTGCTTGAATTATCAGGAATGGGTGGATGTAAAAGGTAGGATACACCATTGGTAATTGCTTGAATTATCAGGAATGGGTGGATGTAAAAGGTAGGATACACCATTGGTAATTGCTTGAATTATCAGGAATGGGTGGATGTAAAGGTAGAATACGCCATTGGTAATTGCTAGAAATGTCATGAATGGGTGGATTTGGGGGTTGTATTTTATAGTGAATATCGTTTAACTGACCTGTCTAGAATTTTACAATCATGGATGCTGAGAAAAGCAAGAAAAACGGGGTTTTTTTAAAACCAGCATCAGTCAATATAGTTCTTGTGTTGTTGTTTTTTCGCAATCGCCGTCTGGCGATCGTTTGTTTTTTGTAAATAAAATTACATTTTTCGGAACAATTACAAGATATCTAGCGCAATCATTTTGCTGGATGCCTAAAATCATTATTTAACTTCAAATAAGTAAGATATTTGCTAATAATTCAGTAGTAAAAATGTTCGATATCTGCAAATGGAGTATCCTACCTTTAAAGACGGCGTTTCTGAATTTGTATGCAGATCGTTTAATCAATTGCTTTTCTTATTAAATCTATTTAACGATCTCACAATGTGTACACAAGTCTACTTATGATTTATGTTTATTTTACTTTACTGAAAGCCATCTTTTAATAACAGGAAATACGCATGAAAAGAGACTAGTTTTGTTAAAGACGGTATAAGCTTTTCGATAAACTTACAACCAATCAATAACATAACAAAACATCGTATGATACAATATGTTCTACTTAGGGAATCTTCAATCTTTTTTGTCTGTACAAAGTGTGACAAAAATTCAACTTATTGAACTCTGAGAATTCATAGGTTTTTCAATTCGTTATAAAACCGCACCTAAGCGGTTCAGGAGCTTGGCGCTCGTTTTTTGTTTTTTTTAGACAGATACAGAGACAGTGGTGGGTGTGAACCGTAAACCATCGTCAAAACAATGAAACAAAATCATAAGCCTGATTCTAATCGTAGTCCTAAAATTTGTAACAAATCTAAAATCTACAATATAATACTATTTGCGGGCTTACCATAGCATCGAAATGAGTCTCCACGGGTTTGGAGTTAACAACCGTCGCAGTACTGACCAGCAGTGCCGTCAAAAGTAGCGCAACCCCCGTCATCGTTACAGACCGTTTCACGCTGCCCCGGTACAAATTTCAACTTCAAGCGGTGAATATTTATTTTAATTAAACAACAATTTTGTGTGTTGTTCACGCTGCCTGCAGCCTCTGATGCCTTGCCAAATATCACCCGCTCTTTTTATTTCATTGCCAGGCGTGCTTTGTCACTGTGATGACGTCACACGCACACGCGCCACCGATGGACTTCCGTTCTCGGTATTGGTCGACGCGTGCGTGAAGTTTGGGTCACCGGGATTACTTGACCAATGAGAGGCGACGGTTCAGAGTGATTAGGCGCGGGTGGTTGAACGCCCAACTATTAGTGCGCATGCACAACTCGTGTGATTAGTCACTATTGGCCAATGGTTAATCGTAATTTAGAAGCCAGTTACCTAACACTACCATATTTGGTCTAGTTCGTTTCGTCTTACGATTTCCTTTCACGGATGAATAATATTCGGTTCAAGTTCGGCTGAACTCACGTGCAATTGAGCAGCGAAAACCGCGACACTGTACATATACATTACAGTGGTATTGTTAAATTTGTTTATGATTTGCACCGTCATGCAGGGAAAGAATTCCATATCTGGACACCATTCGTGTTCCTGTGTACAAAACCTGAGCCGACAAAAAAGAGGATAAACAGCGTTCTTCAACTTGCGAAATGTAAAGAGTAAGCTTCTTTGTGGTAAAATCTAAGACCTCCTCTGCATAACATGTGATGGTCCAGATATGGAATTCTTTTCAAAAGGAGAAACGAAACGATGAAACTCAGTAATAGACTAATAAATAAATAAAAAAACTAATAAATAAATGATGATGAATAAATAACAGGCCACACGTGTCACATTTTCTTCGTAAATTGTCACAACTAAAAAAAAACTGAAATAAACCATCTAAATTATCATCTCTTTCGGGAGTTTTACGAACAAACATTTGCTGCGTTGCTTTTGTCGTGTTTCTCGTGTTCACGAGTTCACTGGCTTTCTTGTTCTTATCGCCTGGTAACAACGTGTTCACCGATGGCAAACTCGAGGGGTACTTGCGCACGCGCGTTGGTTCATGTACGAGTTCACGCGCGTACATGTCCATAATACTTGTTATATACACAACTAAACTCGGCTGTGTCAGTAAACTTTCATGTTTTTGTTTGCAAGCTTTTGTTTGTTGACACGATCCATTGTGGCTTTACGCACAACGATACTAAACTAATGTAGCGTTTTAATGTCGAGTAGCATTTGGAATGCAACTCACTCGAAACTGAAAGATATTCACGGTGAACACGATGCATAAACACCAGACGATTAAAACCAGCATTTTTCTCAGCGGTTTCGTTTCGTTGTGCATGCATACAACCCTAATAAACTAACGTTTGTACAACAAAAACACGAAGAGGAAAGTTACATTTGTGTCCGACAAAACGAAAGACATGCGACGCCATTATTCACATTATGTTTCCGCTTGGCTATAGGCTGTTTAAAGAACATGGACTCTTTGGGGAGTTTTGTTTGTTGTTTTGTCGTTTAAAGCAAAACGTAATTGCTTCAAATGTTCAGTAAAAGGTGCAGGGAGATTCCAAAAGTGGAGAAAATGTTGCACCCTAACAACGCCGGCAACCAGGGCCCAATTTCATAGAGCTGCTAAGAAAACAAAATTGCTTAGCACAAAAAGTCTTGCTCATTAAAAACAGGTTACTAGCCAAAATTATACATGTTTTTTCATGCTAAGCAAGAAAACAGCTGATTATCAATCCAGATCAATAAAGATTAGGTAAAAATTTGGTCTGTAACCTTGTTTTTGCCAAGGAAAAATTGTCATGCTAAGCAAATTGTGTGCTTAGCAGCTCTATGAAATTGGCCCCAGTTGTTAAGACCATGGAGGAATATCCTCCATGTTAAGACCAACCATATTTCATTGCGGCCTTATTTAATGACGTAAATAAATGAATGTTTTACAATAATAATTGTATTACCTTCCACCATCTTAAAGTTGAAATCACTTGCAAAACGACTCGTCAGCTTGTGCAAGAATGTACCCTCACTTTATGCCCAAGATCTAAAGATTGTCGCCCTATCCTGTCATGTATACTTTGGATTGTAACCAAGCCGTCGGTACTCTTCTCAGAGCTAACAGATCGAGTCGCGAGTAGTGTTCACCTTTTTGTATTACTGGGTCAAACATTAACACTACACGCAGAGCGTGTAGTGAACCATGGAGGAATAAGAGCAAGTGAACTACACAGAGCGCGAGTTCAGTCAGAGGAAAAAATCAGATTAATGCCACCATTATTGACTATTGTTATACCCAACACAACCCTTACATTGTCTCAAAGAGTTCCTAAGATTCCTGAAACACAATGGCCAACACAAACAGTGAAGGGGGGGGGGGGGGTAATTCCCTCCATTGCGCAGACTTTTCGAAAACATTGCCGCCATTTTGTATGGCCTGCCAAAAGTGCATACATTGAAGACGTGAAAATTGAAGTGGTTTTATAAGCTTTTGGAAGGGGACACAATTTATTGGAGACTGAGTTGTTCCACTATTTAACAGCTAGAGTATAAATTGGTGGGTTTATGACGATTACGTACCTGTCCTACTTGAGTTTTACGTGGTCAAATACCGCATGATGATATACACATTTACATACTTGTCCCGGATGCAAGCCCATTAGCCTCTGTCATGAAATGACGAAAATCAACCGAAGAGGGCGTTTTGAGGAAATTTGTCAATATGGCTTCCGAGCTCGCGCGTAAAACTAACGTAAGTAGCTATACCATGGAGGAAAGACAATAGATAGTTAATGAATTGTGGGGAAATACTTAATAAAAAATGGCCAATCATAAAACTAGATTTTCTTTCCTGCACTTAAAAAGACCCGCCGTATATTTATGCTCCTTAGAAAACCGGTTAGGCCCAATTAACATTTAAACAAAACAAAAAATTCAGTGGCACTGAACTGAAGCTTTATTTGAAAGCCATATTTGAATGCCAAACAGTAAACAAATTCTGGGGCCAATTCATACAACTTGATACATGTACAAGCAATATTATTTTTGTATTTTTAATTATTTTTTGACATCAAATATAAATTTGGGGCTTTACACACAAGCACTTGGTTCACATAATTACTATATGGACGTTAAACCTCAACATTCCTAATCCTGCAATGTTAATTTAAAAACCAGTTTTAAATACTGTCACATTAAATGTACAGACGCCTGTGAAATCTAGTAATATTTTACCCTTTTATTGACTGAAACCTGACATTAAAAGAACTTCGTAAATATTAAACTTGAATTTTTCAAGAATTATTCAATTGCGCCACGACCAATTAGGGAGCACTCGGTCGATTGTGTGCACAATTTCTGGACGCCACCGTTTTGGTGTTTTTTTTCGGACTAAGCTTACACCTAAATTGTTAACAGAGGATAAATAGCAAGCATTAATAACATTAACATGGTAAAGGTACAATGAATTTGCAGTTTGTCAACAAAGAAGTATGGCAACATTGCATGAGGAAAGTCGGCCCAACATTAACTGTTTATAAACAATGTAAACGTCGAAGTACAGCTATAGCTCTCCCAAAGGTCGAGTTGTCTCAACGGGCGAGTTGTCTCAACGGGCGAGTTGTCTCAACGGTCGACTTGTCTGACATCTGCTAGCTACGCACGTACGTATATAGCGCAGCACGCTTTCACAAACTGACCATTTTTTCAGTCGCTGTTTCTTTCTCTTTCGTAATTTTACGGTTTTGGATGACATTTAGCCTTATGCCTACGATTTATCCTTTCGAAATAACCACAGCCTTTAGAGCTCCGTCGTAAGCCATAAAGTTCTGACATCGACGACACACGTGTTGCTGTTGGTAAGCGCCGCCATTTTGACAATTTTCCTCGCGTTGACCTTTTAGAAAGGTCATGACAGAGGCTAATGGCCATGGCCAAGGCCAGGGGAAGTGGTATGCGTTTATTAGCATTCAGGTAACGAGTAACTGTACTGTACAAACCGCTACACACTTCTCATAGCCCAGTGTAGTAAGAGTACTGCATGTTACAGTTTATTCAAGTAGTATTTTGTACTATATGGTGGCGTTAGGGTTAAAGGCATAATAGTATCATTAAGCGTCTCACACATATTTGTTAGTATTCAACAATAACATCGCTCAAAGTCAGAAGAATATTGTTTAGAACCTACACTCTCCAAAAGATTGAGTGAGTTTCTTATAGAACCACTCAAAAAAGAGAAGTCATATTATTATTATTATTAATTCTTTCTGGTAATGAAACCGAGGATCCCTCAAAAGCGCTCTAGGCACTGTAGCTCGTAAGCCTGAAGAAACCTGTAGAGAGAAGACAATGAGAAGAAGGTACAGTTTTAGAGGTGGGAGGAAAACCCCATAAAGAGAATTTCCTGGGGAAAACCCACGGAATCAGGCAGGAACTGAGAACCCAATCCACATATTGGCCCAGGTGGGATTCGAACCCGGGTCACAGCGGTGAAAGGCGAGGAAAAATCGCTACGTCGATGAAAGGTCTTTTTTTAGAGTCGTCCCTCATATAATACTAGCCGAGTCGTTGAAAGAGTGAAAATGTACTCTTTTTGGAGTGGTTTTAACATTTAATAATAATAATAATGATTATTAAAAGCATTTATATAGCGCCTTACGAAGAACAAAGCGCTTAACACACAACCACACAAATTAACAAAAAGAGAAACAAACACAATACGATTACAATTGGACTTGGAACAAGAATGTCTTAAGGAGACGTTTGAATACAGGCAGCGAGACCGCCTCTCTCAGACATGTAGGAAGCTCATTCCACAGGCGAGGAGCGACCACAGCGAAAGAACTATCTCCGGCTTTCTTCCTACTTTTAGGGACAGAAAGCCGGGTCTGATCAGCTGATGAGCGGAGTCGGTGTCTGTAGGCATCAGGAATATTTGAATGATATGAATGTAATAGGTCAACCAGATATGATGGAGCTTGAGTGTTGAAAAATTTGTACACATGGGTGAAGATTTTGAAGGTTATCCTCTGTTTAACAGGGAGCCAGTGTAGCTCTGCCAGCAGTATAATTGGAATAGTTTGTATTATATTCGTTCTGGTCATAACGCAATCGGCTCTCTGTATATTACTTCATCTGTGATCTACAGAGGTTAAATAAGGAATGTCCCCCGAAAACTTGTATCGATTATAGTAATCGGCACCTGAAGTTGGCCAAACGTGAACTTCGTTTCAAAATCGATTCCGAGTTTTCCGTATTTTTGAGTTGCCAATGTATCGATTATACGAGTAATCGGCACCTGAAGTTGGCCAAATGTGAACTTCGTTTTAAAATCGATTCCGAGTTTTCTGTATTTTTGAGTTGCCAATGTATCGATTATACTAGTAATCGGCACCTGAAGTTGGCCAATCGTGAACTTCGTTTCAAAATCGATTCCGAGTTTTCCGTATTTTTGAGTTGCCAATGTATCGATTATACTAGTAATCGGCACCTGAAGTTGGCCAAATGTGAACTTCGTTTTAAAATCGATTCCGAGTTTTCTGTATTTTTGAGTTGCCAATGTATCGATTATACTAGTAATCGGCACCTGAAGTTGGCCAAATGTGAACTTTATTTTTAAAATCGATTCCGAGTTTTCTGTATTTTTGAGTTGCCAATGTATCGATTATACTAGTAATCGGCACCTGAAGTTGGCCAAACGTGAACTTTATTTTTTAAATCGATTCCGAGTTTTCCGTATTTTTGAGTTGCCAATGTATCGATTATAATAGTAATCGGCACCTGAAGTTGGCCAAACGTGAACTTTATTTTTAAAATCGACTCCGAGTTTTCTGTATTTTTGAGTTGCCAATGTATCGATTATACTAGTAATCGTCAACTGAAGTTGGCCAAACGTGAACTTCGTTTCAAAATCGATTCCGAGTTTTCTGTATTTTTGTGTTGCCATGGTATTCAAGATTCATACTGTGCATTTTTATTGTGGACAAATTTACCCAAATGTTGAACAAAAATGGCAATTGTGTTTACTTCCATTGATGGCGCGAACACCTATGTGTTTTGTTTTGGAAAATTGGAAAGCTAATGAAGTTGTTAATTTAGTGCAAGGAATGTGTCCGCGGGAAAGTCACAGGATATCCGCTAAGATCCCAGTTTATACAAACTCTACCCACACGTGTTGTCACAGGCTGTAGGCGCGTTTCCGGTGTTTCGATCTATACGCACTGCCACCTTGATCGCTGAGGTACTAGACCCAGAGATCAGTGGGGCAACGGTTAGTCGGTCAGACAATTGCGTCAAGATAAGCCGTGCATTCTGGTATCGTGGACATGTATTAGACGCGTAATTTTACATGCAGGGTTTCTCCAGGATCTTACGTAATCAAGCTCTGGGTTTAGTGTTAAAGATAAAAACCGGGAATTCCTAACTTTACTTGCGTAAAGGAAATTTGAATACAGAATGTATATCGCTACACCCGTAAGCATAACAAGTGTTTCTCCCGCCACTATGATGAGCATCATGCTGTATGTTGCCCTATATATGTTTGTTTCGTGTACACAGCCATTATGTCTCTGAAGAAGATCTTGTTAAGATCAAAATATTAGGCCCTCTTAACTTATTTGATTTGTATATTTCAGGTCATTCCAGCCAGTAAGCAGTTTGCAGCAGTTTTAATCTTATTCATGTAAATAATTATGTTTACATGCTAAGCATGTTTAGCATGAGGATAGATAGTGCTTAGCCATTGAACATCGATATTTAGGAATCGGACACGTGCGTTTAGCTGCTAAACATGTTTATAAACTGATAGCAAGAAAAGTGTTTTCTCGCTAAACACAGTTGTTTTAGAGTGCAGACTACAATAAGTCTATATCCGCTTATATACATTGAAGCAGTCTGGCGCCTTACATCCCGTCTGGTGCCCTACATCCCGTCGCCATCACGGTATTACTTCCTGCCTTCTCACCGGTTGAAGGACACATCGGCACCGCGCTGACTGACTAGTAATCATAATCCAAAATTCCCGGTGATTCCAAGAAACAAAATTAAGTGAATATGCACGTTTTTGTTGTGATATTCAGAAATGGTTATAGTCTGAATACGGAAAAAAGAAAGAAAAATTGACCATCTACGACAAAAGGGCTGTAAAGTTGCCAGAGATTATTTTGAGAAAAGGACCATCAAAATATGTGAAAAACATTTTTTTTTTAAAGAATTTTCATATTCAGTGTTATTTGTTGTAGCTAACCATAAATACCAACTATGTTTTGTAATACATCATTTTAAAGCTTATTTCTTGTAGATTTCATTTCTCTAAAAATCTCAAAACGTCGAGATGCTATTTCTTTTTAGCCCTTTCGTCGTGGACGGTCACTATAGTTCTTGTCTGGTTTTTTTTACCCAACTTCAGACGAAAGGGCAATGCGCCGTATTCCTGGTCGCATGAGGGCGCTGTAAGACGCCATTTTCTGGATACCCAACACAGTCAAAATTGCGTTTAATGAAGTGGTTAAGTTTCGTAACTTTACTTTTATCTAAAAATGGAATATTGGAAAATTTAGATTTTGGAGCTGTAAGAATATGCAAACTGACGTGAATTATCTTCTAATCACTGTTAATTATACGCCCAATACCGTGAGCATAGCGCCCTCAACGTTCAAAAATCCGGCCTGTTTAAAAACGTTGGGGATTGTTAGGTCAGGGAACCAGACTAGCTGGTTTGCACCCGACCACATGACGTGTAATCTATCACATGATAAGCAAAACGTGGACTAACTTAAATTGGTAATTTAGTGGTTTGGCGTGTATTGCGTGTCTGTTATTGTTATTTCTAGTAATTCACCCAAGGATTCTTCAAAAGTGCTCTAGGCACTGTAGCTCGCAAGCCAGAAGAAACCTGTAGAGAGAAGACAATGAGAAGAAGGTACAGTTTTAGAGGTGGGAGGAAAACCCCAGAAGAATATCCTGGGGAAAACCCACGGAGTCAGACAGGGACTGAAAACCCAATCTACATATTGACCCAGGCGGGATTCGAACCTGGGTCACAGCGGTGGAAGGCCAGGAAAGAACCACTCTTTTTCAAATCATTGGTAAATAAAATAATACAAAATACACCCGGAAATACCCGAGCAGCCCCGGACATATCCGAGTGTCGAGCGCGGTCAAGTCGAGGTGACGGTAGAGGGCGGTAAAGACAAGATAAAGTTCCATCACACCTCGTTCCCGAAGCCTACTTTCATCCTCGTGAGAGCCATACAATGTAACCACACGTATAAAGCGCAATTCTGGTTTACGACCATGCACATACATTCATACATGTAAAACTTTATCAACCATATCAAAAAAAAAAAAAAATTTCAATTTCATAAAACATGTAAGCACAAAAATGTGCTTAGCACAAAAAATATCTTCCTCTAGTCAGTACAAACAAGATACCAGCCCAAACTTCATGTACTTTTCATGCTAAGCAAAAACTAGCTGAATACCAGTCACAAACAATAAACATCAACTGGGTTCAATTTCAAAAAAGATGTAGGCCTAAGCACACAAATTTGCTTAGCACATAAATAGTTTTGCTCAGTAAAAACAGGTTAACAGCTAAAAATCCATTTGTTTTTTATGCTAAGCAAAAACCAGCCGAATACCAGTCACAAACAATAAACATTACCTGAAAATTTGATTTGTAATCCTGTTTTACCCCAAAAGAAGAATTTTTATGCTAAGCAAATTTTGGTACTTACATGTTTTCTGAAAATGGCCCCTAAACATTTGGATTGTAACCCTGTCATGCTAAGCACATTTTGTGTGCTTACATATCCCATATGTATATAAATCTTGTATGTATATAAATATGTATATAAATATTAACCCCATATCTTATAAACTCATGGCGTTTTGGTTATTATTGTATCTAATGCATTTGAAACACAATATGGAACTGTTTCCATTACAATTAGCAGAACAGATCGTGTTATTCTTTAGACTAAATGCAACAAGATAAGATGTTTATTGTTTAGAAACGAAGTTAAAAGTGCAATGTACTTATCACTGTCTGGAGTTGATAACGAAAATTAGCATAATATTTACGGACGTAAAAACATAATATTTACAGAGGTACAAGGATATTTACAGGAATCCAAAATATTGATACTACATGTAATTCTGATTTACGAGATGGGCGAAAACCCGCAAAGAAACCCAACCTTTTGGGGGGAAAAAAGAGAAAGGGAAATTCACATCCGGCTCCACATTATAGTGGCAACCAGGTATAACTCCGTAGATCAGCGCAATTGGCATAATATCTAACAGATGACATGTCGGAGCTCCGATTTAAAGGTGCTTAATGAGTCCAATGTTCGCAATTGTTCGGGCAGATTGTTCCAAATATTTTGCACCACTAACTATTGTTGTATTTTATAATGTACTGTTATTTTATTTAATGATGTATGCAGAGCCCCCATGAAAACCAATTTTAAACTGTTTGGGAACACCCTGTGTAAAAAAAATTAAATAAATAAATAAATAATAAATCACCCGTTTATTTATCAATGGGGTTTTAAGTTTCCAGGGTGATAAATGTCCCGGATCAGGATTGGCTGCTGTAAACGTGTAAATCATGCATGGCCACGCCCACTATCCTAACTGTGGAACGGTTATATAAAGGCTTCCCGAATCTGAGGACTTTCACTCAGTGATTCCGTTGTGTACCGAGTGAAAAAGTATCGTCAGTTGAGCTTCACATAGTAAGTAATTTCTTCAATTTTTTTTGTCACAGATTTGTATTCGAATCCCTGCAATTAATTTCACAAATCCAGTCGCAAGTTGGCAAAAAATAGTGTTGCATATCGAGGGATCTCATACTAAAATAGTTTAGATAATTCGCTTAAAGGGATCGTATACGTTTGGTAATTGGAACCCATTGTTTGTTTCAATCCTATATAGTTATATAGATATATACCATAAAACTAACCTGTACAAAATTCATTTCAAAAGGTGGTAGCGATTTTGATATATTGCCAAGATTCTGGAGCGGTTATGTCCACGCAGGAAGAATAATCTGCATTGGAATACACAATCTGAGAAACGTCACTGCAGTAACGCTTCTCAGATTAAAATTTGTTGGGATAAAAAGTGATATCTTTTTCCATAACCGCAGTACTTCGAAGTGAAAAGTTTCTAAAAATGCATTATACTATCCAAAGCTACTGTACTTCTTAAGAATTTGTTAAGAATTTTAAAGCTCGATTCCTTGATTTGTACTTGTAATTTTGGTCTTATTTGTGAGCTAATAAATTTGCCTTGTCGCACACTAGTCGGTCTTTTCGTTGTATTTTGTTGTCCTTTGTGTGGTTTTCCTGTTTGTATATTTGTTTGTCCATAGGTTAGGGCACAAAAGCGTTATGCGGATAACCTTATACTTAAATGTTGTCACCTAATTTTAATATCGCTTCTTTATTTAAATTAGTGTGTATACATAGTTTCTATCTAATTCTTGAATAATTTGGTAATTTCTATATGATTGTACATAATTTATATATATTGTATTGAATGGCAACATTGTAATAAATGTTACAACAACAAAGTCCAGTCGCGAGTCCAGTCGCAATTCCAGTCGCAAGTCCAGTCGCAAGTCCAGTCACAAGTCCAGTCACAAGTCCAGTCGCAAGTCCAGTCGCAAGTCCAGTCGCAAGTTCAGTCGCAAGTCCATTCGCAAGTCCAGTCGCGAGTCCAGTCGCAAGTCCAGTCGCGAGTCCAGTCGCGAGTTCTTTCATAAAGCCTGTCGCAATAACTGACTGAACAATGACAAAGGAATATTTATGTCAGCAGTTCATTTGAATAGCCAGCGACTTGAATTGAGACTAAAGGACTTGTGATGGACTTGCAAGGACTCGAATTCCAACTCTGATATAAGCCTTTTAAGTTGATCTTTGAGGAGCAGCCTAGCCATAGACCGACTTAATTACGTGGCTATACGCCTTAAAATTACACATTCGACAATGGTAACGGCTGCATGCAGCCGTTTCCCATAGCCTTCTAAATGTAGGCGGGGCCTGTTATTCAGATATGCACGCATGCGCAGTTGTCACGTGTTCTTTTATCTCCATTGAATTGCAGACGAATTTTGGCGCCAAGATGAAGGTGTACGCCATCTTGATTGTTCTTGCGCTTGTCGGGTGTGCTTTTGCTCAAGGTAAGAGTTCAAACGTTTTAGTTCAGTGTGATTATTCAAGGGATGAAATGTTCGGGGTTTCAGTCGTGGAGTGGTTGTGGGTCACGACACAGTTAGAGTCCAGAGTCACGAATCACTTCTCTCAGATTTGACCTGAATTTGAATCAGCGTAAATATGACACTTTTACCAGACTCAAAACGACACTTCTCCCGATTATTTTCGAGGTCATTGCAACCAGAAATCCTGACAAAACAAAACCTCGTTTCGACCCGGGTCAGATAATGACTTGGACACTACCAGTGTCGAAACGACACTTTCTTGACGCCTCTCTGGGTCACTTCTCTGGGAGTGTCACTTCTCTGGGTCATCTTTGACCCGAAAATCTTGACCCAAATGTTCATTTTGACAAACAATTTTGTTACTTTTGACCCTGAAAAGTGTCAGGTCATACAGAAACTGGATTCTGGGTCATAAGCTGATCTGACCCGGATTGGATCAAAATGAAACTATTGTCAAGTATTAGCAATTTTGACCCGGAAAACTGTCATTTTGACCCGACAATGTGTCAATTTGCCCGGAAAAGTGTGTTTTTGACCCGAAAATGTGTCATTTTGACCGGGAAAAGTGTCTTGTTGACCTGGAAAAGCGTTGTTTTGACCCGGAAAACTGTCATTTTGACCCGGAAAAGTATAATTTTAACCCGGAAAAGGGTCGTTTTGACACGGAAAAGTGTCATTTTGACCCGAAAAAAATTCATTTTGACCCGGAAAACTAATTTTGACCCGGAAAAATGTCATTTTGATCTGGTAAAGTGTCATTTCGACCCGGAAAAGTTTAATTTTAACCCGGAAAAGATGTTGTGTTAACCCTCAAGTACCCAGTCAAATAGCACGCGATATGGGAAGGGGGTAGGTACTAGTTCGTTCTTCAAGAACGAACTGCAATCTGCTGATATGAAAAAGGTGTTTCAAATCACTAATACTTTGCTGAACAAAAATAAGACTAACAAATCTCTGCCTGTGTGTGATTCAAATGAGCACCTGTCCAACAAATTTGCTGACTTCTTTGAGAACAAAATTGTCAAGATTCGTAACGATCTTGATAATAACACTGATATTGCAGACTCCAATCCAATTGATAACGAGTCTGAAACTGTTCATGCTATAACTATTCTGAATAACTTTGAACCAGTTGATGAAAATGAGATTTGCAAAATTATCTCCCGATCGCCAAACAAGTCTTGTTCTTTGGACGTCTTGCCAACATGGTTGGTCAAGCAATGCGTCAACATCATTGTACCAAAGCTGACTTATATTGTTAACTTGTCTTTATCAACGGGTGTATTTCCGGATGTTCTAAAGCAGGCAATCATCAAACCCACCCTCAAGAAACCATCTTTGGATATTAATCAATTGAAAAACTACAGACCAGTTTCTAATATACCTATGTGGTCTAAAATCATTGAAAAAGTCATCGCTTCACGTCTAAATGATCACCTTGCTGACAATCATCTGAATGAGACTTTCCAGTCTGCTTATCGCGTCCATCATAGTACAGAGACAGCTTTGCTTAAAGTTAAGAATGACATTATGTGTGCTTTGGATCAAAGGAGAGCTGTGTTCGTTGTACTCCTTGACCTTAGTGCAGCTTTTGACACTGTTGATTATAAGATTTTCTTAAATCGTCTTTCGGACACTTTTTGCATCAAGGATACGGCCCTCAATTGGTTCTCCTCATATCTCCAAGGTCGACGAAATCGTGTCGTAGTCTCTGGATCGTATTCTTGTGAACATACTATGGATTACGGACTACCCCAAGGTTCGGTCATTGGACCTATGGGGTTTTCACTTTACACTCATCCTGTTGGCAAAGTTATTCGTCGGCACAATGTCAATTACCACATGTATGCCGATGATACACAATTGTATGTTGACTTCAATCCAACCGTGCCAGGTGAAAAAGAGAAAGCCTTGGATAAACTAACGTCATGCATAGATGACATCATAGTCTGGATGCACACAAACAAATTAAAACTGAATGCTGAGAAAACAGAGTTCTTTGTTGCTGCCTCTAAGAACAACTTGTCACATTTTAAAGATGTTTCTCTTAACATTGGAAATTCTACGGTAACCCCCTCAACTAATATTCGGAATTTGGGTGTCATGTTTGACCCTGTCATGTCAATGTCATCTCAAGTTAATTCAGTATGTAGCTCTACTAACTTCCATCTGCGCAACATTGCAAGGATTCGAAAATACATTGATCATGATACTTGTCACCATGTGGTTCGCTGTCTTGTCACTTCTCGTCTCGACTATTGTAACTCCCTGTTATCTGGAATCACCAAAGCACATCTCAAACGCCTCACCAGTATCCAATACAGAGCTGCCAAACTTGTTCTCACTGTTAACTGTTGGGAGAGCTCATGGATCCCCCTTACTTGCTAAACTACACTGGCTACCCATGGAGAAACGCATCCAGTTCAAAACTCTTCTATATGTTTTTAAATGTTTGAAGGACATTGCCCCACCTTATCTCTCTGATATGTTTCATCTTCACCAAAGCAATCGTCAAGGACTCCGTTCTTCTTCCGATAGAACTCGGCTTAACACTCACAACTCAAGTTTATCTTATGGCAAACACGCCTTCTCACACTCTGCTGCTGAACTTTGGAACAGTCTCCCAATTAGTGTCCGTGACTCTACTTGTGTTGTTACATTTAAGAGTAAACTTAAAACTTATCTTTTTCCTAAATAGTAGATTTAAGTTTTGTTCTACTTTGTTTTAATTTATCCTTTCTTTTGTTATGCGCTTTGATCATGTTTTGGAAAAGCGCAGTATAAATGCCTGTTATTATTATTATTATTATAATCACTCGAAGACGACTGCGTTTAAGAAGTTCATAAGAATCACAAATATACATAGATGTCATCATATACGGAGCAGAAAAAAAGTGGACCCCATGAAACGACCTCTTGTACCACATTTTTGTTTTGATTTGCAGACATCAATCCACGCTGCATGCAGCCGATTTTTGTCGGGCCCTGCAGGCGAACATTTCGGGTCTTCGGCTACTACAAAGATTCCCGCGCGTGTGCCGAGTTCGTGTACGGAGGTTGTCACGGAAACGGCAACCGATTTGAGACCATGCAAGCGTGCAGGGATGCGTGTGGAGGTACGTAATGTTTCGGTTGGAGCAAAATATGACCTGCTTCAACAAATTCCGGACAAAGTTTTGACAAAGAATGTGTACTGAATAAAATTTAAAAAAATATCATTTCTGACGTAACCGGGACACGAAAATGTTGACCACTAATTTAAGGACACACCCAACCGCGCTTAAACAACAGCAGCACATTTATATATTGTTTGTTTATTTGTTTTCTTTTCTTTATATTTTCAGTGTTACCAGCGATTCGACCCCTCACTCATCAGAAAGAACCGTGTTCCTATAAGTAGACAAATATTGTCTCAGAAGTGAATTGGAAGACGTGTTACCGAAAGTCGATTATTGTTTCATCATACTTTTGAAATCGATTATGAAAACGGTAATCTGAGTCCATTTACGTAAATTTGAATAGAGAATGTGTATCGCTACATCCATACAACCCAGTAAAACATTCTGTTTGTGCGAGACAGGCGTTAGCGTCAGCATGGATAGTTCACGAACGTTTTTGACTCGAACTATATAAATTTTGTTCTCAATGTCAGTATTAAAATGTTAAAACAGTTGTGCTACATTTCCTGTGATCAAACATGCACTTATTTTGCAGTAAGTTGTTCACAGGGCAGTTTACAAAGCGTGGATTCGTAGTTCCGAATCGGCACTTTACTAAAGATTCGAGGAAACGAATCCACACTTTTTGTCCAAAGCGTCGATTCGTAAACGTAAATAGAAATTCACACTTTTAACAATAGAGTGACGTTTAATATAGCAATGGTTTAATCCGTATGAAATGGTATCGTTTGCAAAATAATCTAGCATTAAAAGTAGTTTTAATATAGGTGCCGGCGGGAATTTTGTTTAACAACACAATCGAGTTCTCCAAAAACCCACACAAATTGGCAATATTGTTATCTAAATGCTAGTTTTTTTATTTACATTATCGATCCACTGTTTTAAGTTTAAAAAAAACAAAAAAAACGAAAATCATGTTTTTTTACTGTCAGTGTTCGGGACTTTGGGTTATTTAACTATTTACACTTTAATATTTGGTGTCACGTGTGCAACATTTAAAACTCTTTCTTAATGAGAAAAAAACGACATTTAAGTTTGCACTTCTGATTAAAAACACTGTTTAAAACTGTCAAAACATTTTAAGTTTATACAAATTAGAGTATCTAATTAGAATATAGTTTTCTTGATCACGTTGGTAAGAAAAGCACAGTCGTTTTTGAATGCATACGCTTTTCGAGCAATTTTGGTCATGGCGCCAATTCTGTGGTGCTTATTAACTTACAGGGCGTTCAGTTTTGTTTAGAGACATTTAATTCAAACTCGTTTCATATTTAAATTCGTTTGCACATTTAAATTCTGTTGGAGCGCATGGATTGTTAATTTAGATGGCTATATATGGATTAAAGGTAGGATACACCCTTGGTAAATGGTAATTACGTGATTGATTATGAATGGGTGGATTTAGGGGGTTGTATTTTATAGTAAATATCGTTTAACTGACCTGTCCGAAGTTTTACAATTATGGATGCCGAGAAAAGCAAGACAAACGGCGTTGGTTTTAAAACGGCGTCGACAGTAGTTCTTTTTATTTTCGCGATAAAATTTGTTATAACATTTGTTGGAACAATTACAGGATATCTAGCGCAATCGTTTTGCCGAATGCCTACAATCATTATTTACTTTTAAATAAGTACGATATTTCTAAATAATTCGGTAATAAAATGTTTCGATATCTGCAAATGGTGTATCCTATACCTTTAAATCGCACGACGCAATGGTAGCGTTGCGTATACTCGGGAAAACAACATTAAAATGATAATTTAGAGCAGCATTCAAATTCTAACGAAGCCGTGATTAAAATTAGAAGCTTATTTTGCCGAAATTGAGCAAGAAAGCATCTATGCTGATTCGTATCCTATGTATTTCATTACTTTTATAAACATTTGACTATGTAAACGCATGCAGGACATTACAAAGCTATCTTATGTAGTTTCAATCAACATTGGTTATACCAATACGGAACGGCTTAGGCCAGCGCGACCCCTCGTAATCGGGGTCCTGCTCCAGCAAGCTACCGTGTCCGGATTGGCCGTCTAGTTTGCTCACTCGATACCCCTGGAGCAGTCGGGAGAAGGCAAGGAAGAGAACAGACTGGGCCAAGGCGTAGCCAAGACACTTGCGGGTGCCCATCCCGAACGGGATGAAGTTGTCTCGGGTGGCAATAAACGAGCCGTCAGAATTGAGGAATCGATCTAGGAGACAATGGAAGATGGTCGCATAGCTTAATTTCACTGGCGTACATGATGGGCCGTTTTCCAAACCCTAACTTCGTCTCTGTCTTTGACTTCGTTAATGCAGTTTGGCAATGGTGATGGCGCCGCAAACGGAGCGTAAGCTGGAGTTTGAAAAACGGCCATTACTTTCAGTAAGTGAACCATTCTGATCTAAGCCACGCCCACTGCACACATGGCAACAACACGCGCGCTCTCCATTGGCCACTCAGCATGCGTGCTCCAGCTGGGCGCGCATTATGCAAATTAATGCATTCTTGTGTACGCGCTTGTCGGACACAAACCACAGCTGTGATTGGACAGGACACCACCTAATGGGCGGGGCTTGATGGGCTAATGAATATTAACTGAATACGAACCTGGGTTGAACTCGTGCGGATTTGCATAGTTTGCCTCGTTGAAGTGAGTTCCGTAGACGTTATACAGGATTACTGTACCCTTAGGGATGTTAAAACCACCTACGTGACAGAAATTGGCAATTTCAATTTCTTCTGAAGAAAATAAATGTATTTCGGCTCAAATTATAGCTAGTAGTAATAATAATAAACGGTTTTAAGGTAATCTCATATGTCATTTAACGCATTTCGAGGTTCGAAACCTAAATTCCCTTTAATTGATCGACAAAATTAATAGGACTACTACAAATTATTAATTTGATGCTGTCCTGCTGCAGAATTCCAATTAAAAATGGCGAAAGCTGAATATTTTCAAATAGTTTTTAAAGTAAAGTTATCTTTATTCCCCCGGAACGCCAGACGGTAACTCATCTTTACGACTTTGTGCCCAATGTTGTTGTTTAACTCCAAGACTAAATTGCATGAAGTAAAATTGTACAGAAGTATATATCGCAGCAAACTTTAGCGAACTAAAGTATTTAATAGGCCCAGGTTAAATGAAAACCGCAAAATAGAAATATTGAGAGAGAATGTTGCAGCCTGACGCTATTTTATAATTTTTTTTTTTTTTTTTTGCGCTTACCTTGTACTTTTTTATTTGAGCATTTTAAGGAATGTCAGGACTACTTTTTTTAAATCGTGTCGACATCCTTCCGTCATGATTAGGTGACCCAGGCAAAAGTGATAAACGCAAGTGGAAAAATGTGTTCGTCTTACAATTTTCGCCTACAAATCTCTACAAGGTATAAATACAAAAATAAAGTAATTTTTCTGTTTCTAAAATAGCGTCAGGTTTTAACACTCTTTTCGACTTTTGTAAATAAGTCTGTTTTTTAATAGTTTGCGTTTGAAAACTTACCGATTTGGACGTCTTCGTGGGCGGCACGGGGAACCCCCAGAGGAGCCACGGACCCAAACCGCAGCATCTCCGCCAAAGTAGCTGCCATGTAAGGCATATCGTCAAGATGGTCCAGAGACGGCTGGCGATCCTTACCGATGACGTCACGGATCTCATTGGCCACCCGCTGTTGGACGTCTGGGTACTCGGCCAGCAGGGCCAACCCCCAGTACGTCGTCGTCAAAAGGCCGATGGAACCTGAATTGAGGACGGAGAAAATTTGACCACCACTTTTTTCGATTGTTTCGATTCTAGGCATCCAGCCAAATGATTGCGCTAAATCTGTAATTGTTCCGAAAAATTGAATTTTATAAAAAGTAAAAAAATTACAAGAAGAACAACTGCTTGACGCCAGTTGAAAACGAACGCCGTTTTTCTTGCTTGTTTTCTTGGCATCCATGCAGGGATGTATATAGTCGAGTCCATCACAAGTCCCTGCAAGTCCCTGTAAGTCCCTGCAAGTCCATCACAAGTCCTTCAGTTCAAATTTAAATAAAAAGCTATTCAAATCAGCTTTGACAAAGGCATTCCTTTGTCATTGTTCATCCAGTTACTTGTGACTGCCTTTATGAAGGGACTTGTGACTGGCTTTATGAAAGGACTTGTGAAAGGACTTGCAGGGACTCGACTACAACCCTGCATCCATGATTGTAAAACTTCGGACAGGTCAGTTATAGTTAAACGATATTTACTATAAAATACAATTCTCACCTCGAAACGAAGACGCCAGGACCTGCACGACATGCACGTCAGTCACAAAGTCATATTTCTCCTCTGTTTTAGCTTTGGTCTGAGCATGTAACAGGGCGCCACACAAATCAGCGAACCTCTCATCTATACAGAAAATTATGCAACATGTCCAGATAATTCTTGTCGGAAGACACTTAAAGGGATCGTATACGTTTGGTACTTACTCCAAAAATTAATGGCAATGAAAACTTACTTAGTAAGAAGTACAGCAGCTTTGGATAGTATAATGCATTTTTAGAAACCTTTCACTTCGAAGTACTGCGGTTATGGGAAAAGATATCACTTTTTATCCCAACAAAATTGAATCTGAGAAGCGTTACTGCAGTGACGTTTCTCAGATTGTGTATTCCAATGCAGATTATTCTTCCTGCGTGGACATAACCGCTCCAGATTTTCGGCAATATCTCAAAATCGCTACCACATTTTGAAATGAAATTTTTACAGGTTAGTTTTATGGTATATATCTATAACTATATAGGATTGAAACAAACAGTGGGTTCCAATTACCATATACGATCCCTTTAACACCAACCGGTGTAGCGGTTCGCGTTGTTTTAGGACCTGGGTGGTGCGCGTGCGTGAATGTATATTCATGAGAAAGAGCAATGTCAACACATTAACCCTAACTCCCTCACCATTGTTATTGAACAATACAATTCCTTCAAAATCCTCCAATTTCCTTTGTTGTGTAAGGAGTTAGGGTTAATTAAAGAACTATACAGAATTATAAAGAACAGCTTCCTCGACCAACTCGCCAATAGCCTAGTTGGTAGAGAGGAAAGCTATGGATCGAAAGGTCTGTGGTTCAAATCCGACTATTGCTAACGTTTTTTTCTTTGACAAATTTTCTTATGGGTTATTTTAACCATAGACAATTAGACAATACGAAAGTTTGGAGTACATGCTTAGGCCTAAACAAACAAAACACATTTTTCTTCAAGATGAATACAACTATTTGGTCGTCTTCAAATGTGATATCATTTTGACGACTTCGTACTTTCATGATTTCATTTCGTATGGATCTACAATAAACCAGTTTGGTGTTTCATCTGCGCATGTGCACAATGATATTTGTTTGTGCCAATTTTATGAAGATGCTTAGCACAAAAAGTCTTGCTCAGTAAAAAAACGGTTATCAGCCAAAACTGCATGTGCTTTTCATGCTAAGCAAAAACTAGCTGAATACCAGTCACAAACAATATACATCACTTGGGCCCAATTTCATAGAGCTGCTAAGCAAAAAAAATTGCTTAGCACAAAAAGTCTTGCTCATTAAAAACAGGTTACTAGCCAAAATTATACATGTTTTTCATGCTAAGCAAGAAAACAGCTGATTATCAATCCAGAACAATAAAGATCAGGTAAATAATTGGTCTGTAACCTTGTTTTTGCCAAGGACAAATTGTCATGCTAAGCAAATTGTTGTGCTTAGCAGCTCTATGAAATTGGCCCCTGAAAATTTGGTCTGTAACCCTGTTTTCGCTAAGGAAGAATTGTTTATGCTAAGCAAATTTGTGTGCTTAGCAGCTCCATAAATTTTGCCCTAGATGTGTTCGTGTGATGACGTAAGCCCGTCTGTACCTTCTTGGAAGCTTTGACGACGGCTGTTAAACTCCGTCCGGAGCATTCCCATGAAGTCGCCCACCACGTCTCTCATGACGCGGTTGGTGGGGAGGGGAAAGTAGCGAAGCCACGGGAAGATATCAACGGGAATGCGACGGCCGACCAGATTCAGACTGACGTCCACGCCGACCAACTCTACCAAGGAGCGGTGGAATTGGTCATTGCTAATCGAAACGAAAGGTACAATGTGTCACTGATGACCCGCTGTCGTTCGTGAATTAGGCCGTGTCCGAAACGGTTGTCTAGAGCTACAGCTACGGCTACTGCGTCGGTCATTGAGCAAGTTCGGGCGCGAACTATAGTTAACCATTAGTCAGTCTCTGCTTTACCAATGCGCATGCTCAAATGCAGTTCGCTCGAACGGCTCTAGTCGAACTATTGTTGAAAAGATGGCAACCGCTTTGTTTACATTTGCGACCTGAATGAAATGGGTATTGCCACTATTCTTCCACGCATATAAGTAGGATAAGCCATGGGGAGGTGTTTCCTACCTCCATGGATAAGCCATAACGTTAGTCATGTTGGTCCAAAAACAAGACAAAAAAATTACATTAGGCCCGCCAGATTTTCACTTAACGTTACTCAGCCTTTCCCTCCATCCGACTCACTGACATCCTCTTTTTTTCTACGTCACTGGTTCTCTCCATGTTTTCCTATGAACTGAGGCTACTGTCAACCAGCGGCAACCGTGCTCCGGGGTCTGGTTCCAAATAGTCGACTAGATAGTCCAACCATTCTGCGTTCGAGCGACGTCAGTCGAACTATGGTTAACTATAGTTCGCGCCCGAACTTGCTCATTAATGTAGCGCTGTCCAAAATGCCGTCTAGAGCTACAGCTACGGCTACAACGTCACAAAAGATCTAGCCGTAAGAGAAGTTGTCTAGCTCAGGCAAAACAAAATGGCGGCAACACTAACGTGAATTTTTGTGCAAATTGTCGTTAATTTTGTAATGATAATGCATTGAATTGCAACTATCAAATGATAAATACATCAATATCATCAGATATTTTCGACCGGCTGTAAACAAATCGAGCAGATGATAATTGTTACCAAGTCTTACGTCATAATTAATGCAAACACAAATTCAAGCATCGCTTGAGGGCGCAATAATTAGCCATAACTAGCCGCAGGCTCTGCCGTATAGCCGCGTCCGAATTTCATTTGCCTAGACGTAGCTGTAGACGTACACCGTAGATCTAGACACTCGTTTCGGAAACGGCCTCAGTCATCGGAGGCATTTGCAATCGCACGTAGTTTTCCCCGGTAAATGGGCCAACAATTAATTTGCCTATGTTCTTCCTTACCCAAGTCCAAAGCACAACGTAACCACCGAGCCCATGGCCATCTCTTTGCCCAGGGCGATCCCGTCGACTGATCGCTCCTCACCGCTGCTAGACCCCAGGAGTGGTTCCACGTACCTCGTAAACTGCCGATTGACTGACGCGTCGAGATGATCGTTGCTAAACACATCACTTCATGAAAACACCGAGAAAAAAGCCCATGGTTTTATCTCTTTAAAGGGATCGTATACGTTTGGTAATTACTTCAAAAATTAATGGCAATAAAAACTTACTTGGTAAAAAATACAGCAGCTTTGGATAGTATAATGCATTTGTAGAAACTTGTTACTTCGAAGTACTGCGGTTATAGAAAAAGATATCACTTTTTATCCCCACAACTTTGAATCTGAGAAGCGTTACTGCAGTGACGTTTCTCAGATTGTGTATTCCAATGTAGATTATTCTTCCTGCGTGGACCGCTCCAGATTTTCGGCAATATCTCAAAATTGCTACAACCTTTTGAAATGAAATTTTTCACAGTTAAGAATAATTTTTCAAGAGTGGTCAAATTGACCATGGGACCAAGTTTTTCGATTTTGTTTGGTTCCTGTGCAAGTGTAGACTCGAAAACAAGTCGCCACCGAAATGAACCAGCGCTGAACCACCATGCCCGCTGCCGTTTAGCTCTGGTTCATTTCGGTGGCTCCTTCACGGACAAAGACAAAAGTGTCTAACAACTTGATTTCGAGTCTACACTTGCACAGTATCCAAACAAAATCGACAAACTTGGTCCCGTGGTCAATTTGACCCCTCTTGGAAAATTATTCATAACTCTGTCAAACATTATCAGATTTGGACGTTGGATGTCTCATTTTAAAGTCGTAACCAGTATCTTTAAAACCATATCTATATTATTGACGTTAGTTGTACATACTACGTGTGGGATTCCGTTATATTTTGTTGCATTTTTTGTAAGTCAATGTTTATTCAGCATTTTCTGCAAATAAGCCTCGAGACAGTTGACCTGTTCCTATTGGTCGAGAGCCCGTCACTCGGTGGTTTCAAACAGCCAATGAGATACCGCTGCGTTCGGCGCTACGTCGCGCAGTCCATATAAGGATATGTTTAGCTTTACTAGACTTGCCCAGAGTTTTGGGGTGTTTTGTTTTATACCTGAAAGCGTCGAGCGCGAATTGTCGATGGAGCACCCACGTTGGGCTGTAGTTGGTATAGCCGATATCTCTATAGTTCTCACTGAAAAGATCAGCTAAATAAAAATAAATAAAAAACGAATCGTGTTGACACTAAAGGCTTAAACAACTCTATAACTACCCTGACACTTATAACAAAACACTTTTTGGTAAAAAACAACAGATTTCGTCATTTTTGTATCACTTAGTAGTGCGTTAAAGGTATAGGATACACCATTGGTAATTGCTATGATTATCAGGAATGGGTGGATGTAAAGGTAGGATACACCATTGGTAATTGCTTGAATTATCAGGAATGGGTGGATGTAAAGGTAGGATACACCATTGGTAATTGCTTGAATTATCAGGAATGGGTGGATGTAAAGGTAGGATACACCATTGGTAATTGCTTGAATTATCATGAATGGGTGGATGTAAAGGTAGGATACACCATTGGTAATTGCTTGAATTATCAGGAATGAGTGGATGTAAAGGGTAGGATACACCATTGGTAATTGCTTGAATTATCAGGAATGGGTGAATGTAAAGGTAGGATACACCATTGGTATTTGCTTGACTTATCAGGAATGGGTGGATGTAAAGGTAGGATACACCATTGGTAATTGCTTGAATTATCAGGAATGGGTGGATGTAAAGGTGGAATACCATATTGGTAATTGCTTGAATTATTAGAAATGGATGGATGTAAAGGTAGGATACACCATTGGTAATTGCTTAAATTATCAGGAATGGGTGGATGTAAAGGTAGAATACACCATTGGCAATTGCTTGAGTTATCAGGAATGGGTAAATGTAAAGGTAGGATACACCATTGGTAATTGCTTGAATTATCATGAATGGGTGGATGTAAAGGTAGGATACACCATTGGTAATTGCTTGAATTATCAGGAATGAGTGGATGTAAAGGGTAGGATACACCATTGGTAATTGCTTGAATTATCAGGAATGGGTGGATGTAAAGGTAGGATACACCATTGGTAATTGCTTGAATTATCAGGAATGGGTGGATATAAAGGTAGGATACACCATTGGTAATTGCTTGAATTATCAGGAATGGGTGGATGTAAAGGTAGAATACACCATTGGCAATTGCTTGAATTATCAGGAATGGGTGAATGTAAAGGTAGGATACACCATTGGTAATTGCTTGAATTATCAGGAATGGGTGGATGTAAAGGTAGGATACACCGTTGGTAATTGCTTGAATTATCAGGAATGGGTGGATGTAAAGGTAGGATACACCATTGGTAATTGGTTTAATTATCAGGAATGGGTGGATGTAAAGGTAGGATACACCATTGGTAATTGCTTGAATTATCAGGAATGGGTGGATGTAAAGGTAGGATACACCATTGGTAATTGCTTGAATTATCAGGAATGGGTGGATGTAAAGGTAGGATACACCATTGGTAATTGCTTGAATTATCAGGAATGGATGGATGTAAAGGTAGGATACACCATTGGTAATTGCTTGAATTATCAGGAATGGGTGGATGTAAAGGTAGGATACACCATTGGTAATTGCTTGAATTATCAGGAATGGGTGGATGTAAAGGTAGGATACACCATTGGTAATTGCTTGAATTATCAGGAATGGGTGGATATAAAGGTAGGATACACAACTGGTAATTGCTTGAAATATCAAGAATGGGTAGATGTAAAGGTAGCCTTAGGATACACCTTGCTTGAATTATCAGGATATG
The DNA here is from genome assembly GCA_037893245.1 of Crossaster papposus. NCBI lineage: Eukaryota > Metazoa > Echinodermata > Asteroidea > Velatida > Solasteridae > Crossaster > Crossaster papposus. The sequence continues at coordinate 828,191 of JBAIAA010000682.1, read as the reverse complement.
AGTGAATTTCGGGGTTGTATTTTATAGTAAACATCGATGACTTACTGGAGTAGTAATGCGGTCGGTTAGCCAGCGCCACAGGCCCGGCGGCCATCCCCTCGCGGATGGCCCGATACGAGTTAAGAACCACGTACCACTTATCGCCGAGTTTTACGGAGAAAACCTCCCCGTATTTCTCGCCCAGTTTCCCCATGTTGATCCAGATGGGCTGGCCATCTTTGCGAAGGCCTAGCTCAAAACAATTTTATATAAAAAAAACAGATTAGTAAAGCCGCGTGGCTTTAGTTTATAGAGTTCTCGAATATTTGGGCTATCCTGAATATAATATTAAAATTCGAAAATTCCATCATCAACTTAGTATCAAATATCTCGGTTTGAATATTCAAACAAATTACAAAAATATGCACGTGCGCGTGCACACACGACTGTGATAAAAGTTGAGTTTTTATTGTACTTTTTTTGTCGGCATTAACTTTTCTGTCGACACCTGTTTATTGGGTTTATTCTTTTAATGCAACTTTTCACCAGTGATAGACACTGCATTGTATGCTGGCGTTTGTGAAAACTCGATCGGCGCTTTTCGAATATTCGGTCAAGAACATTTTTCGAATAATCCAATACTATTATTCGAAAATGAACAGCCAATTTCTGTTCAATTTATTATTGGTTTACGGCCGCTATTTACAGGAGTTGTATTCGAGTCCCTGCAAGTTTATCCACAAGTCCAGTCGCAAGTCCGGTCCCAAGTCCAGTCAGAAGTCCAGTCACAAGTCCAGTCACAAGTTCATTCATAAGTCCAGTTACAAGTCCAGTCACAAGTTCATTCACAAGACCAGATACAAGTTCAGTCGCAAGTCCAGTCACAAGTCCAGTCACAAGTCCAGCTACAAGTCCAGTCACAAGTTCATTCACAAGTTTAGTCACAATTAAGTTTAGTCACAAGTCCAGTCACAAGTCCAGTCACAAGTTCAGTCGGAAGGAGGTAGTCGAGCTGACCTACACCGAGGAACCAGTAATTCCAACTATTTTCCAGAAATAAACCATGCTGTATTTGTTTCACTACACCTCATAAATATTCACTGCCTTGTCGATAACGGCCTTCGTAGTTTTTGCATCTATATTCAGCACAAGATATTCAAGTTCTACGTCAGTCAATAACGGAAATCTAGTAACGTTACTGAGACTGGTTTACGTAAAGATTACATGCCACAGACTGTCATGTATATACGAGGCGGGTTCCAGAGGACATTTTTGGTGCTACCCGAAAAGAGTACCGCCCGGAAGCGAGCTGGATACTCACCGGGATGACGTCACCTGGCAGCGTATCATTTTTACTTCCCGAACGCGCGCGCAGCGTAATCGGCCAATGACGCGCTCCAATTTGCTTGAATATTTATGAGGTGTAGTAACATGAAATACAGAAAAACGCACATGAACAACAGAAAAACGCACAGAAAAACGCACATACTTGTGATGTTGCCTACGAACGGGATCGGCGTAGGTCCAGGTGGGAAACCCGATGGCCGTCTGCTACCGAGAATCCCAACGATAGCTATACCGGCAAACGCGGCCGTCAGCCCCACGAGCAGCAGGGACGGCGCGCCGCTCAGCAGACCTTCATCGGGAGCGATCGCTCCAAACACGCTCATCATTTTCACCAAGGTATGTTGTAACAAAACCGATGAATTCTCGATACTGTATGAAGAAAGTGGCCAAATCTTCAGCTTAAAGGGGTATACTAGTCCTGAAATCTTCAAAAATCCATGTTTTGGATAGTTTATTTATCCGATTTCAATCATATTCAACAACCTAAGTCTTATACATTTACGTTTGACACGCGCGGCGGACATTAATGTATTCGCATTTCCAGTCGTTAAGTAATTCTGGGCCGGTTGTATCTCGCATCAGACTGGTGCCACAAACAGCGCAATGAATACACTACCGATATCGCACTGGTAATTGAGGTTCCATGCCACTCTGCAGTACGTGTCGGAGAGATAAACAGGGGCCAATTTCATAGAGCTGCTAAGCACAAAAATGTGCTTAGCATGACAATTTGTCCTTGGCAAAAACAAGGTTACAGACCAAATGTTCACCTAATCTTTATTGTTCTGGATTGATAATCAGCTGTTTTTTGCTTAGCATGAAAAACACGTATAATTTTGGCGGGTAACCTATTTTTAATGAGCAAGACTTTTTTGTGCTAAGCAAATGTTTTTGCTAAGCAGCTCTATGAAATTGGCCCCTGATCGCCGCAGCTACTTACGTACATGTACGTTGAATCGCGACTACACCAAAACAGCTCCAGTTTCGAGGTCAGAAAAGTGATCCCGGAAACTTGTTCCACGCAAGAATAACACAAAAACGCCCAGTTGTTAAAGGACGGATGTGTGGATGTTTATCTTACGTATAAACATGCAGCATACATGATATATATGGGTAACTCATCAATTGAATGTCCCGACCCCCCACAGTGCTCAATTCCGACCGCGCACCGGTGTCATTTTTATCTTCCCTGAATTTTAACTTAAAATTTAATGGATAGAACAACGCGTCGTGTGCCAAGGAAAAGGACGTTAGCAGCCCAGGTATGCAAAAATCACTTTTTGAGATAATCGAGTTTAAAGGTTTTTGTGCTGCAATTTCTAAATTAAACACTACATCAGGCTAAATTTTCGACTTGTAAATCTTGTGAATAGTTCGAATAGAACTGTGTATTTTGTATTTAAAACCGGTACTTAATTTTATTTTAAAATATCACTTAATTATGAGGTTATTTACATATTTATGCTAACGACCTTATACCGGGAACTATTATCGATAGAAGTGTGTTAATGTCCCACTGATTCTTGTGCATGAAACTTGGTCGTGAACATTGTTGATTTTACACTGTTTTCAATGGGACTTGAATTAGGGTGGTGCACCCCTGGGGCTCAAATATTTATGCTAACGACCTTATAGTTATACCGGGAACTATTATCGCTAGAAGTGTGTTAATGTCCCACGTACTGACGTGGGGAGGTGAACACACTTCAAGTGTAGCAAGTTTTGTTCCATTGGTATTACACGCTAACGTCCTTATGCCGGGTAACAATCCTTACGACCTTTTACCGGGAACAAACATTGCTGCAAGCGTGTTAACGACCACTGATATGTGGGAGGTGAACGCACTTGTAGCAAGTTTTGTTCCATTGATATTATACGCTAACGTCCTTATGCCGGGTACAGCAAATTGCAAAACGCCTTCCGTGACGTAATCCCTGGAGACCAAATGTATCCCAAATGAAAGATGTTTTGATTCTCTATCGGTTACCCGAAAAATACGAATTTGACCTTTTGACCCATTTTTAGCCCTAACGACCTTTTCCCGGGCACACGACGAACGTATGTTGAAACACGCATGGCGTCCTTATTATACGTCTAGAACATGGGCCCAATTTCATAGAGCTGCTAAACACAACAATTTGCTTAGCATGAAAATTTTGTCCTTAGCAAAAACAAGGTTACAGACCAAATTTGTACCTGATCTTTATTGTTCTGGATTGATAATCAGCTGTTTTCTTGCTTAGCATGAAAAACATGTATAATTTTGGCTAGTAACCTGTTTTTAATGAGCAAGACTTTTTGTGCTAAGCAAATTTTTTTGCTCAGCAGCTCTATGAAATTGGGCCCAGAACACAATGGGGACACTAGGAGTCAAAAGGTCTCCACAAGGTAATTTCTATACATGAATACAGGTCTCCACAAGAATTTTCACGAAATAGATTGTTGAATGTTAATCAAATTACTTAAAATCTTGGCCTAGGATGTGGGTAATAGTGTTTGGGTTAGGGTATAATATAGGGTATATTGGGTCAAACTTTCAACCAAGGAAATTAATTGTGGTTGAAATAGAAGCATTTTGAAAAAGGTGCTTGACTTTCTAACAATTGTGTACACGAGAAAATAGAGATGTCTCCGCAAAGATACAATTACAAATTTGAGGATCATTAAACCACTGTGTGACATTTGTTACGTTGCAACACCTTTTTTTAAAACACGTACATCTCTCGTAATTTATCTACAATAATTACCTTATAAAAACATGTATGATTCCATTTTGTTATTACTAACTATAGCAGAGAAGGTTAATTTTTTTGTACAATAAATCTTGCAACATGACAACAACAAAAATATTAAAGAGGCACGGTGTTCCTTGTCCTAATTTTGTCATTACATATTTTATTTCTCAGAAAACCAATGATTTTACGAACTGACGCAACGCTAGGGCCAATTCGAATCCGATAGGCCTATAGTTCTTCAAGTGTAATGACCTCAAATGACATGATACAAACTTACCCGATTCGATAGTATCTCGTGGCCCAATTGTATACAATCAACATGAACAAAATGAACAATCCGTTTCAAAGGGTGTTTACGCGGGAAAGCACTGAGTTAAATGTGAACGAAGAAATGATGGCGCCTTGAAGGTAAACACGGGATAATTTGATACCGTCGGAATGGCCGATTTAACGGTGTCACCGTGACCTCTCTGGTGTGCTAACTTCGCTAGTACATGTAGTAGCATTCAGCAGATCTTTTTGAGCACGTTCAAAGCACGTACACACTTATTTGCCGCGTGCGTGTTGAAGCAATCATATTTTCCCAGCGGAGAAGTTAGATCGTAATTACCACCTAGGGGTGCACCACCCTAATTCATGTCCCATTGAAAACAGTGTAAAATCAACAATGTTCAGGACCAAGTTTCATGCACACCGACATCACTGGGGTTTCTCAAACAACAATCAGATTATTGTCTTGGTCTTTTATCTTTCCATTTCTTTTCAATTTTTAGTAGGTTAGCCAATTACATTTTTTAATATTCACACCAAAAGAAGCTCACCTCCCGAAAAGTGATACTTCCCGAGCCTGCAAGCAGCCATTTTACAAATGGCATCCCTCCGCGTTCTAGGGCAATTAGGACCCATTTTTTCAACCGTAATTTTGTCAAGTCTGCCCTCAGATTGAAGCTCAAAAACCAGGGAGTTGATCCTATGCTATATTTACACAATCTCACCATTTCTTTCACCAAACGGCATCCTTTTTCAAAAGAAATTGTGGGGGGGGGGGGGGGCATTTCATGCAAATGAGCTCGCGTAGAAATTCTCCTTTCAATTAGGGTGGTGCACCCCTAGGGCTGCAAATATTTCTTAGATGAGTCATAAGTTTAGAAAGCACGCCCCCTGGCCGGCGGCGCGCGTCCCTGTAATTCTGGGCTGCGCCTAGGTGAACCTTGTCAAAATACGAGAGCTGTTTCACTATTTGTTTTTCTCAGAAGCAAAGATTTTGAGTGGCATAAGTTAATTTAATCACATACTTGTACAACCACAGAGCGAGGCTGAGGGGAAAACCAGGTTAGATTACCTAAATTTCTTTGGAAAAAAATACAAAAAGAACCCACTACGTACGTGAGATAGTTTATGACTTCCTAGATTAATTGCGACGGTAAATCGTTGGGTACAAAGAACGAGCAGCCCTCTTTTGAACTCTATCCAACATCCGGGGCCAATTTCATAGAGCTGCTAAGCACAACAATTTGCTTAGCACAAAAAGTCTTGCTCATTAAAAACAGGTTACCAGCGCAGCCGAAATTCTACGGGTTGTTCATGCTAAGCCAAAAACCAGCTGATTATCAATCGAAAACATTAAAGATCACCTGAAAAATTTGGTCTGTAATGTACGTACAGCGCGTATTATCCGGATACGAAGTCAGGGCGATCGAGTGGCGGGGTATTCTGAATTTGTGCCTTGACTTCTTCAACAAGGTAAAAACAAGAGTAAAATGATTTTTTGTTGCGAGTCGTATTCTCCTCCATACCTCCATGCGCCTTATAACCAGCAGGGGCCACGTTCATAAAACGTTACTGTTATTGTTAATGTTTTGTTTAGATTAGCACCAACATTTGTTTAGTTGAAACAATTTCCTAGGAAAAAACGGTTTTGCAAACCAAAATTTTAGTTGATATTCATTGTTTGTGACTGGTATTCTGCTGTGTTTTGTTTTAATGAAAAGCATGTGGAGTTTTGACCGATAACCTATTTTTTACTAAGCAAGACTTTGTTGTGCTAAGCACTTCTGTGGGATATGAGTCGACTGGTGCGACGAGTCAAGTGGGGCGACCGGGCGACGAGTCGAAAAATAATTGTACCCCTTACAAAATTAAGTACCTTAAACAATTTACCCTAATTAAGCCGCTAAATGTACTGTGTATACAAATAACAGAGTGACGACACCTATTTTTTTTAGTAGAAAAACTCACTTTTTGCTCTTTTTTTTTCTTTGCACAATTTGAAAAGTCTGATGCAGACGAGACTGCTAGTTTGGAGGAGACAGCAATTAAGACACGGTCAAATCTTTGCCGAAATGAGTCCTAGTTTTACAAGTAAAATGCACATCAAGGAGAAAGGGCACTCATGCGACATCTGCAGCAAAACCTTTACATTAAAATCTAACCTCAAGCGACATCAAAGATCCCACACTAATGAGAAACCGTACACCTGTGATGTGTGTGGAAAATCGTTCATGCATAATGGAGACCTCAAGCGACACCAGATGACCCACATCAATGAGAAATCGTACACATGCGACATCTGTGGAAAATTGTTTGCGTGGAGTAGAACCCTCAAACGACACCAGATGACCCACACCAATGAGAAACCGTACGCATGCGACATCTGTGGAAAATCATTCACGCACAATGGGCACCTCAAGCGACACCAGATGACCCACACCAATGAGAAACCGCACACATGCGACATCTGTGGAAAATCATTCACGCACAATGGAGACCTCAAGCGACACCAGATGACCCACACCAATGAGAAACCGTACGCATGCGACATCTGTGGAAAATCATTCACGCACAATGGAAACCTCAAGCAACACCAGATGACCCACACCAATGAGAAACCATACACATGCGACATCTGTAGAATATCATTCACGCACAATGGACACCTCAAGCGACACCAGATGACCCACACCAATGAGAAAGAGTACACATGCGACATCTGTGGAAAATCATTCACGCACAATGGACACCTCAAGCAACACCAGATGACCCACACCAATGAGAAAGAGTACACATGCGACATCTGTGGAAAATCATTCACGCACAATGGAAACCTCAAGCAACACCAGATGACCCACACCAATGAGAAAGAGTACACATGCGACATCTGTGGAAAATCATTCACGCACAATGGACACCTCAAGCAACACCAGATGACCCACACCAATGAGAAAGAGTACACATGCGACATCTGTGGAAAATCATTCACGCACAATGGAAACCTCAAGCAACACCAGATGACCCACACCAATGAGAAAGAGTACACATGCGACATCTGTGGAAAATCATTCACGCACAATGGAAACCTCAAGCAACACCAGATGACCCACACCAATGAGAAAGAGTACACATGCGACATCTGTGGAAAATCATTAACGCACAATGGAAACCTCAAGCAACACCAGATGACCCACACCAATGAGAAACCATACACATGCGACATCTGTGGAAAATCATTCACGCGCAATGGACACCTCAAGCAACACCAGATGACCCACACCAATGAGAAACCGTACGCATGCGACATCAAAACTTAAAACCATCAAAACTCGCGAAAAAACGTGGATAGAGTATATCTCCCAAGCTCGAAAACAATTTCTCCCTGAACTTATGAAGAATCTGTTTTGAGCCTGAGAGTGAGAGATCTAAATCTTTTCGCCACACAATCACCCCTCTCAATTTTACGTTATGAAGACCCACGTTTAAAATGACATTGTTTAATTTGATTTGTTTATCGCCCACATTGTTATCTGTTATCTATGGGAGAAACCAGAGAAGTGAGAACAAAAAACAAAAAAACAAATCCCGCCAAGGGATACCCTGGAACTCGTTTAATTTCAATAAAACAAACCGTCACCCCTGCAGCGCAACGTACCCTACCCCCGAAATGTTTAATGGAATGGACCACCGACACCGACACCAATACCGGTAGAGGGCGCAGTTTTCGCGGGCATTTTATATCTCATCTGGCCTCCGAAAAATAATCGTGAACACTCACTAGCTGTACATGTACATGTACGTACAGCGCGTATTATCCGGATACGAAGTCGTGCCTTGACTTCTTTAACAAGGTAAAAACAAGAGTAAAATGATTTTTTGTTGCGAGTCGTATTCTCCTCCATACCTCCATGCGCCTTATAACCAGCAGGGGCCACGTTCATAAAACGTTACTGTTATTGTTAATGTTTTGTTTAGATTAGCACCAACATTTGTTTAGTTGAAACAATTTCCTAGGAAAAAACGGGGTTACAAACCAAAATTTCAGTTGATATTCATTGTTTGTGACTGGTATTCTGCTGTGTTTTGTTTTAATGAAAAGCATGTGGAGTTTTGACCGATAACCTATTTTTTACTAAGCAAGACTTTGTTGTGCTAAGCACTTCTGTGGGATATGAGTCGACTGGTGCGACGAGTCAAGTGGGGCGACCGGGCGACGAGTCGAAAAATAATTGTACCCCTTACAAAATTAAGTACCTTAAACAATTTACCCTAATTAAGCCGCTAAATGTACTGTGTATGCAAATAACAGAGTGACGACACCTATTTTTTTTAGTAGAAAAACTCACTTTTTGCTCTCTTTTTTTCTTTGCACAATTTGAAAAGTCTGATGCAGACGAGAGTGCTAGTTTGGAGGAGACAGCAATTAAGACACGGTCAAATCTTTGCCGAAATGAGTTCTAGTTTTACATGTAAAATGCATATCAAGGAGAAAGGGCACTCATGCGGCATTTGCAGCAAAACCTTTACATTAAAACCTAACCTCAAGCGACATCAAATATCCCACACCAATGAGAAACCGTACACCTGTGATGTGTGTGGAAAATCGTTCATGCATAATGGAGACCTCAAGCGACACCAGATGACCCACATCAATGAGAAATCGTACACATGCGACATCTGTGGAAAATTGTTTGCGTGGAGTAGAACCCTCAAACGACACCAGATGACCCACACCAATGAGAAACCGTACGCATGCAACATCTGTGGAATATCATTCACGCACAATGGACACCTCAAGCGACACCAGATGACCCACACCAATGAGAAACCGCACACATGCGACATCTGTGGAAAATCATTCACGCACAATGGAGACCTCAAGCGACACCAGATGACCCACACCAATGAGAAACCGTACGCATGCGACATCTGTGGAATATCATTCACGCACAATGGAGACCTCAAGCGACACCAGATGACCCACACCAATGAGAAACCGCACACATGCGACATCTGTGGAAAATCATTCACGCACAATGGAGACCTCAAGCGACACCAGATGACCCACACCAATGAGAAACCATACACATGCGACATCTGTGGAAAATCATTCACGCACAATGGAGACCTCAAGCGACACCAGATGACCCACACCAATGAGAAACCGCACACATGCGACATCTGTGGAAAATCATTCACGCACAATGGAAACCTCAAGCAACACCAGATGACCCACACCAATGAGAAACCGTTTGCATGCCACATCTGTGGAAAATCATTCACGCATAATGGAGACCGCAAGCAACACCAGATGACCCACACCAATGAGAAACCGTACGCATGCGACATCTGTGGAATATCATTCACGCACAATGGACACCTCAAGCGACACCAGATGACCCACACCAATGAGAAACCGCACACATGCGACATCTGTGGAAAATCATTCACGCACAATGGAGACCTCAAGCGACACCAGATGACCCACACCAATGAGAAACCGTACGCATGCGACATCTGTGGAATATCATTCACGCACAATGGAGACCTCAAGCGACACCAGATGACCCACACCAATAAGAAACCATACACATGCGACATCTGTGGAAAATCATTCACGCATAATGGAGACCTCAAGCGACACCAGATGACCCACACCAATGAGAAACCATACACATGCGACATCTGTGGAAAATCATTCACGCACAATGGAGACCTCAAGCGACACCAGATGACCCACACCAATGAGAAACCGCACACATGCGACATCTGTGGAAAATCATTCACGCACAATGGAAACCTCAAGCAACACCAGATGACCCACACCAATGAGAAACCGTTTGCATGCCACATCTGTGGAAAATCATTCACGCATAATGGAGACCGCAAGCAACACCAGATGACCCACACCAATGAGAAACCGTACGCATGCGACATCTGTGGAAAATCATTCACGCACAATGGAAACCTCAAGCAACACCAGATGACCCACACCAATGAGAAACCGTACGCATGCCACATCTGTGGAAAATCGTTCAGGCAGAATGGAGACCTTAAGCGACACCAGATGACCCACACCAATATGTGGAAAATCATTCACGCACAATGGAGACCTCAAGCGACACCAGATGACCCACACCAATGAGAAACCATACACATGCGACATCTGTGGAAAATCATTCACGCATAATGGAGACCTCAAGCGACACCAGATGACCCACACCAATAAGAAACGATACACATGCGACATCTGTGGAAAATCATTCACGCATAATGGACACCTCAAGCGACACCAGATGACCCACACCAATGAGAAACCATACACATGCGACATCTGTGGAAAATCATTCACGCATAATGGAGACCTCAAGCGACACCAGATGACCCACACCAATAAGAAACGATACACATGCGACATCTGTGGAAAATCATTCACGCACAATGGACACCTCAAGCAACACCAGATGACCCACACCAATGAGAAACCGTACGCATGCGACATCAAAACTTAAAACCATCAAAACTCGCGAAAAAACGTGGATAGAGGATATCTCCCAAGCTCGAAAACAATTTCTCCCTGAACTTATGAAGAATCTGTTTTGAGCCTGAGAGTGAGAGATCTAAATCTTTTCGCCACACAATCACCCCTCTCAATTTTACGTTATGAAGACCCACGTTTAAAATGACATTGTTTAATTTGATTTGTTTATCGCCCACATTGTTATCTGTTATCTATGGGAGAAACCAGAGAAGTGAAAACAAACAAAAAAACATAATCCCGCCAAGGGATACCCTGGAACTCGTTTAATTTCAATAAAACAAACCGTCACCCCTCCAGCGCAACGTACCCTACCCCCGAAATGTTTAATGGAATGGACCTCCGACACCGACACCAATACCGGTAGAGGGCGCAGTTTTCGCGGGCATTTTATATCTCCTCTGGCCTCCGAAAAATAATCGTGAACACTCACTAGCTGTACATGTACATGTACATGTACGTACAGCGCGTATTATCCGGATACGAAGTCAGGGCGATCGAGTGGCGGGGTATTCTGAATTTGTGCCTTGACTTCTTCAACAAGGTAAAAACGAGAGTAAAATGATTTTTTGTTGCGAGTCGTATTCTCCTCCATACCTCCATGCTTAGAACCAGCAGGGGCCACGTTCATAAAACGTTAATGTTGTGTTTAGAATAGCACCAACATATTTGTTTAGTTGAAACAATTTCCTAGGAAAAAACGGTTTTGCAAACCAAAATTTTAGTTGATATTCATTGTTTGTGACTGGTATTCTGCTGTGTTTTGTTTTAATGAAAAGCATGTGGAGTTTTGACCGATAACCTATTTTTTACTACTAAGCAAGACTTTGTTGTGCTAAGCACTTCTGTGGGATATGAGTCGACTGGTGCGACGAGTCAAGTGGGGCGACCGGGCGACGAGTCGAAAAATAATTGTACCCCTTACAAAATTAAGTACCTTAAACAATTTACCCTAATTAAGCCGCTAAATGTACTGTGTATGCAAATAACAGAGTGACGACACCTATTTTTTTTAGTAGAAAAACTCACATTTTGCTCTCTTTTTTTCTTTGCACAATTTCAAAAGTCTGATGCAGACGAGACTGCTAGTTTGGAGGAGACAGCAATTAAGACACGGTCAAATCTTTGCCGAAATGAGTTCTAGTTTTACATGTAAAATGCACATCAAGGAGAAAGGGCACTCATGCGGCATTTGCAGCAAAACCTTTACATTAAAACCTAACCTCAAGCGACATCAAATATCCCACACTAATGAGAAACCGTACACCTGTGATGTGTGTGGAAAATCGTTCACGCACAATGGAGACCTCAAGCGACACCAGATGACCCACACCAATGAGAAACCGTACACATGCGATATCTGTGGAAAATTGTTTGCGTGGAGTAGAACCCTCAAACGACACCAGATGACCCACACCAATAAGAAACCATGCACATGCGACATCTGTGGAAAATCATTCACGCACAATGGACACCTCAAGCGACACCAGATGACCCACACCAATGAGAAACCGCACACATGCGACATCTGTGGAAAATCATTCACGCACAATGGAGACCTCAAGCGACACCAGATGACCCACACCAATGAGAAACCGTACACATGCGACATCTGTGGAATATCATTTACACAAAGTGGAACCCTCAAGCGACACCAGATGACCCACACCAATGAGAAACCGTACGCATGCGACATCTGTGGAAACTCTTTCAATCAGAGTGGAACCCTCAAGGGACACCAGATGACCCACACCAATGAGAAACCGTACTCATGCGACATCTGTAGAAAATCATTCACGCACAATGGAGACCGCAAGCGACACCAAATGACTCATACCAGTAAGAAACCATACACATGCGACATCTGTGGAAAATCGTTTAATCGGAATGGAAACCTCAAGCAACACCAGATGACCCACACCAACGAGAAACCGTACACATGCGACATCTGTGGAAAATCATTCACGCACAATGGAGACCTCAAGCGACACCAGATGACCCACACCAATGAGAAACCGTACGCATGCGACATCTGTGGAATATCATTCACGCACAATGGAAACCTCAAGCGACACCAGATGACCCACACCAATGAGAAACCGTACGCATGCAACATCTGTGGAAAATCGTTCACGCACAATGGAGACCTCAAGCGACACCAGATGACCCACACCAATGAGAAACCGTACACATGCGACATCTGTGGAAAATCATTCACGCACAATGGAAACCTCAAGCAACACCAGATGACCCACACCATAAGAAACCGTTTGCATGCCACATCTGTGGAAAATTGTTCACGCACAATGGGCACCTTAAGCGACACCAGATGACCCACACCAATGAGAAACCGTACGCATGCAATATCTGTGGAAAATCATTCATGCACAATGGAAATCTTAGGCGACACCAAATGACCCACACCAATGAGAAACAGTACACATGCGACATCTGTGGAAAATTGTTCAGGCAGAATGGACACCTTAAGCGACACCAGATGACCCACACCAATGAGAAACCGTACGCATGCGACATCTGTGGAAAATCATTCACGCACAATGGAGACCTCAAGCGACACCAGATGACCCACACCAATGAGAAACCGCACGCATGCGACATCTGTGGAAAATCATTCACGCACAATGGAGACCTCAAGCGACACCAGATGACCCACACCAATGAGAAACCGTACACATGCGACATCTGTGGAATATCATTTACACAAAGTGGAACCCTCAAGCGACACCAGATGACCCACACCAATGAGAAACCGCACACATGCGACATCTGTGGAAACTCTTTCAATCAGAGTGCAACCCTCAAGGGACACCAGATGACCCACACCAATGAGAAACCGTACGCATGCGACATCTGTGGAAAATCATTCACGCACAATGGAGACCTCAAGCGACACCAGATGACCCACACCAATGAGAAACCGCACGCATGCGACATCTGTGGAAAATCATTCACGCACAATGGAGACCTCAAGCGACACCAGATGACCCACACCAATGAGAAACCGTACACATGCGACATCTGTGGAATATCATTTACACAAAGTGGAACCCTCAAGCGACACCAGATGACCCACACCAATGAGAAACCGTACGCATGCGACATCTGTGGAAACTCTTTCAATCAGAGTGCAACCCTCAAGGGACACCAGATGACCCACACCAATGAGAAACCGTACGCATGCGACATCTGTGGAATATCATTCACGCACAATGGACACCTCAAGCGACACCAGATGACCCACACCAATGAGAAACCGCACACATGCGACATCTGTGGAAAATCATTCACGCACAATGGAGACCTCAAGCGACACCAGATGACCCACACCAATGAGAAACCGTACGCATGCGACATCTGTGGAATATCATTCACGCACAATGGAGACCTCAAGCAACACCAGATGACCCACACCAATGAGAAACCGCACACATGCGACATCTGTGGAAAATCATTCACGCACAATGGAGACCTCAAGCGACACCAGATGACCCACACCAATGAGAAACCGTACGCATGCGACATCTGTGGAATATCATTTACACAAAGTGGAACCCTCAAGCGACACCAGATGACCCACACCAATGAGAAACCGTACGCATGCGACATCTGTGGAAACTCTTTCAATCAGAGTGGAACCCTCAAGGGACACCAGATGACCCACACCAATGAGAAACCGTACTCATGCGACATCTGTAGAAAATCATTCACGCACAATGGAGACCGCAAGCGACACCAAATGACTCATACCAGTAAGAAACCATACACATGCGACATCTGTGGAAAATCGTTTAATCGGAATGGAAACCTCAAGCGACACCAGATGACTTACACCAATGAGAAACCGTACGCATGCGATATTTGTGGAAAATCATTCACGCACAATGGAGACCTCAAGCGACACCAGATGACCCACACCAATGAGAAACCGTACGCATGCGACATCTGTGGAATATCATTCACGCACAATGGAAACCTCAAGCGACACCAGATGACCCACACCAATGAGAACCCGTACGCATGCGATATTTGTGGAAAATCATTCACGCACAATGGAGACCTCAAGCGACACCAGATGACCCACACCAATGAGAAACCGTACACATGCAATATTTGTGGAAAATCATTCACGCACAATGGAAACCTCAAGCGACACCAGATGACCCACACTAATGAGAAACCGTACACATGCGACATCTGTGGAATATCGTACACGTGGAATGAAAACCTCAAGCGACACCAGATGACCCACACCAATGAGAAACCGTACACATGCGACATCTGTGGAAAATCGTTCAATCGGAGTGGAACCCTCAACCGACACCAGATGACCCACACCAATAAGAAACCATACACATGCGACATCTGCGGAAAATCATTCACGCACAATGGAAACCTCAAGCAACACAGATGACCCACACCAATGAGAAACCGTACGCATGCGACATCAAACTCAAAACCATCAAAACTCGCGAAAAAACGTGGATAGAGGATATCTCCCAAGCTCGAAAACAATTTCTCCCTGAACTTATGAAGAATCTGTTTTGAGCCTGAGAGTGAGAGATCTAAATCTTTTCGCCACACAATCACCCCTCTCAATTTTACGTTATGAAGACCCACGTTTAAAATGACATTGTTTAATTTGATTTGTTTATCGCCCACATTGTTATCTGTTATCTATGGGAGAAACCAGAGAAGTGAGAACAAAAAACAAAAAAACAATTCCCGCCAAGGGATACCCTGGAACTCGTTTAATTTCAATAAAACAAACCGTCACCCCTCCAGCGCAACGTACCCTACCCCCGAAATGTTTAATGGAATGGACCTCCGACACCGACACCAATACCGGTAGAGGGCGCAGTTTTCGCGGGCATTTTATATCTCCTCTGGCCTCCGAAAAATAATCGTGAACACTCACTAGCTGTACATCATGTACGTACAGCGCGTATTATCCGGATACGAAGTCAGGGTGATCGAGTGGCGGGGTATTCCGAATTTGTGCCTTGACTTCTTCAACAAGGTAAAAACGAGAGTAAAATGATTTTTTGTTGCGAGTCGTATTCTCCTCCATACCTCCATGCGCCTTATAACCAGCAGGGGCCACGTTCATAAAACGTTACTGTTAATGTTATTGTTAATGTTTTGTTTAGATTAGCACCAACATTTGTTTAGTTGAAACAATTTCCTAGGAAAAAACGGTTTTGCAAACCAAAATTTTTGTTGATATTCATTGTTTGTGACTGGTATTCTGCTGTGTTTTGTTTTAATGAAAAGCATGTGGAGTTTTGACCGATACCCTATTTTTTACTACTAAGCAAGACTTTGTTGTGCTAAGCACTTCTGTGGGATATGAGTCGACTGGTGCGACGAGTCAAGTGGGGCGTCCGGGCGACGAGTCGAAAAATAATTGTACCCCTTACAAAATTAAGTACCTTAAACAATTTACCCTAATTAAGCCGCTAAATGTACTGTGTATGCAAATAACAGAGTGACGACACCTATTTTTTTTAGTAGAAAAACTCACTTTTTGCTCTTTTTTTTTCTTTGCACAATTTGAAAAGTCTGATGCAGACGAGAGTGCTAGTTTGGAGGAGACAGCAATTAAGACACGGTCAAATCTTTGCCGAAATGAGTTCTAGTTTTACATGTAAAATGCACATCAAGGAGAAAGGGCACTCATGCGGCATTTGCAGCAAAACCTTTACATTAAAACCTAACCTCAAGCGACATCAAATATCCCACACCAATGAGAAACCGTACACCTGTGATGTGTGTGGAAAATCGTTCACGCACAATGGAGACCTCAAGCGAAACCAGATGACCCACAACAATGAGAAATCGTACACATGCGACATCTGTGGAAAATTGTTTGCGTGGAGTAGAACCCTCAAACGACACCAGATGACCCACACCAATAAGAAACCATGCACATGCGACATCTGTGGAAAATCATTCACGCACAATGGACACCTCAAGCGACACCAGATGACCCACACCAATGAGAAACCGCACACATGCGACATCTGTGGAAAATCATTCACGCACAATGGAGACCTCAAGCGACACCAGATGACCCACACCAATGAGAAACCGTGCACATGCGACATCTGTGGAATATCATTTACACAAAGTGGAACCCTCAAGCGACACCAGATGACCCACACCAATGAGAAACCGTACGCATGCGACATCTGTGGAAACTCTTTCAATCAGAGTGGAACCCTCAAGGGACACCGGATGACCCACACCAATGAGAAACCGTACTCATGCGACATCTGTAGAAAATCATTCACGCACAATGGAGACCGCAAGCGACACCAAATGACTCATACCAGTAAGAAACCATACACATGCGACATCTGTGGAAAATCGTTTAATCGGAATGGAAACCTCGAGCGACACCAGATGACCCACACCAATGTGAAACCGTACGCATGCAACATCTGTGGAAAATCGTTCACGCACAATGGAGACCTCAAGCGACACCAGATGACCCACACCAATGAGAAACCGTACGCATGCAACATCTGTGGAAAATCATTCACGCACAATGGAAACCTCAAGCAACACCAGATGACCCACACCATAAGAAACCGTTTGCATGCCACATCTGTGGAAAATTGTTCACGCACAATGGGCACCTTAAGCGACACCAGATGACCCACACCAATGAGAAACCGTACGCATGCGACATCTGTGGAAAATCATTCATGCACAATGGAAATCTTAGGCGACACCAAATGACCCACACCAATGAGAAACAGTACACATGCGACATCTGTGGAAAATTGTTCAGGCAGAATGGACACCTTAAGCGACACCAGATGACCCACACCAATGAGAAACCGTACGCATGCGACATCTGTGGAAAATCATTCATGCACAATGGAAATCTTAGGCGACACCAGATGACCCACACCAATGAGAAACTGTACACATGTGACATCTGTGGAAAATCGTTCAGGCAGAAAAGAGAGCTTAAGCGACACAAGATGACCCACACCAATGAGAAACCGTACGCATGCAACATCTGTGGAAAATCATTCACGCACAATGGAAACCTCAAGCAACACCAGATGACCCACACCATAAGAAACCGTTTGCATGCCACATCTGTGGAAAATTGTTCACGCACAATGGGCACCTTAAGCGACACCAGATGACCCACACCAATGAGAAACCGTACGCATGCGACATCTGTGGAAAATCATTCATGCACAATGGAAATCTTAGGCGACACCAAATGACCCACACCAATGAGAAACAGTACACATGCGACATCTGTGGAAAATTGTTCAGGCAGAATGGACACCTCAAGCGACACCAGATGACCCACACCAATGAGAAAGAGTACACATGCGACATCTGTGGAAAATCATACATGATGGTCGTCATGTTTTTAGTGAACAACACATTTTTATATAAATTTGTATATTTAATGTTAAACGCTCGTCTTGATTATCGATTACTTTACCGTATAAACTATATCTTTGAGCGTGAACGTCAATTTGTTTATTACCGTATACATGTATATGTATCAACTATCAAGTGTTTTGGTTTTAATTTATTGTATTTGATGTAAATGGGACTTAGGGGGTAGACAACACGAAACGTATAACCGTGTACTGTAGAGTTATGGTATCTAAGAGATCGGTTTGTTTTCCATTTAGTGAGCAGATAATATGTTAAAAGATGACGTTGAGTAAGTTTTCATGTTGAATGTTCCTTAAAAAACTGCATCGTACGAGAACCACTCTTCTTGCATACCCAATAGTTTGGCGATTTGTTGATAACCCGACTCTTTTTATCGTTATTTAAAAGCATTAAAAAGTATTAACAATTCTAACCATCAAAACTAGCAAAAAAAACGTGGATAGAGGATATCTCCCAAGCTCGGAAACAATTTCTCCCTGAACTTCTGAAGAATCTGTTTTGATTCCTCTATGGCCTGACCGAGTCGTCCTCTTTTCGCCACACAATCACCCCTTGATGTTGTTTTTGCCAAGGACAAATTGTTATGCTAAGCAAATTGTTGTGCTTAGCAGCTCTATGAAATTGGCCCCTGAATATAATTATTTAGACTGGTGGGGTCAGCATATTCGAGGAGAGGTCGGGCAAGTCATCTTTCATTGGTGGACCATGGAGGAATAAGAAGGGCCGAGGACTTTGTTGGCTTTGCCGACTCAGCGCGCCGGTAATTATTTTGATTTCCAGGAGAGGTCAGATATTGCGACTCCGAGGTACGAGCGTTCTTGAACCTGCAAAAGGGTTTCTCCGTAGAGCAAGGAACAGTCGTGGCAAACTTTGGTTTATGAAACTTGTGGTAAAAACACCAATAATCAAGTTTTGGGATGTCGTTTGTGTTAATTCAACAGTCTTCCTAAATCGAAATTTGAAATTAATTAAATAATTACTCGCCGTGCACGCGGGACATTTTTTGTTTGTTTGTGCGATGTCTCGTTTGAAAGCTCATAACAAATGCTAGAAAATTATCAATTAAATTTGAAAATCTTCCGTACAATGGAGATGAATGTGTGGGCGGGACCAGTGTGGGACATGAATCTCTCGTGATTGGTCAATAGTTATACATCATGGGCGTGGCTTGCGGCTATGTGCTGCCGTTTTGCGCGTGACCCAGAGTAAAATTTAAATAAAATCTGGTACACTGACTTGTTCACACAGCTTGGCAACTTTGAAACCAAAGACACTGTTGCTATATCACGTGATTCAGGGCAAGCCTTACGCTAGCAACCCCCAGCTCTGGAATGGTCTGGTGTCTTTGTGCCATTCTCACCCATTGTAAACAATGTATGGGTGCTGAACGTCCGTTACGTAACTATGCAAGACTTGCCACGAATCATGTGACATGGCAACAGTGTCTTTGGTCTGGAGAATTTAAAGTTCAACGGTGCCAAGCTGTGTGAGCAAGTCAGTGTACCAGATGTTATTCAAATTTAACTCGGGGTCACGAATCACGCGCAAATGGCTTATTACACTACTTGATACATTTTATTAATGCACAATTTCAAAACTAATACATGTACTATTTTTAAGCTAAGAAAAGGGATGTTCATTTTAAGAAAGAAATGCAATAAAGAGTCGTATTGGGAGGTTTTGCTTATTAAATTTATTGGACGATTGTGGAAAAACACAATTAGCAAACAAAACACGCTCTCATTGTACAAATAATCAAACTATTGAACGTCAAGGACAAGATAATAAATGCACCTTTTTAACTTTACACTATTTACAACTTAGAACAATTTATTTAGTATAAAATTGGTTTGTGTATGATGAAGGCTTGATATTAATAAATCCTTAAAGAAAATCGGTTTCACAATTTGATTTCCGTATATTAAGAATATTCCCGTTACTATTCAGAGTACCAAAGAAATATTTGTCAAATACAGCTTCAACATTTATTTTGGTCAAAACCATTACATGTTGTCATGGAAATCGATATATATAATAATATACACAAACCGTTGTTTTTATCCGTGAATGGGCAGACTGGATTTGCAGACGGAAAATATTTTGGCTTTTTAAAAGGGGAACTATTTCTTGGAAGCGCCCAATTGGGCTATAAAACATTTAATGAAAACGACAGGAAAAACGTAATTGTACTCCGTCGTGACCGAGGTGTTTTTTTTTCTTTTCTCGGGATCGGTAAGACATTAGGTTGGTTTCCTTTCAACCAGGGCCCAATTTCATAGAGCTGCTAAGCAAAAAAAATTGCTTAGTACAAAAAGTCTTGCTCATTAAAAACAGGTTACTA
Source organism: Crossaster papposus (assembly GCA_037893245.1). Classification (NCBI taxonomy): domain Eukaryota; kingdom Metazoa; phylum Echinodermata; class Asteroidea; order Velatida; family Solasteridae; genus Crossaster; species Crossaster papposus. The sequence goes on along the minus strand of JBAIAA010000682.1, from coordinate 807,529 downwards.
GCCAAAATTAGACATGTTTTTCATGCTAAGCAAGAAAACAGCTGATTATCAATCCAGAACAATAAAGATCAGGTAAACATTTGGTCTGTAACCTTGTTTTTGCCAAGGACAAATTGTCATGCTAAGCAAATTGTTGTGCTTAGCAGCTCTATGAAATTGGCCCCTGACGTTTGAAATAGATTAAGTAAAAAATCCCAAACATGAGATTTCAGGACCGCGGTAATCCCCCTTTAAACAATTTAGTTTGGAAGTGATCTAATTGGCCGATTTTGTAAAACAACGCTAAACTTAGTATCTGCCAAAGACCCCTGCATTCAACCCTAACAACGCGACCAGCTCGCTCGATCACGCACTGGTCTTTGCAAATTGCTCAAATGGGGCATGACCTTTTCATGCACATTCGACCATTTGAATATAGGCATAGCATCTTCACGCAGTCAACTACCATTCAGCAGTCGCGCTGGCCTGCGTTGCTTATCTAAATAGCGTTGCTTCACGAAGGAATTTCGTGCGTACGCGAAGTACGTGTTGACAATCGCAGTTCTACGATCGCTGCTTGGCTCTCTAACGCTCGGTTCAGACAGGCGTTCCACAGTCGCGCTGAACCAAATGAGTGAATTGAGTCCGACGTCTGAAACGAATAAGGGCGACAAGGCGCGCCAGACGGCGAACGATCAACTGCTGGAGTTGTTAGAGCGACTCAGGAGCGACTTGATTTCAATTTGGTTCGGCGCGACTGTGGAACGCCTGTCTGAACCGAGCGTTAGAAAGCCTGCGGTGAAATAAGAAAGAAGTTAAACTGCTAGGAGCAATTTGCAAAGACGTCTGCGTGAGCAAGGGAACTGGTCTATAATCGTGTTGTTAGCCGGTCCACTGCGTGACAAGTATAAGGGCTTACACGATCGATTAAACGCATTCGTTTTTTCGCGAAGACTTCGCTAAACCATGCTCTCCTGCGCGGAGTTGGACGGGCGTGGCAGGATGGGCGGGATGGGTTCGGTGGCGTGCAAGGGGCGGAGAATGGGAGAGTGGGTCGACAGTATCTGCTCAACGGTCAGCTGCGGCCGGGCGCGACCGTCGGGCCCGCTGATGGACCGGAGGGAACGCAGCTTGGCCGACGTGACCGCCTCGCCGTGGCGAAGCTGGAGTTGCGGTCCGCGCTTAATGCGGTTGCCTTCCTTGACCACGACCCCGGGGGATATGTCCATCGATTCGATCTGCGAGAAAGGAAAGAATCACATTTTCAAAATAGTCCATGTTCTGATTATATACCTGCCAAATCTCATGCTTGTATCATTAATCTGTGCACCAATCTCCCCGGATATTCGAGGAAAGGTGAAAACTACAGTGGACTCGGGTTCAAAACTGGTGTCCAAACACTTGTGTGAACGGAATGCCTTGCGTTCGATCAGACCGGTTTTCCCACAATGGGCCCTTGTTGACTTTGACACGGGTATAAGCGAACATTTCAGAGTTCTTGTCAACTTACCAGAGGTGGCGGCAGCGGGGTAATCCCTCCGCTCAGTGCGTTGCTCTCAAACGCTGCCTTCATCTGCGCCGTCATCGAGTTGCTACCACTGCCGAGCGTCGTGGCACTCGCCAGGATCGGACCACCCCGTTTAGAACTCAGGCCTGCAAAATCAGGTTCAAAGGTTCAAAGGTTAATACAAATTGCCGTCTGTGAGTAAAGCTGCAGGTTGTGGGTTCCGGCCTGGGACTACGGCGCGTGTGCCCTTTGGCGAGACACTAATTTGTCGCTCATTGCTTCTCTCCACCGAGGAGTAAAATGGGTACCTGTGAGGGCGGAGATGATTGTTATTAGCTGCTTTGCGCCGAAACGGCAGCATCGAGCTGTATACTCCCTAGGAAAAGATGGTAATGGAATGTTTCGTGGGTCACAGCGGAGGAAGGCTAGGAAAGAACCGCTACGCCAACCTGGCTCCCAGGCGGGAATCCGACCCGGGTCACAGCGGAGGAAGGCTAGGAAAGAACCGCTACGCCAACCTGACTCCTAGGCAGGAATCCAACCCGGGTCACAGCGGTGGAAGGCGAGGAAAGAACCGCTACACCAACCTGGCTCCTAGGCAGGAATCCAACCCGGGTCACGGCGGTGGAAGGCTAGGAAAGAACCGCTACGCCAACCTGGCTCCCAGGCAGGAATCCAACCCGGGTCACAGCGGTGGAAGGCTAGGAAAGAACCGCTACGCCAACCTGACTCGCAGGCAGGAATCCAACCCGGGTCACAGCGGTGGAAGGCGAGGAAAGAACCGCTACGCCAACCTGGCTCCCGTGTAGAATTAGGAGAGCAACAAATTAAAAATTCTGCTCACCGTTTCCGTCCGAATCGGTGGGTTCGTTGCAGCTGCTGCTCTTGGCCGCATAGTCGTTCGTCTTGGCGGTTTTATTGGTGCTGGAGATGTAGCGACCTGTTCTCATAGCGATCAGTCTAGCGTGAGCAGCCTCCACTGCAGGATCCACGATAGCGAACTTCGTTCTCACCCTGTAAAAGGTAAGGTCACACTGTCACGATTATTTGCAGCTTTAATCAGGGTGAATCCTACGAATTCGCACACAATTTTTCTACGGTGACACTACGAATATCGACGTAGTGTCATCGTACGATTTTGAAACAAATTCATCCTGACCTGCTACGGTCATCAACAATAACAACATAAGAACCACTGCCTGACGCCGGTTGAAAACGAACGCAGTTTTTCTTTCTTTTCTCAAGGTCAGTCAAACGATATTTACTATAAACCACCCCCCCCCCCCCCCCCCCCCCTCCCTGATAATTCAAACAATTCAACTCGTTTTTAGGTAATAAGGAGACAGTGGCACTTAGGGAGACATTTCAGTGTCTCCTAAGTGTCTAGGTACCCTAAAAAACAATATTTGAGAGTTATTTTTGCTCTAGAACGACAGATTAGGGTCTAAATAGCATAAACTTTGAAGATCTTAGAGAAAAGGGTTAGGGTAAACAAGTTAGGACTGTTTTAAGTTTGTGTACATCTCTAGGGGATTGTCTCCCTAAAGTGTCGCTGGGGGGGTTACTATTATTATTATTAATGGTGTATCTACCCTTAAAGTGCAATTTGCCGATGCCTGTAGCGTTAGTGTAATTGTACGTACCTGTGGGAGGGTAGCCGGTCTGGGTCTAATCGTATGATAGACACAACGTTGCCTTTCTCATCATAGGTCACATCCTTACTTCCCGGAGGCCTACCTGCCTGAACCTACCAAAACAAACAAACAAACAAACAAACAAACAACAGTTTAGTCCCTGGTTTACTTGGCACAAAACGACTGAGAATATTTATATTCTCCCAGGACAGGATGCTAATCCATCGCGGGTTACTCCCCAGCTAATGCCGGTACCCATTTGGGTGGAGAGAGGCATGTTGGGGTGAAGTGGCTTGCCCAGGGACACAGCATAAGGTCAGCAGCTGGATTCAAAACCCCGACCCTCTGAAAATAAGTTTGTTTTTAAAACATCTTGCGTCTTAGAAATTGAAGAACGCGACAGATGGGGAACCCTTTACCTTGAGTATCGAATGACAGGATAATGGCATGTGCTCGAAGACGTCTTTTTGCTCTAGTGTCGAATCCCATGCTCGCTGCTCGGCCAACTCTAGCTCTTTGTCGGTTTCGTCCAGCGTCTTTAAGATATTCCGGAGACCGGCCGACTTCAACGGTCCCCTGTAGGGCTTGTACTTGAACTTGCGGGGCTTGGCATCGACAGACTGGGAAAATTACAAGAGTTTTCTTACCAAGTTGTACGAATACTTTGGAGGGGTTGGGATAGAGTTAGGGTTAGGGGTAGGATTAGGGGCAAGAGTAGAGGTAGGAGTAGAGGTAGGATTAGGGGTTAGGGGTTGGGTTAGGGGTTAGGATTATAGGATTAGGGTTAGGATTATAGGATTAGGGTCAGGGTAAGGGTCAGCGTCAGCGGCAGGGGCAGGGTCAGGGGCAGGGTTAGGGGCAGGGTTAGGGGCAGGGTTAGGGGCAGGGTTAGGGGCAGGGTTAGGGGTAGGGTTAGGGGCAGGGGTAGGGGTAGAAAACTGGTTTCAAATTCCAGGATTTGTCCAGGGATTTGTTTTATGACATTGGAGCCGCGGTCGTGACAACGCTCCATAATTACCATTTCCGGTCCGGTCCGACTCGGTGTCTCATCTTTTCCCTGTTTCTCCTCCGTTTCTTCCCCCGTGATCTCGTTGGGCCGCGCCACGGGCGCGTACGTCTCTACGGTCTCGACAATGGTTCCCGTTTCGTTGATGGTCGTCGGCAGATCCTCAAGGATCTCGGGCTCGGAGATCCGACTGACCGACGTCACGTCGGTGTCCGGTTCCGACACTGGCGGGGAGAGTGCAGGCTGGGGTTGTCTGGGCACGGACCCTTGTGCCCAGGCATCTGGTATGGAGGGCTGGGGCTCTAATAAAAATAACAAGAACAATTCAATTTCAAGAAAAAGCCGTGTTTACATTGGATTTTGGTAAGTAAAACATACTATGGCTCTTGTCAACTTAACCAAATTAAATCTAGTGTGAACAGACGGTAATCTTGCCAGTATCAACTGCTGATTGTAAGTTTTACAGGTCAACTAGGTCGTAGAAGAATTTACACTGTTAGTTTTACAAACACAAACAAATTTATATTTATTAATCGACTGTTGATTATAACCACAATGGAATGTTAGCAATCACTCGTGGTAAGTTTTACAAAATTAAGTCTAATGTGAACGCGGTTTACCATCTTCTTCCTGCCAGGTGAAATTCTCTTCCGGATTCGTTTCTCCTTCGTCACGAGCGAGAAATTGCCACTGGGTATTAAAGACAATTAAATTAAATATTTAACATTCAATTATTGAGTTTTTTTTTAGTTTTTTTATTTTTCAACTTTGTTTTTTTTATATAAAAGATTAATTCAATTTTTCTGTTTTGCAAGAAATAAGTTTCTTAAGTTTTTCAAAATCACACGTGGAGGTAATTCAACGACCGTTTCGTGATCGAACAAAATCACACACAAACGGCCGTCGAAAAGGCCGCTTCTGTACCCATCCAAGATATTTGAATTGTTTAAACTGTTGCACATCTACGTTTAGTTTTGTGAATGAAATCGTAAGTTTATTCTGCAAGTATTACACATTGCGTTAGGCATCTATGTACTTTTTCATGAAATCTGCTCTGGGGCCAATTTCACGGAGCTGCTAAGCACAAAAATTTGCTTAGCACAAAAAAGTCTTGCTCATTAAAAACAAGTTATCAGCCAAAATTCTACGTGTTTTTTATGCTAAGCAAAAAACCAGCTGATTATCAATCAAAAACAATGAAGATCACGTGAAAATTTGGTCTGTAACCTTGTTTTTACCAAGGACAAATTTTCATGCTAAGCAAATTTGTGTGCTTAGCAGCTCCGTGAAATTGGCCCCTAGTTTTTGTCCTCTGAGCGGGGATTACGTAATAGCCGACGTCGTTTTAATCTTACCTCGATTATCTGAAGAATAGCTTCCCTCGCTTGGCTCACCGTGTAGGGATACAGCTGGGTCTGTATATAGTTTTCGTAGATGATTTGGAGGGCCGCGTTAACAACATCACCAACAATATCAACGCTGAAATCTTCGCCTTCTTCCTTGTCCAACATCGAACCCCTTCACGTTCCAGAAAAGTTGATCGGTCAAACATAATAAACAAGTTGGATATATCAAACTATTTCATTGTGAAATTGAGCATTATTTATAGGCTGAATAAAATGTAGTGGTTGAATAATTACTTGACAAATTCTTAAGGTCAACAATTATTCAGGCATTTCTTTTTGTGCAAAAAGTAACTCAAAATGGAAGAATTTTGCAGATGCTAAAATGAAATTCAGGAGTTTTTGCCCAAATAAAACAAACTGAAAAGCTTTTGGAGGTTAAATCTATTTTCTTTACAGAGCGTGGAGACCAACTTTGAATTGAACTATTATTATTATTATTATTATTTCTTTTCGGCAATGAAACCGAGGATTCCGAGGAAACCGAGGCACTGTAGCTCGTAAGCCTGAAGAAACCCGAGTAGGAGGATGAACGGAATGCCAGAAACACCGGGGCGAACCCCTTCTCTTAGCGATAAGCGTAACTGGGTTCTTTTACGTGCGTGTCCTGGTTCAATATATACACAATACACACACACGGGACCAACGGCTTTACGTCCCATCCGAAGCACGAAGCAATAGTGGTTTAATTGCCTTGCTTAAGGACACACGTGTCGACGGCCTGGATTCGAACTCACGCTCTGTGGAACAGAAAACACACGCTCTTAACCACTCGGCCACGACACGACACGACACTCCAATCGCGTCAACTTACCAGTCCGTTTCACTGAATCGGCCAGGAATGACGTCCGTGTTGGTCGAAGGCATTGGAACCGACGTACTTCCGCCCCGGTCCTTATCTTTGTCTTTGCCTTTATCGGCGCGGGATTTCGACACCGTAGCCCGCGACATTTTTGTTCTTTCAGAAATTGAACTTTTGTTGTTTTATTAACAAACAGTGAACCTGTACAAAAGGAGGATAAAATATGTTTGAGAGTTTGTCGTCAATGCATTTGTGCTTGTGGATCTGGGAATAATGTTTAATGTGGAAAGAAGGGGCAGGGGGTTGGACTTGGGGGCGAGGTTTTTTTTGTTTGGGGGGGATGAAGAGCTTCAAGCCTGCAACAGGTTGTATACAGATGAGGAGAGGGTCTGGATGTATTTTGACACTAGGACTAGGTTTAGGACGAGGGGCCTCTTTTTAAAATTTCCAATATACAATATTCTAACGTCACGAATATGGAGGATATTTCATGAAACAAAAGATATGTTGAGGGGTACGAAACAGTGTGTTTACTTTTTTGCACCCCCCCCCCCCCCCCCCCCCCCCCCCGCCCCCTCCGAGTCCAATTTGCGCTAAAAAAAAAATAGGCTAATGTAAAATATTTATATGTCACGTATGTGGAGCCAAATAAATGGTAAATCTAATAAAAAATAGGCTAACGATTCGTAATATAATAACATAATTGTTGTTATTAAATTACGCCCTCTTGCGTATTTTGTTAGGCAACGATCAACACGAGTAACGAGTCGACGGCGTACTGCGCTTTTCAAAGCAGGCAACGCCAACAACACACAAGTTAACAGAGAAACCGTTCAAAAACTGTTTCAGAACGTACAATGAACACTTACAATTAAGTATTGTCTACATCTTTTCGGTAAACTCTTGCATGTACGGTAAAATCGCAAGATCTCCAAATGCTCGATTCACATCATGATGCAAAAAACATGCAAAAATTACAATTTATTGAATGCAAATTTTTCACGTACAAAAAGTACAACAACACGATGATTCAATATGGCGGCATGGTTGCTGTGGAAACCGCGCATGGCAGATACGAGATATTACGCAACGTGTCATCCCATTGGTCACTTTTCTAGAATTCGGTCTGACGTCAGACATTGTTGTGCAGACGTTTTTAAAATGGAGCCGTGTGTGCCGATTTGCGCGTGGATTTCAAGCCGCAAAATGACGTTATTCTGGTATTGGCAACAGTGTATGTATTTGTAAACTATGGGAAAAGTAGAGAATTTCTGTTTGTGTTTATTGTTTAAGTTTTGTATGGGTACGTCTCAGTAAATTTGCCTGACTTTCATGCTAAACTGTCAAACACATTCCACGCGTAGGGACCGTCGGACATCCCGACCAGCGGCAGCGGGACAACTCGACCGGTGGGGCATTGAGCTATCTCCATGGGTGGGACAACTCGACCGGTAGGACAACTCGACAAGTAGGACAACTCGACCGGCAGGACAACCCGACCGGCGGAACATGGTCGAGTTGCTCAGCCCCCGTCGAGTTGTCTCGCCGCCCGTCGAGTTGTCTCGCCGGTCGAGTTGTCCCGCCGGTCGAGTTGTCCCGCCGGTCGAGTTGTCCTGCCGGTCGAGTTGTCCCGCCGGTCGAGTTGTCCCGACGGTCGTACATTGTACAAATTTGTATTGAAAGTTCGCAGTTCCCAGTGAAGATGATGATTTTATTGCAACAAAATAAATACTTTAACTTAAAATATTATTGATAATGATAGGAATATCTACATAATCATATGCCTAGGCCTAAATGTAACTTTAGGCCCTAACTATCGACATGTTTTCGGTCGGACTTGTTGTTTAATAATAAAAATAAAATAAAAGTTAAATGATTGATTTTCTCAAATGGACAGGCTAATAATAAAACCACTACTATCGGAGACATGGGGCAAATTGGAAGATGTTACAATTGTCTTCTTCAGCCTGTCACACAAAAATAAAAGACTAACCTTTGGGGGGTTGGTTTCGAATATTCGGTTTTCTAAATCGAAACCGAATAGTAGAATTAAAACCGAATATTAAAAAAATAAAATTGTTTTAAATCTCGGCACTATTTTTTAATTTTTTATTAGAGCTACTTAGTTGCCTAGGCTACCATGATGTTATCCAGCCCCTATGCGACGGACTCGGCCTACGGGGGCAATAAAGATGCATGCTGGGTGGACGTTAACAGCAGTTCGAAACCCCGGGTACAACCCGAAGCTGATGAGATCTATCAGAAGAGTAAGGGGTGCGGCGTCGGAAGACTGCTCCAGATTCAAGGAGAACCAGTGTACCGACCGCCAAGCAGGCAGAGTAAGTTACGGAATTCTCAACAATTCTCCAAATTCTCTGAAAAAAGTCTCAAATCAATTTTGAAAAGGAGACATTTCTTCAGCAATTCGCACCGGAGAGTGATACCAAGCGATTTCAATTTTAAAGTCTTTTACAAAACTTGTTTAACCAGTTCGCGCCGGATGACTTATATAAACGCAAAGTTTTTCCCAGGTTCAAAACAACGGATGACGCATAAACACGTCACAAGCAAGGCTGGAAATGTCTGTCAGCAGCGAGCAAGGCCAGAAATGTCTGTAAGCAGCGAGCAAGGCCGGAAATGTGTGGGTGTGCTTCCCGGTACCATCGGCCTGAACCCGCCTCGGATCGAGTTTCATTAAAAAATAATCACGCGCGTCGGCTCGGTGATGTTAAAATAATCCCGGCGCAAACTGGTTAATAGATTGATCCATTAATAGTACAGTGGCATCACTATGGAGAAAATATGTACAAATAGAGTCTTGGTACCAGATGTTGTTGATATTTCTTTTGTTTTTACGATTCTTGAGTTTGTTGTAGCACTTCCGCAATCGGTCGATTTGATAGGAAATCTCTGAATTTACTTCCATTTTACAAAGCATCCCTCCACGATCGACTGATACAGTGAAATACGCTTATCGTAAGCACATAATTTGCTGCTACAGTAAGCAGGGATTTTTTGGTAACGGTAAGCAGAGCCATGAAATTGGGCCCTGCTGTTACTAAGCAAGACCTTTTTGTGCTTAGCAAATTTATGAAAATGGCCCCAGGGGCTAATTTCATAGAGCTGCTAAGCACACAAATTTGCTTAGCATGACAATTTGTCCTTGGCAAAAACAAGGTTACAAATTTTCGTGTGATCTTTATTGTTTTTGATTGATAATCAGCTGTTTTTTTGCTTAGCATGAAAAACGCGTAGAATTTTGGATGGTAACCTGTTTTTAATGAGCAAGACTTATTTGTGCTAAGCAAATTTTTGTGCTTAGTAGCTCTATGAAATTGGCCCCAGGTCTCCACAAGCATTTTCGGAATTAACACTTCATTTTAAAATCTTCTTTTTTTTTTGTCGGCAAATTTATCAGAGCCTCAGCCTAAGGATTTCGGGCGAGACAATGTGCACAAGATGCGACAAATCCAGTCTCTGAATCGACGCAAGAAGAGAGAGGACGCGAAGGAGGCAAGCCAACCAGTCAAAGTCTTGCCGCAGTCCGTGAAGTATAAGGAGGTGTCGTCGAAGGTGGCTGAGCATGTCAAGGTGGGTTGTTCCCCAGGGTGAGGGAATAGAGGGGAGGGGAAAGTGGTGTGGGGGAACTATCTTAACCAGTTCGCACCGGGATTCATTTGACATTGACCGGGCCCAGGCACGGGATTGTTTTTCACAAACCTTGTTCCGAGACGCATTCATGCCTTTATTTATGCATTTTTGTTTTTATTTTTGTATTCCAGCAACCTCCAACACAGCCCAGGCCTGAATCGGAATCGGCAAATTTTCTGCGTTCCCACAGCCGGACAGGAGGTGCCCCTAGGGTCAGGGGGAGGTCACCAAGCCCTGCCCCTAGACCCAGTACAGCTCCCGAGGTGAGTATAAAATGAAATCGGGGAAAAAAACCCAAACATTGCACAATCGGTGGATGTAGTTTGTTACAAAGTGGCGTCATTAACCAGTTCACGCTGCGATTATTTTAACATCACCGAGCCGACACGCAGGATTTTTTTTAACGAAATCCGATCTGAGGCGGGTTCAGGCCGATGGTACCGGGAAGCACACCCTAGCATTTTTCGGCCTTGCTCGCTGCTGACAGACATTTCCGGCCTTGCTCGCTTCTGACAGACATTTCCGGCCTTGCTCGCTTCTGACAGACATTTCCGGCCTTGCTCGCTTCTGACAGACATTTCCAACCTTGCTCGTGACGTGTTTATGCGTCATCCGTTTTGAATCTGGGGAAAACTTGGCGTTTATATGCGTCATCCGGCGCGAACTGGTTAAGCATTGAAGTTCGATCAAGAACCATTGGTTCACTAGTAAAACAGTGGAACGCCGCTATACCGAACACCGTTACACCGAACAATCGGCTATACCAAACACCATCCCTGGATCCCGATTGTTGTATACAAAAATACCGAACGTTGTTGAACAAAAGTCTTAATAACAAAATCCACTGTCCTTTGCTCCCAATTTTGGTGTCCAAATATACCAAAATTGTTGTTAAAAATATGTCAACATTTTTTTTTTAGAAATCCACCGTTTTTTTTACTCCCGAACGTCAAACTACCGGTGCTTCATGTTTAAGAGGGCACCTGACGGACCGGTGGCTTAAAATCGCTATACCAAACGATCGATTTACCGAACAAAATCTGTGGATCCTGTGGTGTTCGTTATAGCGGCGTTTTATTGTAGTTGGTTGGTGACGTAGGCTAACTAATGCATGAGCTATGAAGCTGCACTGCGAACGACTTTTAGTCAAACTATGGTCGAACTTTTGTGTTAAATGTTGGATACACCATTGGTAATTGCTTGAATTATCATTAATAAGTAGATTTGGGGGGTTGTATTTTATAGTAAATATCGTTTAACTGACCTGTCCGAAGTATTACAATCATGGATGCTGAGAAAAGCTGCGTTCGTTTTCAACCGGCGTCAGGCAGTTGTTCTTGCTTTTTCTCGATCGCCGGCCGGCGACCGTTAATTTTTGTTTATAAAATTCAAGTTTTTGTAACAATTACAGGATATCTAGAGCAATCATTTTGCTGGATGCCTACAATCATTATTTACTTTCAAATAAGTAAGATATTCTGTAGTAACATTTTGTTATATCTGCAAATGGTGTATCCTACCTTTAAAGTGTTAATATGTATTATGCAACATGTCGTCTTCTCTTTTCGTTTGGCAGCCGAAAACACAAACCGACGCCAATTTCATTGCCCACAATGCTCGCCTTGTCAAGAACCATAAAACACCCCGCCCTCCATCGGCATTAGCCGAAGAATCGAAGAAGATCAAACAAATCAAAGATATGAAAAACTACGAGAAAGGAGCCGTACCTAAATAGTAAGTGTTGGTGTAATGGTGGTTTGGGCAGTACAGGGAGTAACAGGCAGGGTGGTTTGGGGCAGTACGGGGAGTAACAGGCAGGGTGGTTTGGGGCAGTACAGGGAGTAACAGGCAGGGTGGTTTGAGGCAGTACAAGAAGTAACAGGCAGGGTGGTTTGAGGCAGTACAAGAAGTAACAGGCAGGGTGGTTTGAGGCAGTACAGGGAGTAACAGGCAGGGTGGTTTAGGGCAGTACAGGGAGTAACAGGCAGGGTGGTTTGGGCAGTACAGGGAGTAACAGGCAGGGTGGTTTGAGGCAGTACAGGGAGTAACAGGCAGGGTGGTTTGAGGCAGTACAGGGAGTAACAGGCAGGGCGGTTTGAGGCAGTACAGGGAGTAACAGGCAGGGTGGTTTAGGGCAGTACAGGGAGTAACAGGCAGGGTGGTTTGGGGCAGTACAGGGAGTAACAGGCAGGGCGGTTTTGGGCAATACATGGAGTAACAGGCAGGGTGGTTTGGGCAGTATAGGGAGTAACAGGTAGGGTGGTTTAGGGGCAGTACAGGGAGTAACAGGCAGGGTGGTTTGGGGCAGTACAGGGAGTAACAGGCAGGGTGGTTTGGGCAGTACAGGAAGTAACAGGCAGGGTGGTTTGGGGCGGTACAGGGAGTAACAGGCAGGGTGGTTTGAGGCAGTACAGGGAGTAACAGGCAGGGTGGTTTGGGGCAGTACAGGGAGTAACAGGCAGGGTGGTTTGGGGCAGTACAGGGAGTAACAGGCAGGGTGGTTTGGGGCGGTACAGGAAGTAACAGGCAGGGTGGTTTGAGGCAGTACAGGGAGTAACAGGAAGGGTGGTTTGGGGCAGTACAGGGAGTAACAGGCAGGGTGGTTTGGGGCGGTACAGGGAGTAACAGGCAGGGTGGTTTGGGGCAGTACAGGGAGTAACAGGCAGGGTGGTTTGGGGCAGTACAGGGAGTAACAGGTAGGGTGGTTTGGGGCAGTACAGGGAGTAACAGGCAGGGTGGTTTGGGGCAGTACAGGGAGTAACAGGCAGGGTGGTTTGGGGCAGTACAGGGAGTAACAGGCAGGGTGGTTTGGGGCAGTACAGGGAGTAACAGGCAGGGCGGTTTGGGGCGGTACAGGGAGTAACAGGCAGGGTGGTTTGGGACAGTACAGGGAGTAACAGGCAGGGTGGTTTGGGGCAGTACAGGGAGTAACAGGCAGGGTGGTTTGGGGCAGTACAGGGAGTAACAGACAGGGTGGTTTGGGGCAGTACAGGGAGTAACAGGCAGGGTGGTTTGGGGCAGTACAGGGAGTAACAGGCAGGGTGGTTTGAGGCGGTACAGGGAGTAATAGGCAGGGCGGTTTTGGGCAGTACAGGGAGGGAGTAAGGCAGTCAGTTTGGGGCAGTACAGCGACTAATTATTGCATCTTTTTCAGCTTGAAGGGACGGCAAAAGCAGTGGGCCAAAGACGAAGAGGAAAGAGTACGCAACATCCCCGATCCCGACATGCCCCCAGGGCACAAGATGATGCCTCAAGAAGAACGTATGAAAACCCTCGGAGTTCTCAAAGAGAGTAAGTCAAATATTCCATCTACAGAACCTTTAAGAATCCAAAACATACAGCAATCGCCTGCGACAAAAGGGCAAGACTCGCGATCCGAGGGTCACTTTTTTTGTTTTACTTTCTCATTTTCATTTTTACGAATCGCCTTTTTTTTCTTGTTTCAGAGGAGAAAGAGCTTCAGCAACAGCTTCATAAGTTGCCGCTAAGAGCAGAAACTCTGCGAGCTAAGACCAGAGAGGCGGAGGTCAACTCTCAACTAGCGGAGGTCGAGGAAGCAATTAAGATCTTCTCAAGGTCAAAGGTCTTCATCACGATTGACAGTTGATAACCGAAACTGAGATAATGTTACCACGGAACTATGTTACCACAGAAAATGCCTTATTATACAAATATTAACTGCTGCGAGTTGTGTAGTAAAACTAGCCTCCCGAGGTGATCCATTGAGCATTCTGTTTTCCCGAGGAGAAGCCGAGGAAAAATGGAATGCTCCATGGATCACACGTGGCGGTTGTTCCAAGGCGTTTGACTAGCTCAAACTGATTTGCATATTGTAGCCTTGTCCGGTGAGGTCACTGTTCGTGCTTTGAACAGTATGCGGTGTGGCGAGTGCATAGCGCGCGGCCAATCATCGATGGTTTGACAATCTTCAAATGCCTTGACTAAGTCTTCTAGCCGCCCTGCCTCTATGAATTCATCATTAACTGGTTCGCGCCGGGATTATTTTAACATCACCGAGCCAAGGCGCGGGATTATTTGTAATGAAACTCGATCTGAGGCGGGTTCAGGCCGATGGTACCGGGAAGCACACCCACGCGATTCCGGCCTTGCTCGCTGCTGACAGACATTTCTGGCCTTGCTCGTGATGTGTTTATGCGTCATCCATTTTGAATCTCATCAAAACTTTGGTGTATGTACGTCCTCGGGCGCGAACTGGTTAAACCTTTTGACTAAGGCTACTAACGGTCCTGCCTCTATGAATTCATCATTAAATAATTACAACGTAACAAAGTTGCAGGTGGGTTTAAACGGAATGACAAGATCTGGGCTGTAAAACGGGTTTCCGACAAAAAGTGATGGAAAGCCGCAATTTTGGTCAGTCCAATACTTTTCAGTCAACTTTATTTCCACCTAAAAATGCTTTTTAAGTATCCGTTCGAAAATGTACATGTAAATAATTGTGAATTTTGTGTATAGTACAATATTTTTTTGCGATATACTTCTTTATTATCGCTCAGGGTTTTATGAATAAAGCCTTTTGCATTTGCACTCGCTGTAACAACCATTTTTATGAGATAAACAATGATGTCGGCGCGACCACCTAAAGGTAGGATACACCATTTGCAGATACCAAAGATATTTACTACCGAATTATTAGGAAATACTTACTCATTTGAAAGTAAATAATGATTCTAGGCATCCAGCAAAATGATTGCGCTAGATATCCTGTAATTATTCCGACAAATATAATTTTATAAAGAAAAATTGGCAATCGCCAGACGGCGATTATGAAAAAAACCAAAAATAACATAAGAATAACTGCTCGACGCCGGTTGAAAACAAACACTGTTTTTCGTGCTTTTCTCGGCTTCCATGATTGTAAAACTTCGGACAGGTCAGTTAAACGATATTTACTATAAAATACAACCCTCCAAATCAACCCATTCCTGATAATTCAAGCAATTACCAATGGTGTATCCAACCTTTACATCCACCCATTCCTGATAATTCAAGCAATTACCAATGGTGTATCCAACCTTTACATCCACCCATTCCTGATAATTCAAGCAATTACCAATGGTGTATCCTACCTTTACATCCACCCATTGCTGATAATTCATGCAATTACCAATGGTGTATCCTACCTTTACATCCACCCATTCCTGATAATTTAAGCAATTACCAATGGTGTATCCTACCTTTCCATCCACCCATTCCTGATAATTTAAGCAATTACCAATGGTGTATCCTACCTTTCCATCCACCCATTCCTGATAATTTAAGCAATTACCAATGGTGTATCCTACCTTTACATCCACCCATTCATGATAATTCAAGCAATTACCAATGGTGTATCCTACCTTTACATCCACCCATTCCTGATAATTCAAGCAATCACCAATGGTGTATCCTACCTTTACATCCACCCATTCCTGATAATTCAAGCAATTACCAATGATGTATCCTACCTTTACATCCACCCATTCCTAATAATTCAAGCAATTACCAATGGTGTATCCTACCTTTACATCCACCCATTCCTAATAATTCAAGCAATTACCAATGGTGTATCCTACCTTTACATCCACCCATTGCTGATAATTCAAGCAATTACCAATGGTGTATCCTACCTTTCCATCCACCCATTCCTGATAATTTAAGCAATTACCAATGGTGTATCCTACCTTTACATCCACCCATTCATGATAATTCAAGCAATTACCAATGGTGTATCCTACCTTTACATCCACCCATTCATGATAATTCAAGCAATTACCAATGGTGTATCCTACCTTTACATCCACCCATTCCTGATAATTCCAGCAATTACCAATGGTGTAACCTACCTTTAAGCAATGTCTGTAAGCTACGATGGCAACACATTCTTAACCGGAATTTCTTCACATTTTACCCCAATAATTTTGTTTGGGTGATACCGCCATTTGTTTGTATATTACATAAACAAAATTGTGCCGTAAAATATGAAGACATTTTTGTTTTACGTGCGTTGCTAGCGGACCGACATCAATGGTAGTTATGGCGAGTTCAACAAAGTTTTTTTCTTGTTTGAGAGAAAAATTGTCCATAAATGCCTGAAATGTTTACAAAATTTACTCAAAGTTTCAATTTTTGTCGACACCGTGCCCCACTTTGCACACAATAGCACAAAATAACTTGAATTGCATTTCAAAAGATTCATCTTAATTATAATTGTCCATCTTCAAATTGTAGATTTTCCAATGATTGTCCCTCCAAGAACCTTTCATTAATTCTGAATTTTGGGGGCATTTTTCTCTTAACGTCATATTTCAGCCCAACAAAATATACTGCAATAGAATTTGTTTTTGCTAAAATATATTGCACAAAAAAACAACTGTTCTAGGTATTTCCCTGATCGTTCACATTCTGACTTCTAAAGACAAAAACAGATTTTGACCCCAAATGGACAGAATAAATTTTGTTTTTTTCCATATAATATTTTCATAATGATAACTTGACTTTATGAACTCAATTTTCTAGGCAAGATTGTTCAAGTCTCTTTTGTAACAGTACAAAGGGTTTGAGAGTAAAAGTTATGTAAATATTTGTACAAATTGTTTTGATTTCTAGTAATTCTGAAATATCCTTGTACCTTTACTTTCTAATTTAAAATCATTTTTCATTTGTGATTCAAAATACTTATTACTTATTATCCAAATAAATAAATACAAAATGCATGATCGCACCATTTGGCGAACATTTTTTGGAAATCTGTTTGGTTTGGTTAATAAAAAAAAAGTGAAATCTGTCAAAATTCCAGTTCGAATGGCTTTGTTTGTATTGATTGATGTTCCTTCTGCATCAGAGATGATATTTAAGACGTTTTGAGAAAAATCTATTTTTTTGCCATATTTTGATCAAAAAGGTGGGTTAACCCCTTATGTTTTTTTCAAATTTTGGCCCAAAATTATATTTTTTTAAACTCTTTCAGAAGATGCCTACAGGACAGGAGAAGCCATTCCAACTTGAATTTGGACGAAATTTACGTCAAATAAATAAATAGGTCACAAATTTTAAAGAAAATCCATAACAAAATATGATTGTTTTTTCATAAATAGGTCATATTTTACCAAATCTTTGCAATTTTTGCTTTGTTTTTATCGATTGGTGTTCCTCCTGCATCAGAGAAGATATTTAAGACGTTTTGAGAAAAATCTATTTTGGGCCATATTTTGATCAAAAAGGTGGGTTAACCCCTTATGTTTTTTTCAAATTTTGGCCAAAAAATATATATTTTAAAACTCTTTCAGAAGATGCCTACAGGACAGGAGAAGCCATTCTAACTTGAATTTGGACGAAATTTACGTCAAATAAATAAATAGGTCACAAATTTTGAAGAAAATCCATAACAAAATATGATTGTTTTTTCATAAATAGGTCATATTTTACCAAATCTTTGCAATTTTAGCTTTGTTTTTATCGATTGATGTTCCTCTTGCATCAAAGATGATATTTAAGACGTTTTGAGAAAAATCTATTTTGGGCCATATTTTGATCAAAAAGGTGTTTTTTTCAAATTTTGGCCCCAAATTATATTTATTTAAACACTTTCAGAAGATGCCTACAGGACAGGAGAAGCCATTCCAACTTGAATTTGGACGAAATTTACGTCAAATAAATAAATAGGTCACAAATTTTGAAGAAAATCCATAAAAAAATATTATTGTTTTTTCATAAATAGGTCATATTTTACCAAATCTTTGCAATTTTAGCTTTGTTTTTATTGATTGGTGTTCCTCCTGCATCAGAGAAGATATTTAAGACGTTTTGAGAACAATCTATTTTTGGATCATATTTTGATCAAAAAGGTGGGTTAACCCCTTATTTTTTTTTCAAATTTTGGCCCAAAATTATATTTATTTAAACTCTTTCAGAAGATGCCTACAGGACAGGAGAAGCCATTCCAACTTGAATTAGGACGAAATTTACGTCAAATAGATAAATAGGTCACAAATTTTGAAGAAAATCCATAAAAAAATATGATTGTTTTTTCATAAATAGGTCATATTTTACCAAATCTTTGCAATTTTAGCTTTGTTTTTATCGATTGATGTTCCTCTTGCATCAAAGATGATATTTAAGACGTTTTGAGAAAAATCTATTTTTGGCCATATTTTGATCAAAAAGGTGGGTTAACCCCTTATGGTTTTTTTCAAATTTTGGCCCAAAATTGTATTTATTTAAACTCTTTCAGAAGATGCCTACAGGACAGGAGAAGCCATTCCAACTTGAATTTGGACGAAATTTACATCAAATAAATAAATAGGTCACAAATTTTGAAGAAAATCCATAAAAAAATATGATTGTTTTTTCATAAATAGGTCATATTTTACCAAATCTTTGCAATTTTAGCTTTGTTTTTATCGATTGATGTTCCTCTTGCATCAAAGATGATATTTAAGACGTTTTGAGAACAATCTATTTTGGGCCATATTTTGATCAAAAAGGTGGGTTAACCCCTTATGTTTTTTTTCAAATTTTGGCCCAAAATTATATTTTTTAAAACACTTTCAGAAGAAGCCTACAGGACAGGAGAAGCCATTCCAACTTGAATTTGGACGAAATTGACGTCAAATAAATAAATAGGTCACAAAATTTGAAGAAAATCCATAACAAAATATGATTGTTTTTTCATAAATAGGTCATATTTTACCAAATCTTTGCAATTTTAGCTTTGTTTTTATCGATTGATGTTCCTCTTGCATCAGAGAAGATATTTAAGACGTTTTGAGAAAAATCTATTTTGGGCCATATTTTGATCAAAAAGGTGGGTTAACCCCTTATGTTTTTTTCAAATTTTGGCCCAAAATTATATTTTTTTAAACTCTTTCAGAAGATGCCTACAGGACAGGAGAAGCCATTCCAACTTGAATTTGGACGAAATTTACGTCAAATAAATAAATAGGTCACAAATTTTAAAGAAAATCCATAACAAAATATGATTGTTTTTTCATAAATAGGTCATATTTTACCAAATCTTTGCAATTTTTGCTTTGTTTTTATCGATTGGTGTTCCTCCTGCATCAGAGAAGATATTTAAGACGTTTTGAGAAAAATCTATTTTTGGCCATATTTTGATCAAAAAGGTGGGTTAACCCCTTATGTTTTTTTCAAATTTTGGCCAAAAAATATATATTTTAAAACTCTTTCAGAAGATGCCTACAGGACAGGAGAAGCCATTCTAACTTGAATTTGGACGAAATTTACGTCAAATAAATAAATAGGTCACCAATTTTGAAGAAAATCCATAACAAAATATGATTGTTTTTTCATAAATAGGTCATATTTTACCAAATCTTTGCAATTTTAGCTTTGTTTTTATCGATTGATGTTCCTCTTGCATCAGAGAAGATATTTAAGACGTTTTGAGAAAAATCTATTTTGGGCCATATTTTGATCAAAAAGGTGGGTTAACCCCTTATGTTTTTTTCAAATTTTGGCCCAAAATTATATTTTTTTAAACTCTTTCAGAAGATGCCTACAGGACAGGAGAAGCCATTCCAACTTGAATTTGGACGAAATTTACGTCAAATAAATAAATAGGTCACAAATTTTAAAGAAAATCCATAACAAAATATGATTGTTTTTTCATAAATAGGTCATATTTTACCAAATCTTTGCAATTTTTGCTTTGTTTTTATCGATTGGTGTTCCTCCTGCATCAGAGAAGATATTTAAGACGTTTTGAGAAAAATCTATTTTTGGCCATATTTTGATCAAAAAGGTGGGTTAACCCCTTATGTTTTTTTCAAATTTTGGCCAAAAAATATATATTTTAAAACTCTTTCAGAAGATGCCTACAGGACAGGAGAAGCCATTCTAACTTGAATTTGGACGAAATTTACGTCAAATAAATAAATAGGTCACCAATTTTGAAGAAAATCCATAACAAAATATGATTGTTTTTTCATAAATAGGTCATATTTTACCAAATCTTTGCAATTTTAGCTTTGTTTTTATCGATTGATGTTCCTCTTGCATCAAAGATGATATTTAAGACGTTTTGAGAAAAATCAATTTTGGGCCATATTTTGATCAAAAAGGTGTTTTTTTCAAATTTTGGCCCAAAATTATATTTATTTAAACACTTTCAGAAGATGCCTACAGGACAGGAGAAGCCATTCCAACTTGAATTTGGACGAAATTTACGTCAAATAAATAAATAGGTCACAAATTTTGAAGAAAATCCATAAAAAAATATTATTGTTTTTTCATAAATAGGTCATATTTTACCAAATCTTTGCAATTTTAGCTTTGTTTTTATCGATTGGTGTTCCTCCTGCATCAGAGAAGATATTTAAGACGTTTTGAGAAAAATCTATTTTGGGCCATATTTTGATCAAAAAGGTGGGTTAAGCCCTTATGTTTTTTTCAAATTTTGGCCCAAAATTATATTTTTTAAAACACTTTCAGAAGAAGCCTACAGGACAGGAGAAGCCATTCCAACTTGAATTTGGACGAAATTGACGTCAAATAAATAAATAGGTCACAAATTTTGAAGAAAATCCATAAAAAAATATGATTGTTTTTTCATAAATAGGTCATATTTTACCAAATCTTTGCAATTTTAGCTTTGTTTTTATCGATTGATGTTCCTCTTGCATCAAAGATGATATTTAAGACGTTTTGAGAAAAATCTATTTTGGGCCATATTTTGATCAAAAAGGTGGGTTAACCCCTTATGTTTTTTTCAAATTTTGGCCCAAAATTATATTTATTTAAACACTTTCAGAAGAAGCCTACAGGACAGGAGAAGCCATTCCAACTTGAATTTGGACGAAATTTACGTCAAATAAATAAATAGGTCACAAATTTTGAAGAAAATCCATAAAAAAATATTATTGTTTTTTCATAAATAGGTCATATTTTACCAAATCTTTGCAATTTTAGATTTGTTTTTATCGATTGGTGTTCCTCCTGCATCAGAGAAGATATTTAAGACGTTTTGAGAAAAATCTATTTTGGGCCATATTTTGATCAAAAAGGTGGATTAAGCCCTTATGTTTTTTTCAAATTTTGGCCCAAAATTATATTTTTTAAAACACTTTCAGAGGAAGCCTACAGGACAGGAGAAGCCATTCCAACTTGAATTTGGACGAAATTGACGTCAAATAAATAAATAGGTCACAAATTTTGAAGAAAATCCATAAAAAAATATGATTGTTTTTTCATAAATAGGTCATATTTTACCAAATCTTTGCAATTTTAGCTTTGTTTTTATCGATTGATGTTCCTCTTGCATCAGAGAAGATATTTAAGACGTTTTGAGAAAAATCTATTTTGGGCCATATTTTGATCAAAAAGGTGGGTTAACCCCTTATGTTTTTTTCAAATTTTGGCCCAAAATTATATTTTTTTTAACTCTTTCAGAAGATGCCTACAGGACAGGAGAAGCCATTCCAACTTGAATTTGGACGAAATTGACGTCAAATAAATAAATAGGTCACAAATTTTGAAGAAAATCCATAAAAAAATATGATTGTTTTTTCATAAATAGGTCATATTTTACCAAATCTTTGCAATTTTAGCTCTGTTTTTATCGATTGATGTTCCTCTTGCATCAAAGATGATATTTAAGACGTTTTGAGAAAAATCTATTTTGGGCCATATTTTGATCAAAAAGGTGGGTTAACCCCTTATGTTTTTTTCAAATTTTGGCCCAAAATTATATTTATTTAAACACTTTCAGAAGAAGCCTACAGGACAGGAGAAGCCATTCCAACTTGAATTTGGACGAAATTTACGTCAAATAAATAAATAGGTCACAAATTTTGAAGAAAATCCATAAAAAAATATTATTGTTTTTTCATAAATAGGTCATATTTTACCAAATCTTTGCAATTTTAGATTTGTTTTTATCGATTGGTGTTCCTCCTGCATCAGAGAAGATATTTAAGACGTTTTGAGAACAATCTATTTTGGGCCATATTTTGATCAAAAAGGTGGGTTAACCCCTTATGTTTTTTTTCAAATTTTGGCCCAAAATTATATTTTTTAAAACACTTTCAGAAGAAGCCTACAGGACAGGAGAAGCCATTCCAACTTGAATTTGGACGAAATTGACGTCAAATAAATAAATAGGTCACAAAATTTGAAGAAAATCCATAACAAAATATGATTGTTTTTTCATAAATAGGTCATATTTTACCAAATCTTTGCAATTTTAGCTTTGTTTTTATCGATTGATGTTCCTCTTGCATCAGAGAAGATATTTAAGACGTTTTGAGAAAAATCTATTTTGGGCCATATTTTGATCAAAAAGGTGGGTTAACCCCTTATGTTTTTTTCAAATTTTGGCCCAAAATTATATTTTTTTAAACTCTTTCAGAAGATGCCTACAGGACAGGAGAAGCCATTCCAACTTGAATTTGGACGAAATTTACGTCAAATAAATAAATAGGTCACAAATTTTAAAGAAAATCCATAACAAAATATGATTGTTTTTTCATAAATAGGTCATATTTTACCAAATCTTTGCAATTTTTGCTTTGTTTTTATCGATTGGTGTTCCTCCTGCATCAGAGAAGATATTTAAGACGTTTTGAGAAAAATCTATTTTTGGCCATATTTTGATCAAAAAGGTGGGTTAACCCCTTATGTTTTTTTCAAATTTTGGCCAAAAAATATATATTTTAAAACTCTTTCAGAAGATGCCTACAGGACAGGAGAAGCCATTCTAACTTGAATTTGGACGAAATTTACGTCAAATAAATAAATAGGTCACCAATTTTGAAGAAAATCCATAACAAAATATGATTGTTTTTTCATAAATAGGTCATATTTTACCAAATCTTTGCAATTTTAGCTTTGTTTTTATCGATTGATGTTCCTCTTGCATCAAAGATGATATTTAAGACGTTTTGAGAAAAATCAATTTTGGGCCATATTTTGATCAAAAAGGTGTTTTTTTCAAATTTTGGCCCAAAATTATATTTATTTAAACACTTTCAGAAGATGCCTACAGGACAGGAGAAGCCATTCCAACTTGAATTTGGACGAAATTTACGTCAAATAAATAAATAGGTCACAAATTTTGAAGAAAATCCATAAAAAAATATTATTGTTTTTTCATAAATAGGTCATATTTTACCAAATCTTTGCAATTTTAGCTTTGTTTTTATCGATTGGTGTTCCTCCTGCATCAGAGAAGATATTTAAGACGTTTTGAGAAAAATCTATTTTGGGCCATATTTTGATCAAAAAGGTGGGTTAAGCCCTTATGTTTTTTTCAAATTTTGGCCCAAAATTATATTTTTTAAAACACTTTCAGAAGAAGCCTACAGGACAGGAGAAGCCATTCCAACTTGAATTTGGACGAAATTGACGTCAAATAAATAAATAGGTCACAAATTTTGAAGAAAATCCATAAAAAAATATGATTGTTTTTTCATAAATAGGTCATATTTTACCAAATCTTTGCAATTTTAGCTTTGTTTTTATCGATTGATGTTCCTCTTGCATCAAAGATGATATTTAAGACGTTTTGAGAAAAATCTATTTTGGGCCATATTTTGATCAAAAAGGTGGGTTAACCCCTTATGTTTTTTTCAAATTTTGGCCCAAAATTATATTTATTTAAACACTTTCAGAAGATGCCTACAGGACAGGAGAAGCCATTCCAACTTGAATTTGGACGAAATTTACGTCAAATAAATAAATAGGTCACAAATTTTGAAGAAAATCCATAAAAAAATATTATTGTTTTTTCATAAATAGGTCATATTTTACCAAATCTTTGCAATTTTAGCTTTGTTTTTATCGATTGGTGTTCCTCCTGCATCAGAGAAGATATTTAAGACGTTTTGAGAAAAATCTATTTTGGGCCATATTTTGATCAAAAAGGTGGGTTAAGCCCTTATGTTTTTTTCAAATTTTGGCCCAAAATTATATTTTTTAAAACACTTTCAGAAGAAGCCTACAGGACAGGAGAAGCCATTCCAACTTGAATTTGGACGAAATTGACGTCAAATAAATAAATAGGTCACAAATTTTGAAGAAAATCCATAAAAAAATATGATTGTTTTTTCATAAATAGGTCATATTTTACCAAATCTTTGCAATTTTAGATTTGTTTTTATCGATTGGTGTTCCTCCTGCATCAGAGATGATATTTAAGACGTTTTGAGAAAAATCTATTTTGGGCCATATTTTGATCAAAAAGGTGGATTAAGCCCTTATGTTTTTTTCAAATTTTGGCCCAAAATTATATTTTTTAAAACACTTTCAGAAGAAGCCTACAGGACAGGAGAAGCCATTCCAACTTGAATTTGGACGAAATTGACGTCAAATAAATAAATAGGTCACAAATTTTGAAGAAAATCCATAAAAAAATATGATTGTTTTTTCATAAATAGGTCATATTTTACCAAATCTTTGCAATTTTAGCTTTGTTTTTATCGATTGATGTTCCTCTTGCATCAGAGAAGATATTTAAGACGTTTTGAGAAAAATCTATTTTGGGCCATATTTTGATCAAAAAGGTGGGTTAACCCCTTATGTTTTTTTCAAATTTTGGCCCAAAATTATATTTTTTTTAACTCTTTCAGAAGATGCCTACAGGACAGGAGAAGCCATTCCAACTTGAATTTGGACGAAATTGACGTCAAATAAATAAATAGGTCACAAATTTTGAAGAAAATCCATAAAAAAATATGATTGTTTTTTCATAAATAGGTCATATTTTACCAAATCTTTGCAATTTTAGCTCTGTTTTTATCGATTGATGTTCCTCTTGCATCAAAGATGATATTTAAGACGTTTTGAGAAAAATCTATTTTGGGCCATATTTTGATCAAAAAGGTGGGTTAACCCCTTATGTTTTTTTCAAATTTTGGCCCAAAATTATATTTATTTAAACACTTTCAGAAGAAGCCTACAGGACAGGAGAAGCCATTCCAACTTGAATTTGGACGAAATTTACGTCAAATAAATAAATAGGTCACAAATTTTGAAGAAAATCCATAAAAAAATATTATTGTTTTTTCATAAATAGGTCATATTTTACCAAATCTTTGCAATTTTAGATTTGTTTTTATCGATTGGTGTTCCTCCTGCATCAGAGAAGATATTTAAGACGTTTTGAGAAAAATCTATTTTGGGCCATATTTTGATCAAAAAGGTGGGTTAAGCCCTTATGTTTTTTTCAAATTTTGGCCCAAAATTATATTTTTTAAAACACTTTCAGAAGAAGCCTACAGGACAGGAGAAGCCATTCCAACTTGAATTTGGACGAAATTGACGTCAAATAAATAAATAGGTCACAAATTTTGAAGAAAATCCATAACAAAATATGATTGTTTTTTCATAAATAGGTCATATTTTACCAAATCTTTGCAATTTTAGCTTTGTTTTTA
Source organism: Crossaster papposus (assembly GCA_037893245.1). Taxonomy (NCBI): domain Eukaryota; kingdom Metazoa; phylum Echinodermata; class Asteroidea; order Velatida; family Solasteridae; genus Crossaster; species Crossaster papposus. The sequence goes on along the minus strand of JBAIAA010000682.1, from coordinate 782,155 downwards.
TCGATTGATGTTCCTCTTGCATCAGAGAAGATATTTAAGACGTTTTGAGAAAAATCTATTTTGGGCCATATTTTGATCAAAAAGGTGGGTTAACCCCTTATGTTTTTTTCAAATTTTGGCCCAAAATTATATTTTTTTAAACTCTTTCAGAAGATGCCTACAGGACAGGAGAAGCCATTCCAACTTGAATTTGGACGAAATTTACGTCAAATAAATAAATAGGTCACAAATTTTAAAGAAAATCCATAAAAAAATATGATTGTTTTTTCATAAATAGGTCATATTTTACCAAATCTTAGCAATTTTAGCTTTGTTTTTATCGATTGATGTTCCTCTTGCATCAAAGATGATATTTAAGACGTTTTGAGAAAAATCTATTTTGGGCCATATTTTGATCAAAAAGGTGGGTTAACCCCTTATGTTTTTTTCAAATTTTGGCCAAAAAATATATATTTTAAAACTCTTTCAGAAGATGCCTACAGGACAGGAGAAGCCATTCCAACTTGAATTTGGACGAAATTTACGTCAAATAAATAAATAGGTCACAAATTTTGAAGAAAATCCATAACAAAATATGATTGTTTTTTCATAAATAGGTCATATTTTACCAAATCTTTGCAATTTTAGCTTTGTTTTTATCGATTGATGTTCCTCTTGCATCAAAGATGATATTTAAGACGTTTTGAGAAAAATCTATTTTTGGCCATATTTTGATCAAAAAGTTTTTTTCAAATTTTGGCCCAAAATTATATTTATTTAAACACTTTCAGAAGAAGCCTACAGGACAGGAGAAGCCATTCCAACGTGAATTTGGACGAAATTTACTTCAAATAAATAAATAGGTCACAAATTTTGAAGAAAATCCATAAAAAAATATGATTGTTTTTTCATAAATAGGTCATATTTTACCAAATCTTTGCAATTTTAGCTTTGTTTTTATCGATTGATGTTCCTCTGCATCAAAGATGATATTTAAGACGTTTTGAGAAAAATCTATTTTGGGCCATATTTTGATCAAAAAGGTGGGTTAACCCCTTATGTTTTTTTAAAATTTTGGCCCAAAATTTTATTTATTTAAACTCTTTCAGAAGATGCCTACAGGACAGGAGAAGCCATTCCAACTTGAATTTGGACGAAATTCACGATTTCCTGCAATTTATAACAAAACAATCACAAAATGCTATCATATTCTCAAATGCTTTATTTCAATATCATAAATTTAAACATACAAACGTTAACATCCAAATGGACGAAAACCCATCTTTACAAGTATTCTGACAAAAGATAAAGCCAAAACAACCATCTATTTATCTAAAAACAGCACCAATTCTAATCATACCAAAAAAACAAAGCAAAAACTAATATTTTAAACAAAAAATATATATAAGTTCTATTATGCAAATTTGTGACCTTTCACAAACTGTTTTCCCCAATTAAATGCATGATCAGGTTATTTTAAATTCTGTCAAAATAATATGCGAAATACAAATTCTGTTAAGAATTCCCAAAATAACAACAGATAGATTTGAAATGTTAAATGGCAAGATTAATCCGCGACGCAGGACACATGGGCAAGTTTTTGGTCTGCGTTAATACCAACCATCGTAAAAATAGAAATGCGTTCACCAGTCACCGACGAAAAATAGCAACTTAAGACTTGAGACAAGCCTATAAAGTTGTCACTGGCTAGACTTGTTACATTTGTTCAAACACATTATCTACAAACTTAAAACAAAACAAAATTGGTGTTGAATAACAATCAATTATTTAGAAGTGATCTTTTTCAAAGTCATTAGGTACAAATGTTTGACTGTGTTAACAAGTAATTTGCAAAATGGCACTTTGTGTAAACATCTTGATAATTACAAGATTGTTTAATGGTTCTTCGAGAGGCACTTGGAGTTCAGAGAAATGCATCTGATAAAGAGATGTACAAATTACAGTTTTTGATGATCGCACACGTACACATGTACATGAGACATTATGAAAATAGTCTATTTACGAAAAAATTACAAAGTGGTTTCATATACAGCACCAGGTTTTAAAATGTGAAATGAATTACAGAAAGTGAAACTTGATTCCAACAAGACATTTTGCGTGTCCTGTCCTTGACCAATACTCCCTAGTTAACGCCGGTACCCATTATACTCCTTGGTGGGGAGGCAAGTTGGGGTGAGGTGGCTTGCTCAAGGACACACCATGTATCCAGCAGCTGGATTCGAACCCTTGACCTCTGATCATTACTCACGAACCCTAACCACGCTAGGCCAAGGTGAAGGCTAAATTTCTCGGGAAGATCAAAGTTTGCATAATTTGGAACAATTTTACAGATTACAAAAATAGGAATCCCATTTCGTCATCACTGTTTAAATCCTCTGCCAAATTTGATAAAATCTATGCTTTAAATTATTGCTATAATTTTAAGTTATAAAATCTTAGCTTTCCCTTTAAATATAAGATACCAAATCATATTTTGTTTAATAACAAAATATTATATTTTGTTTAATAACAAAATATAATAAAAAAGGAAAAGATGATTATAAGCAAAAAATGCTCGTTTTCAACCGTTGTCGAGCAGTTGCACTTATGGCGATCGCAATTTTGTTTGTATTAGCAAATTTGAACAATTACCAGAAATTTAGCGCAATCGTTTTGCTGGATGCCTACAATCATTATTTACTTTCAAATATTAAAGATATTTCTTAATAAGTCGGTAGTAAATTTTGTTCGATATCTGCAAATAGTGTATCCTACCTTTAACAGGTCATTACAAATACAAATAATCGCGTAGACCGACTTATATCATCCTTTCCTGTAGCGAGTGACAAATATGTTTACCAAAAAACGTTTCTCCCATATACGCTTACGCAAACCTTACACAAAGCTTGCCGAAGACACTACTGGCTACAAAACCCCAAAGAAAAACTGTCAAGCATTTTAATGACGTACAACAATCGTCTTATTTGCATGATTAAGGTTTTTATAATTATTTGGCAGTTATATATGAAATTAATTTAAAAAAAAAAAAATCAAAAAAAAAAAAATCTAAATCAAAAGTATAATTACAATTTTAAAGTCAAAAAAAGAAGAAAAAAAAGCAAAATTAGGAAGATCCGGTTGTCTCTGGCGACTTCAATATTTGACGTCCGCGGTTATGCCGCACTTGCGACGGAATTCCTGGCCGTACTCGTGAATCCAGATGTTGGACACTGGTAAAAGACAGAAACAAATTATATACACAAAAGGTCAAACACAGTTGTTAGAGTCTTGGTAACATTTGCCTTGGTCTTGGTCAAAATTTGACACGGTCTTGGTCAAAATTTGACACGGTCTTGGTCAAAATTTGACACGGTTCTTGGTCAAAATTTGACACGGTCTTGGTCAAAATTTGACACGGTCTTGGTCAAAATTTGACACGGTCTTGGTCAAAATTTGACACGGTCTTGGTCAAAATTTGACACGGTCTTGGTCAAAATTAGCCACGGTCTTAGTAAATCTAGCCACTGTCTTGATCAATATTTGCCATGGTCTTGGTAAAACTAGCCAAGGTCTTGGTCAAAATCAGCCACAGTCGTGGTAAAATTTGCCATGGTTTGGGTAAAATTTGCCATGGTTTGGGTAAAATTAGCCACGGTCTTGGTCAAAATCTAGCCACGGTCTTATAAAATCTAGCCACAGTCGTGGTAAAATTAGCCACAGTCGTGGTAAAATTTGCCACGGTCTTGGTCAAAATTTGCCACAGTCGTGGTAAAATTTGCCACTGTCTTGGTAAAACTAGCCACAGTCTTGGTAAAACTAGCCACAGTCTTGGTAAAACTAGCCAAGGTCTTGGTAAAACGAGCCAAGGTCTTGGTAAAACTAGCCACGGTCTTGGTAAAACTAGCCACGGTCTTGGTAAAATTAGCCACGGTCTTGGTAAAATTAGCCACGGTCTTGGTAAAATTAGCCACAGTCTTGGTAAAATTAGCCACAGTCTTAGTAAAATTTTGCCACGGTCTTGGTAAGACTAGCCAAGGTCTTGGTAAGACTAGCCACGGTCGTGGTAAAACTAGCCACGGTCGTAGTAAAACTAGCCATGGTCTTGGTAAAACTAGCCACGGTCTTGGTAAAACTTTGCTACGGTCTTGGTAAAATTTGCCACGGTCTTGGTAAAATTTTGCCACGGTCTTGTTGAAACTAGCCACGGTCTTGGTAAAACTAGCCACGGTCTTGGTAAAACTAGCCACGGTCTTGGTAAAACTAGCCACGGTCTTGGTCAAAATCAGCCAGTCATATAAAAAATTAGCCACAGTCGTGGTAAAATTTGCCACGGTTTGGGTAAAATTTGCCACAGTTTGGGTAAAATTTGCCATTGTTTGGGTAAAATTTGCCACGGTTTGGGTAAAACTAGCCACGGTCTTGGTATAACTTTGCTACTGTCTTGGTAAAAATTAGCCACGGTCTTGGTAAAACTAACCACGGTCTCAGTAAAACTAGCCAAGGTCTCAGTAAAACTAGCCACGGTCTCAGTAAAACTAGCCACGGTCTCAGTAAAACTAGCCACGGTCTCAGTAAAACTAGCCACGGTCTTGGTAAAACTAACCACGGTCTCAGTAAAACTAGCCAAGGTCTCAGTAAAACTAGCCACGGTCTCAGTAAAACTAGCCACGGTCTCAGTAAAACTAGCCACGGTCTCAGTAAAACTAGCCACGGTCTAAGTAAAACTAGCCACGGTCTCAGTAAAACTTGCCACAATCTTGGCAACAAATTGCCAGATCCGCCACTGCTAAGATTTGCCTATAAAAATGTTACAATCGTTCCGGTGTAATCTCTCACAAAAATTAGCTCATCGCGAACACCCCTACTAAATGAGGGAGATAAAGGTACAAGCGCTTACCCCACTTGGATCCGGCTAAGACCGGACACGCTGCGTGCCTCGTGTCGTAATCTCCTTCGCCAGACGGGAACAGATTAAACCAGAACGCCGCCGTGCCCTGTGAAAAAAATGAAACAAAGAAACATTGATAATGATCATAACAATAATACGGCGCTTCGTTGTAGCAAGTGCCAAAGTCTTGAAAACAATTATTACCCCCGCTCATCAGGCCATGAGACCTGTTCTCTGCAGCAGCTCGATTTAGGCGCAATCGGGTCACCACCTTTGCGTACATCATTTTATTGAATGCAGAGGGGTTATATAGCGTATATCGATTGATACTCTTCGATGGAGAGGGGTTATTGTAATAAAGTATCTTGCCCAAGAACACAAGCACCATGCCTTATCACACACGGGTTGGACTTTGAACCGAAGAACATGAAAAAGTGAACGTCATACTGAAAAAAGAAACTGCTTCCATTCGCAAGACGAGTGTATTGCGCGTTCAAAATGAGCTGTTCGGAACGGGCGAATTACTTGGCCTCTGATAGACAAACAAACGTTGTGGTATGAATTCGAAAAGCAGCAGTTAGTGACGGTCTATACCGCCACCTTTGCAGGGGCCAATTTCACGAAGCTGCTAAGCACAAAAATTTGCTTAGCATGAAAATTTTTCCTTGGTAAAAACAAGGTTACAGACCAAATTTTCACGTGATCTTTATTGTTTTTGATTGATAATCAGCTGGTTTTTTGCTTAGCATGAAAAACACGTAGAATTTTGGCTGATAACTTGTTTTTAATGAGCAAAAGTTTTTGTGCTAAGCAAATTTTTGTGCTTAGCAGCTCCGTGAAATTGGCCCTGGGTCTAGGCCTTCCGTATTGCTGTTCTTCGCAGCTTTTTTGTGGTGAACTGCTTATTTAAACAACTTCAAATTCGGCACTGTACATTCTTGGGTCCTTCATACAAGGCCCGGTTTTGAAGATAAACGAAATACGGTCAGCTAGACAGACACAGAGACAGACAGACAGAGACTCCTAGATGGATTATAGATGGATGTCAATTTTACCTTTTTGGGGAGTAGTCTGACGCCCACCATAGGAAACACAGTGGCCCCGCCTGCCGGTACGTCACTCATCTACAACAAGGAAATGAAGTCAGGGAACTAAACATCGACGGCAAAATCCATGAAACATTTTTTCCCAAAACTATGGAAAATGTTAATTCGTCACCACAAACGACCCGTAAACCCCCAGTGTGTTATCTCGAGACATCATCGAAAATAGGTCAAAATGCATGTACAATGTGAAAAAATATGATTTTTTGTTTATTTCAAAATGTTCAAACCTTAAATTTACATTCTGTGAAGTTTTGAAGCCCAAAAGTGAAGCCCTTAAAAATATAAAAATGGTGTGATTTTTTTGAGGCATCGTGCATGAAACTTGTTGAAAATTGGTTTGTTTTTCTCAGCTTTCCGATTGATTAAATGCAACCGACCTGGCTCGGTTCAAATTGTCATAACTCTGGAGCCGTACTACCAATTGAGCTGTTTGACCCTTCGTTTTAAAGCTTATTAAATACTCTTTCGTATCATTTAAGCACAGAATCTTATTTTTGATGGAGTATGACTTTACAGCCCTTTTGTAGTGAGAGGTCACAAATATAACAGCAAAATCTACGAAAACGCCAACTGTTTTTTTTCTTCAAAAGCGTAACACTATAACAACTTTAATAATTGTGCTTGGATGGTCAAAATGAAACGAACGTCAACATGAAATTAACAGTGATGTTCTTTGTTACTCCAACAGCGTGAATGATCCAGTTCACGAATGATTTCAATCAAATACTTGTGACTGAGAAATAAGTAAACGAATGTAACATTTTCACTTGAATTATGTAAACAAATTAAGGATAGGATAGGTGAAAAGGTAGAATACACCATTGTAATTGCTTGAATTATCAGGAATGGGTGGATGTAAAGGTAGGATACACCATTGGTAATTGCTTAAATTATCAGGAATGGGTGGATGTAAAGGTAGGATACACCATTGGTAATTGCTTGAATTATCAGGAATGGGTGGATGTAAAGGTAGGATACACCATTGGTAATTGCTTGAATTATCAGGAATGGGTGGATGTAAAGGTAGGATACACCATTGGTAATTGCTTGAATTATTAGGAATGGGTGGATGTAAAGGTAGGATACACCATTGGTAATAGCTTGAATTATCAGGAATGGGTGGATGTAACGGTAGGATACACCATTGGTAATTGCTTGAATTATCGGGAATGGGTGGATGTAAAGGTAGGATACACCATTGGTAATTGCTTGAATTATTAGGAATGGGTGGATGTAAAGGTAGGATACACCATTTTTTAATTGCTTGAATTATTAGGAATGGGTGGATGTAAAGGTAGGATACACCATTGGTAATGGCTTGAATTATCAGGAATGGGTGGATGTAAAGGTAGGATACACCATTGGTAATTGCTTGAATTATCAGGAATGGGTGCATGTAAAGGTAGGATACACCATTGGTAATTGCTTGAATTATTAGGAATGGGTGCATGTAAAGGTAGGATACACCATTGGTAATTGCTTGAATTATCAGGAATGGGTGGATGTAAAGGTAGAATACACCATTGGTAATTGCTTGAATTATCAGGAATGGGTGGATGTAAAGGTAGAATACACCATTGGTAATTGCTTGAATTATTAGGAATGGGTGCATGTAAAGGTAGGATACACCATTGGTAATTGCTTGAATTATCATGAATGGGTGGATGTAAAGGTAGGATACACCATTGGTAATTGCTTGAATTATCATGAATGGGTGGATGTCAAGGTAGGATACACCATTGGTAATTGCTTGAATTATCAGGAATGGATGGATGTAAAGGTAGGATACACCATTGGTAATTGCTTGAATTATCAGGAATGGGTGGATGTAAAGGTAGGATACACCATTGGTAATTGCTTGAATTATCAGGAATGGGTAGATGTCAAGGTAGGATACACCATTGGTAATTGCTTGAATTATCATGAATGGGTGGATTTGTGGGGTTGTATTTTATAGTAAATATCGTTTAATTGACCTGTTCGAAGTTTTTCAACCACGGATGCTGAGAAAAGCAAGAAAAACGGCCGTTTTCAACCGGCGTGGGGCAGTGGTTGTTATTTTTTAGCAATCGCCGTCCGGCAATCGAAAAAATAATGCTGGAATCGTATTTTCTCAATACTTACGTAGAACAGCATAGTGGCAATCCGATTGCCAGTTCCAAGATCTTTGAAAGCGTTAGTTTCCTCCTTCTGCCAAACAGTCGTCCAGTCGCGTGGTTTGTGCACAAGAAACAATTAAATATAGCGGGGAAGAGCAACGAATTTATAATTTACGGTAATCCACCTTATTCACAATCGGCCATTTTGAATTAAAAACGAAGTAAAATCGTCATTTTTTTTTTTAAACTTGCAAATCAAAATGAAAGTAAGTCTGCTCTAGTGAATAATTACAAATTTGCAATTAATAATAAGCTAGCGTTTTAAGTTCCTTTTTAAAATTTTTTATTGAAAGCGCCGATTGGAAGGCATAAATAGTCAGGCACCCTCCAATTCTACGCCTTGGATTTGTTGCAATGTCGCACACACTCGCGAGTAAACGAACAAAATAGTACGCAACGGTTGCGCGAGTTTCGAAATTATTAGCGCGATAAGGCATACGATTTTGTCACGTTATGTAAAAAATTGAAAGCGCAGATTAGAAGGCATAAATAGTCAGGCACCATCCAATTCTACGCCTTGGTTTTGTTGCAATGTCGCACACACACGCGAGTAAACGAACAAAATAGTACGCGACGGTTGCGCGAGTTTTGAAATTATTAGAGCGATAAGGCATACGACTTTGTCGCGTAATGTAAACGTGTTCGTTGATTAATGCGTGTGTACATGTATATAAATACGCGTGTCTATAGGTAGATATATTCGCTCGACGGAATCGGGTATGCGATTCAGGGAGCACAATTCAAAATGGATTCTTCGTGAATAAGGTATTATCGCTGTAAATTTAAACATCAACCCAGTCCATATGAAATTTGCACTACTTACAATCTGTTTAAGATTTTGGGCTGAATTTGGTCAACTATCTCGTATTTCTAAAGTTGAACAAAACTTTGACTGGAGCAGGTTCGAACCTGTGACCTCTGGATTGCCGTTCCGGTGCTCAACCAACTGAGCTATCCAGCCTTAAATTGGCGGTTCTCTCAAATTAGTCAATATCTTTGTATATCTAGGCGCTCGTCAAAAGTCAAAAACTCGTAAATGCCATGTGGCCGGGGATCACGCCCAAAGTAACGATACTAGCAGCATTTATAGAAATGTTGCAAACCCTCGGAAATCGCAAACGGGTTCTCTCAAAGAAAATAGGGCGTTAATTTTCGCAGAAGATTCGGTATTGTGTATTAAAAAAAAAAAAAGCGAACTCTTTCGGAAAAATTAACAATTTGATGTCTTCATTTTAATAAACCAATTTTAGAACTCTACATTAATCAAATAGCCCAGATGGTTGTTATAAGTTTCTCGGGTATAAAAATATTTTTAAAAAATCATTAAATATTTTTGCAAGAAATCCCGCAAAGAAATATCACTACAACCTAAATGGACAAAAAAAAAAGGGGTTGAAAAATAATCTGAAGTTTAGAATCGGGAAAATAAAAAAAAGATTGTACATCGTGCGTCCTTCTTAGGGACTGGGTTTAAAATCAGATGATTCAGATGATTTAGAATGATTGAACAAGGTCCCAGAATCGGGATTATTCCATATTGCAAATGGGGGTGATGTGTGCTCAAAATACACAGAAAAAAAACACCATGAAAATAAAAAATAAACAAAATAAAAAGTGCAAATGGCAGATTTAATTAAAACTGAGACAAAAATGGACAAAAATGGATTTCTGAAAAGAAAATACACTAAGATTACAGAAATTTTCTCCATTTTAGATGAAAATTAATCAATTTTATTCGATGGCAAATGCAAGAATGATGAATTAGTGTTAATACAAAAACATGGTATTGGGTTAATAGCGGTCTATCAGCTAAACACCATTCATATACGTGTAACTGACAAAACAAGAATGTACAAATTTTGCGAACAATATTAGTTCAACTTATTTGGAAGAGTGGAAAACCAGCACACAGAGATCACCCCCGGATGAGAATGGAACAGCCCACGGGGACCTCGGCCAATCGTATTCATTCATCCTCATGTCTGTTTGCTCTTCCCCAATCGCGTCGCAGCTTACATGCCGAGGGTGGGAAGGGGGAGGACATGAACAATACCTTTTGCTTTTATTTACTTACATAAAACAACATTGTGGCTATTCTATTGCCAGCAGAATAAGCATTTGGTCTCTGAAACAGGAAGAAAATCACAAAGACAACGAAGACGAACATTGAAGCTGGTTAAAAAATCAAAACCTATTAAAAATTATAATTATCCTTTTAGGAGCAAATTTATCAATAAAAAAAATCATGAAAAATTTTGCTCTACAATTTTTTTAACTACTGAGGTCAACTGCAAACGCATTTAAGAGCTGTTTTTAGTTTAAAGACAATTTTAAGCAAACCGATTTGCCAACATTTGATTTGTCGATTACATTTCTGTTTTGTGTTAAAACATGTCCAGATGAATGGTTTTTAACTTGACAGACCACCATTTAGGTTGAAAGTAGAGGCGATTTCTGCTCAAAAACTGAACTCTTTCTACAGGAAAAAAAATGGAGACTGCGCAAGCAAAAGCAAAGCTAGATTTCGGCCATTTTGTAAAAACCAAAAATATTTAGAGATGACTGAAATTTAAGCAGGTCTTTCATGCAGACAGCAAAACTTTCACAAAATACGAAATATACAAAAAATACCAACATTTGATCACTTATTTAATAAAAGCAAAAAAATTCAAATAAACAATAAACTTTTGCATTGACCTTTGACCGACTATTTTAATTTCTGCATCTGAACCACTTTTTGCAATTAATCTAAAGGTTAGCATACTATATAATATACTAGCAGAGCATGGTTCGAAAAGTGAAATTCCGATTTCTCTGTCAGCTTTAAAAATTGGGGTTTAGGGCAGTACAGGGAGTAACAGGCAGGGTGGTTTGGGGCAGTACAGGGAGTAACAGGCAGGGTGGTTTGGGGCAGTACAGGGAGTCACAGGCAGGGTGGTTTGGGGCAGTACAGGGAGTAACAGGCAGGGTGGTTTAGGGCAGTACAGGGAGTAACAGGCAGGATGGTTTGAGGCAGTACAGGGAGTGCCAGGCAGGGTGGTTTGAGGCAGTACAGGGAGTAACAGGCAGGGTGGTTTGAGGCAGTACAGGGAGTAACAGGCAGGGCGGTTTGAGGCAGTAGAGGGAGCAACAGGCAGGGCGGTTTGGGGCAGTACAGTGAGTAACAGGCAGGGTGGTTTGGGGCAGTACGGGGAGTAACAGGCAGGGTGGTTTGGGGCAGTACAAGGAGTAACAGGCAGGGTGGTTTGGGGCAGTACGGGGAGTAACAGGCAGGGTGGTTTGGGGCAGTACAGGGAGTAACAGGCAGGGTGGTTTGAGGCAGTACAGGGAGTAACATGCAGGATGGTTTGGGGCAGTACAGGGAGTAACGGGCAGGGTGGTTTGAGGCGGTACAGGGAGTAACAGGCAGGGTGGTTTGGGGCAGTACAGGGAGTAACAGGCAGGGTGGTTTGGGCAGTACAGGGAGTAACAGGCAGGGTGGTTTGGGGCAGTAGAGGGAGTAACAGGCAGGGTGGTTTGGGGCAGTACAGGGAGTAACAGGCAGGGTGGTTTGAGGCAGTACCTGTACAGGGAGTAACAGGCAGGGTGGTTTGGGGCAGTACAGGGAGTAACAGGCAGGGTGGTTTGAGGCAGTACAGGGAGTAACAGGCAGGGTGGTTTGGGGCGGTACAGGGAGTAACAGGCAGGGTGGTTTGGGGCGGTACAGGGAGTAACAGGCAGGGTGGTTTGGGGCAGTACAGGGAGTAACAGGCAGGGTGGTTTGGGGCGGTACAGAGAGTAACAGGCAGGGTGGTTTGGGGCGGTACAGGAAGTAACAGGCAGGGCGGTTTGGGGCAGTACAGGGAGTAACAGGCAGGGTGGTTTAGGGGCAGTACAGGGAGTAACAGGCAGGGCGGTTTGGGGCGGTACAAGTTCTGACAAGCTAACTCTGGTTTTGTTACTAGACACAATTTTTTGGCTAAGCTTGCTGGTAGAATAAGCAAATACAAAATGCAAAACAAATGTAAAACACCTTACAAGGCATAGGCAAGGGGGTCGGCGGGGTCAAGGGTCAAGGGTCAAGGGTCAACAAAACAAAAGAAAGCGGGGCCAGTCAGCTGCGGTATCTTAGGAGAGTCGCGTGCAAAGAAAATTTGCATCACAGAGGGAGTGAGGGCAGAAAGGGGAAGAGCAAACAATGCGAGGAAGCGGAAATCAAAATTTAAAGCATACAAAAGGAAAAAAGGAATAAAAAATTAAGATTATGTTAATACAGGAATAACGAAAATAGTAAATTGTATACAATTCACAGAAGTTGACAATATGCGTTTGATTTATGTTGTTCAAAGCCACGTAGATTTTTTAAAGATTTTTATTGAAGAAATTAACCAGTTCTCGCCGGATGACGTATATAAACGCAAATATTTCCTCAGATTCAAAACGGATGACGCATAAACACGCCAAGTTCAAGTTCGGAAATGTATGTCAGCAGCGAGCAAGGCCGGAAATGCGTGGGTGTGCTACCCAGCACTATCGGCCTGAACCCGCTTCGGATTGAGTTTCGTTAAAAATAATGCCGCCCGTGGGCTCGGCGATGTTGAAATAATCCCGGCGCGAACTGGTTAAAATTGAATGAGTTTGTGACGTTGTTTTACATGAGAATACAGTACTTGTGGGCAGATAACCGTTTAATATTATGCTAATTTATGCAAATTATGCAAAAACGTTTACATCTACTACAATAACATTATAATAATCATTTTGGTAGAAAAATGTTTTTGCTCAGATTTCAGTTTTAAGTTTAACCGAAACACAATCGCAAGACCGCAATCCTATATTTAAACTCAAATTGGAATTATTTCATGATCTACTACACAAGTTGATATTTTTTGTTCACGTTTTTTACTGATAATTTTATGATGTTCAATTAAGAAATTGTGGGTGATATTTAATTAAATCTAAAACAAATGTAATTATAATTGTAGATGTAATGTTGGTTTTTAAAATGTTGGTGAAAAAAACAATGTTGGTTTGATAATTATCTAATGGAGTTGTATTAATTAAATGATCAAAATGATAATTATTTGAAAGGACAGAAATGATATTTATGAAAAATGAACCTACTAAATGAACTAAATTTACATTTATGATACTTTTTAAAGCTTGGATGTTTTTGGAAATTCAGATTCGATGTCTATTTATGAAGTGAGATAAATGAAGAATGGTCGTAATATATTAGGATGCATGTGATTTTAATAACATTGATTAATTTGTAAAAGGTTTTAAGATTAAAAAAGTACCTAAAACAATAGAAAATAAAAAAATTGAATCTTTTTTTTTCAATTTTTTATTTGAAAAAATTGACAAAATGGTCAAAAACGATGCCTTTTTTTTTTACTGATATATCTTTCGCCGGTGTCCAAATTTTATGCGACAATGGGAAAGTGTTTAAAACCAGCTGGTCGTGTCTTTAAACGTCCGTTTAAACCCGGCCACGTGACGGGCTCTCGACCAATAGGAAATAGGTAAACTGTCCGATGTATGAATGAAAAGCTATTATCGTGCGCGATATGTGTGAAGCAAGCCGGTTAATTTTAAAGCAAAAATAAACAATTAAAAAATTCAAACAATGTAGGAAACTCACCCTGGCAAAATCAAAGTGTGGTTCGTAGTGGCCGCCAATTCCGTAATTAACGACCTTTAAAAAAATGGGGGAAAATGTCATTTTTTACGTGAACAAAAAAATTTAAAAAAATTATATTAAATTATAGCCTCATTCGATAAGAAAACATGGAGAGAACCAGTGACGTGGAAACAGTAATGGCAGTAGTCGGCCGGAAGGAAAGGCAGCAACGTTAAATGAAAATCTGGTAGGCCTAATGGTATATTTTTCTTGTTTTTGGACCAACATGACTAACGTTATGACTTATCCTTCCTATATGCACGGGAGAATAAGTGCCAATACATCTTATTCATGTTGCGAAAGAAAACAAATCAGTGCCATCTTTCCAACGATAGTTCGACTAGAGCCGTTCGAGCCAACTTCATTTGCGCATGCGCGTTGATGAGTAAAGACTGACTAAGCCCTCTTATATATATAGGGCAGTTGCCATAGAATTGTCTGACCTTTCAAAACCTTTCAAGTTTCCTAGACTGAAAGGTTTTGAAAGGTGAGAAAACTGTCTGACAAAAGAAACCTATGAAAGATTTTGAAAGGTAAAACAACTCTCTGAACAAACTGGTGTAAGAAAAAAAAAATACCTTTCAAGTTTCTTGGACTGAAATGTTTTGAAAGGTGAGAAAACTGTCTGACAAAAGTGACCTATTTGAAAGATTTTGAAAGGTAAAACAACTCACTGAACAAACTGGTGTAAGAAAAAAAATTACCTTTCACGTTTCTTGGACTGAAATGTTTTAAAAAGGTGAGAAAACTGTCTGACAAAAGAAACCTATGAAAGATTTTGAAAGGTAAAACAACTTTCTGAACAAACTGGTGTGAGAAAAAAAAAAATTCAAAGGTTTTGAAAGGTGTAGTACAGGGTGGTCAAAAAAAAACTATACCCAACTTTGGAGGCCATTTTCTCCTGGATAATAAAATATTGTAGTAATTTGGTTTGGATATTATTAAAGCATATATCGTTGAGCAATATTGTATTATTTAAAAGTATTATTTATCCATTTTAGTGTAAATAAAAGAAGCTCTCGCAAAAACATTTGTCAAAGGACTATCGCGTCATTACATTATTGTGTCATATCATATTCAAACATGTTGATGCATTGACAGCTCCCGTGGAAAAGCCATTTTTACACATACTCGCTAAAAATAGGAATATCTCCCAAAATATTAATGTAATATCTTCCCTATTTTCACCAATAATGCTCAACGATATATGCTTTAATAATATGCAAACCAAATTACTAAAATATTTTATCATCTAGGAGAAAATGGCCTCCAAAGTTGGGTATAGTTTTTTTTGGACCACCCTGTAGTGCAGTAGCAACAAATTCTGGAGCGTTTTGAAAGGTTCATACTTATTTATAGCCATTTTGTCAAGTAAGCAGATTTTGAAAGGTAAAACCATAGAAGGGTTAATGGTCGGACCATAGTCGAACTTTCGCTCGTTAAACGTTGTTCAGGCAAGACAAGAATGACGCTCTGGTATCCTGACCCACCTGTAGTTCTTCAGCAGTTTTGATTTCCAGCCCCGAGTAGTCGGACACCCTGGTTCTGATCGCCGTTACCATGGGGTCGAGATCCTCCCGCAGCCAGGCACTCTTGCTGATGCGATAGTCGGCGTATTCCAATTTTCCCGTCACTGGGTTCTGAATGGTTGCTCTGTTCAACTGCAGAAGAATATTGCAAAAGAAATTGGCTTTTTTTACAGCTTTACCGTTTAGTGTAAGAATTCATTTCCGAGTTTGCGCAAATTGTTCGCAAAAGTCGCGACCCTTTGACCTTTGTGGGCCAGTACTCACCCGCGGGGCAGCTAGTTCCTTGACCTTTGCTATCTCGACGTTGTTCAGGATGTCGTGGAATATGACCAGCCTGGGATGGTCGAAGACCACCTCTTCTTTAGCGGGTTGGACGAACAGACGCGGATTGTTGTAGTGCTGGTAACGACACTTCAGAATGTGCCGATTCTTGGGGGCCTGCGGAAATAGTTCGCTTTCTTTTATTATTATTGCCATTAATTATTATTAATTCTTTCTGGTAATGAAACTAAGGATCTCTCAAAAGCGCTCTAGGCTCTGTAGCTCGCAAGCCTGAAGAAACCTGTAGAGAGAAGATAATGAGAAGAAGGTACAGTTTTAGAGGTGGGAGGAAAACCCCAGAAGAATATCCTGGGAAAACCCAGGGAATCAGGCAGGGACTGAAAACCCAATCCACATATTGGCACAGGCGGGATCGAACCCGGGTCACAGCGGTGGAAGGCAAGGAAAGAACCGCTACGCCAACCTGACTCCCAGGCAGGAATCCAACCCGGGTCACAGCGGTGGAAGGCTAGGAAAGAACCGCTACGCCAACCTGACTCTCAGGCAGGAATCCAACCTGGGTCCTAGTGGTTTTTTAAGACACACTTATGACTTATGACTTAAAAACATTTATGACTGTGACTGTGACTGTGACTGTGACTGTGACTGTGACTGTGACTGTGACTGTGACTGTGACTCGACTCACTTCTTAAAAATGACCCGACCCGACTCGACCCGACCCGACCCGACCCGACTCGACCTAATGACTCATCTCGACCCGAGTCACCTCTTTAAAATGACTCGACTCGAGTCCCAGAAACCATCGACTCATCTCAACTCTGTCCGTCTCTGACCTTAACGGCGTGGGATTCTCCTCGGCACAGCGCCTCGTAAGCCTGTCTCTCCGGTGAAGTGTTCGGAGCTAGTTCCTCCGTCTTCTTCTTCGTCTCGTCCACCTCCACCCACCCCTCGTCATCATCGTCGTCCTCTTCGTCCTCCTCGCCGCGAGGCTGCTGCTTCTTGGAGACGTGGTACTCAAAATAGCGCTTGTTGCTGTTGCCACGCTCGTGCTCCGGGTCTGCGACGAAGATTGCAAAACAGAAACACACATTTCGTTGCAGGAAACTAGCACTAAACCAGAAAACAAGTGATCCGCATTCGAACCCTACATTTGTCTTCTTAACCAGTTCGCGCCGGGATTATTTTAACATCATCGAGCCTAGGCGCGGATTAATTTTTTAACAAAACTAGATCCGAGGCGGGTTCAGGATGATAGTACCGGGAAGCACACCCACGCATTTCCGGCCTTGCTCGCTTCTGACAGACATTTCCGGCCTTGCTCGCTGGTGACGGACATCTCCGGCCTTGCTCGCTGCTGACAGACATTTTTGGCCTTGCTCGCTGCTGACAGACATTTTCGGCCTTGCTCGTGGCGTGTTTATGTGTCATCCGTTTTGAATCTGGGGAAAACTTTGGGTGTATACGACCTCCGGCGCGAACTGGTTAACAAGTTTTCATCTTCTATTATTAGTGGACTGAATAATATTCACTGTGGTACAAATTTGAAAATTATATCCAAACTAACATGTAGTTAACAGAATGTCTATTATTACACAAATTTATGTTAGCGAACTCCGTACCCTACATGTTATATACCATGAAAAAGATTTGGTTCTGCAGAATCCAAAAGTATGAATACAAAAAAGAAAATTTAAAAGGTCGTTATTCCTCAAATACCCACCAAGTTCTAGCAATTGTTCGGTGTAGGCCAAAGCCTGGTCCATATCTCCATTCTACGTAAAGAAATAAAAGAAGACATAAAAAGGGTAAACGGAAGATTGAAGTTTGTGCAAAAACAGAGCACAAGACCTGACCATGTACTTAAATCTTGAATCACTACTTTTATGAGACCTCGGCCGTTTTCCAAAAACCCTAGCTTATTAGGCCTCGCCTCCATCACCATTGCCAAACTGCATAAACGAAGCCAAAGACACGGAGACGAAGCTGGGTTTGGAAAACAGCCCTAGTTTGGAAAAAATTCTGATTTCTGGGCAGTAGTGCGAGGGACTTGCGACGAACTTGTGATGGACTTGTGATGGTCTGGTTCCTTGAATTCCTTTAGACGAAACACAGTAATTCATAGACGTCTGGGAATAATCAGGTTTGGGAACCAGACTAGTTGGCTCGCACTTATTCACGAATGTGTAAACCGTATTTATTCAGAAAAACCCAAAACATCAAAAATGGTAAAACCCACCCTGAAATGACTTCACAAGAACATTGTAATAAAACACATCGTGCGACTTTGTCCGGGTTTTGTCGGAACAGGGGCCAATTTCATGAAGCTGCTAAGCACAAATATTTGCTTAGCATGAAAATTCTACGTTGGCAAAAACAGGGTTACGAATGAAATTTTCAGGTGATGTACATGTATATTGCTTGTGACTGGTATTCAGCTGGTTTTTGCTTAGCATGAAAAGCACATAGAGCTTTTACTAAGCAACACTTTTTTGTGCTAAGCAAATTTTGTGCTTAGCAAATTTTTGTGCTTAGCAAATTTCTGTGCTTAGCAAATTTCTGTGCTTAGCAAATTTTTGTGCTTAGCACCTCCAGGAAATTGGCCCCGGGTCACAATTTGATGTTAACTTTACGCACCATGTACAATATGAATGAGAGGTAATCCAAGATTTCTGACTTCTCAACGCTCTTGTCCGGATTGTCCTGAAAATCCACTCGGTCGAAAGCCTCCAACATCCAGAGACGGGAATGGAAATAATCGTTGGCGTTGTAGGCGATGCGACCAATCTCAAAGCAATCATGAGCTGCCAAAAAAAAATAAAAAAAGATAATGAAAACAATCAAAAAAATTATATCAATCGGGATACACCATTTGCAATATATCAATAAATTTGACTACCGAATTATTAAGAAATATTTTACTTATTCGAAAGTAAATAATTATTGTAGGCATCCAGCAAAATGATTGCGCTAGATATCCTGAAATTGTTTCCGAAAAATAGAATTTTATAACAAGAATTCGCGATCTTGAAAAACAAGAACATAAGAATTACACTGTTCGACGCCGGTTGAAAACGAACGCTGTTTTTTCTTGCTTTTCTCAGCATCCATGATTGTAAAACTTCAAACAGGTCAGTTTAAACGATATTTACTATAAAAACAAACCCCCAAATTCACCCATTCATGATAAATCAAACAATTACCAATGGTGTATCAAACAACAATGGACATGGAATGTTGACAATTTTTTTTTTTGACATGGACAAAATTATAAAAAAATCATAACTAAAAACTTATAAATGTGGCTGTCATGCCAACAAAATGTGGTTTTGTAACAGCACAGGAAAATGTCACATATAACTAATAAACTACATGTAGCTAGTTTAAACCTGGGGCCAATTTCATAGAGCTGCTAAGCTCAAAATTTTGCTGAGCACAAAAAAGTCTTTCTCAATAAAAACAGGTTACTAGCCAAAATTATACATGTTTTTCATGCTAAGCAAAACAACAGCTGATTATCAATCCAAAACAATAAATATCACATGAAAATTTGGTATACATACAACCTTGTTTTTACCAAGCTTAGCAGCTCTATGAAATTGGCCCCTGATTAGTGCATTTCAAAACAATATATTTGCAATTACTAATGGTGTATCATACCTTTCAATAAAACAAATTGCCATTCAGAGCAAGGGATGGCCTTGGCCATACTATGCCCCTGACAAGATAACATTCTCTAGACCAATTATCCTGAGGCACATCTGGTGTTCCCATACTCCCCCCCCCCCCCCCCCCCCCCCCCACAAGACCCTAAACAAGGCCAGATCTCTGTATGAACTCTGCCACTGGACATACAAAAGGTACACTGCTTGACCAAATGACCATCTACTGAATAAGGTGCAAGACAGGTTGATCCCATGGCATGTCTAAAATGTCATTAGGGTGGGGGAGGGGTGGGGGGGAGCTAGGACAGACATCTGAGGGAAAACAGCTGTATGTGTACCTCTCCTATTAAACAAAAATAGGGGTGCTCAAAATAATGGGAAAATAAATATCCATTTTAAAAAGTACGAAACTACAGTACACACAACGTTGGTAATTGCTTGAATTATCAGGAATTAAATTAGTCGACTTCAACTTTCGTTCAAGCGATCGTGCAGAATAACCGTTGGGTACATTCAAACGCGGGATTCTGCGTCTGGACTAGTCAGTGTCTGGTACCTAGACACTCGCAGAAAAAGTGTATGTGAACTGGGGAGACTTTATGGTCTATAGCCCTATGTACATTGTACTGATGCCATGCACTGCATGTAAAAGCATAGCGGCCATCAAACGGTGAATATTAAAAATTGTATTTGTTCAAAAACAATTCTCTGTATTCATATCAATGCTCATCGCTAATGGATTGGCATGGAAACTTTAAACAAATAGTGCATACCCCTGGGCCCAATTTCATAGCCCTGCTAAGCACAAAAATATGCTTAGCATGACAATTTGTCCTTGGCAAAAACAAGGTTACAGACCAAACTTTCACCTGATCTTTATTGTTCTGGATTGATAAATCGGCTGTTTTTTTGCTTAGCATGAAAAACACGTATAATTTTGGCTGGTAACCTGTTTTTAATGAGCAAGACTTTTTGTGCTAAGCAATTGTTTTTGCTTAGCAGCTCTATAAAATTGCCCCCTGTACATATTTATGTAAATGTACTCTATTTAAATGTTTTTGTGTAAAAAAAATGTATTTGGTGCCAGAAGAGTAATCAACACTTATTATATTAAGACAATTTGGATTGGTATCTGTCTCGGAATGTATCGATTTCCGCAGGAGAATATTTGCCGGTCCAGTGACTATACATGTACAGTCACATGATCCGTGTACACGAATAGGGGCTGAATTCCAAAGGTGTGGCAGCTGGCACAGAGCCAAGAATCGGCTTTCAAAGTGGAATATTCAAAAGGAATTCTTCATTTTCCCAAAATACAATCTATGGTACATATCCCAGTGCAAAAAAAATACTTGGGATTTTGATTCAAATTTGTTCAATACAATATTTACTATAAAATACAACCCCCCAAATCTACCCATTCCTGATAATTCTAGCAATTAGCAATGGTGTATCCTACCTTTACATCCACCCATTCCTAATAATTCAAGCAATTATCAATGGTGTATCCTACCTTTACATCCACCCATTCCTGATAATTCAAGCAATTACCAATGGTGTATCCTACCTTTACATCCACCCATTGCTGATAATTCAAGCAATTACCAATGGTGTATCCTACCTTTACATCCACCCATTCCTGATAATTCTAGCAATTACCAATGGTGTATCCTACCTTTACATCCACCCATTCCTGATAATTCAAGCAATTACCAATGGTGTATCCTACCTTTACATCCACCCATTCCTGATAATTCAAGCAATTACCAATGGTGTATCCTACCTTTACATCCACCCATTCCTGATAATTGAAGCAATTACCAATGGTGTATCCTACCTTTACATCCACCCATTGCTGATAATTCAAGCAATTACCAATGGTGTATCCTACCTTTACATCCACCCATTCCTGATAATTCTAGCAATTACCAATGGTGTATCCTACCTTTACATCCACCCATTCCTGATAATTCAAGCAATTACCAATGGTGTATCCTACCGTTACATCCACCCATTCCTGATAATTCAAGCAATTACCAATGGTGTATCCTACCTTTACATCCACCCATTCCTGATAATTCAAGCAATTACCAATGGTGTATCCTACCTTTACATCCACCCATTGCTGATAATTCAAGCAATTACCAATGGTGTATCCTACCTTTACATCCACCCATTCCTGATAATTCAAGCATTTACCGATGGTGTGTCCTACCTTTACATCCACCCATTCCTGATAATTCAACCAATTACCAATGGTGTATCCTACCTTTACATCCACCCATTCCTGATAATTCAAGCAATTACCAATGGTGTATCCTACCTTTACATCCACCCATTGCTGATAATTCAAGCAATTACCAATGGTATATCCTACCTTTACATCCACCCATTCCTGATAATTCAAGCAATTACCAATGGTGTATCCTACCTTTACATCCACCCATTGCTGATAATTCAAGCAATTACCAATGGTGTATCCTACCTTTACATCCACCCATTCCTGATAATTCTAGCAATTACCGATGGTGTGTCCTACCTTTACATCCACCCATTCCTGATAATTCAAGCAATTACCAATGGTGTATCCTACCTTTACATCCACCCATTCCTGATAATTCAACCAATTACCAATGGTGTATCCTACCTTTACATTCACCCATTCCTGATAATTCAAGCAATTACCAATGGTGTGTCCTACCTTTACATCCACCCATTCCTGATAATTCAAGCAATTACCAATGGTGTATCCTACCTTTACATCCACCCATTCCTGATAATTCAAGCAATTACCAATGGTGTATCCTACCTTTACATTCACCCATTCCTGATAATTCAAGCAATTACCAATGGTGTGTCCTACCTTTACATCCACCCATTCCTGATAATTCAAGCAATTACCAATGGTGTATCCTACCTTTACATTCACCCATTCCTGATAATTCAAGCAATTACCAATGGTGTATCCTACCTTTACATCCACCCATTCCTGATAATTCAAGCAATTACCAATGGTGTATCCTACCTTTACATCCACCCATTCCTGATAATTCAAGCAATTACCAATGGTGTATTCCTACCTTTAACCATTTCTTCAATTGTTTGTTTCTTTTACGGGTAAATGTTTTTCTTTCAGCTTTTTCCCACAAATGAAATTCAAAGTAAACAAACACCCAAACAAAAACAAAACAAAAAAATCTTTAGAAAACAAATTTCTCACAAAAAAACTAAATGTTTTCATATCGTGAAAGAAGTTATTCATCCGAAAATAATAGTCAAAGGAGAATAAATCCCAACAACATGGTCCAGTGGAATTTGCGGTTTGCCCTTTTCAAAACAATCTTTGTTGATTTTGGAGGTCCACAACTTCCACTCAAACTGAGCAGAAAAGGAAAAGATTTTGAAACTTAAAAGGTAGAAAACGCAATTGGTAATTGATTGAATTATCAGGAATGGGTAGATGTAAAGGTAGGATACACCATTGGTAATTGCTAGAATTATCAGGAATAGGTGGATTGGGGGTTGTATTTTATAGTAAATATCGTTTAACTGACCTGTCCGAAGTTTTACAATCAAAATACAGGCCGAAAAAAAACGGCGTTGTTTTCAACCGGTGTTGGGCAGTGGTTCTTATGTTGTTCTTGTTTGGTTTTTTATTATGAAATTCATTTTGTTCGGAACAATTACAGGATATCTGTCGCAATCATTTTGCTGGATGCCTATACAATCATTATTTACTTTTAAAAAGTAACATATTTCCTAATAATTCTGTACTAGTAAGATTTCTGGATATCTGCAAATGGCAAATCCTACCTTTAAGTGTTATTCACCCCTCTCATGATTTTGAGCGATTTTGGCACTTAAAACCCCCAAGAAATATCCCTCACACAAGTGCAAATAATCCTTTGCATATTTAACAATACAGGCACTAAATCAAATCTTTTTAGCGCCCGTTTGCTGTCACTCAAATTCTAACAAAGCTTCTGCAGTCAATGTCGAATTCCGCCTCGTTTACTCGTGCTAAGCCTTTCCCTAAAGCATATTCTTCCATTTTCAATTCACAGGTTCAGTAATTCTTGCGAGTTCTGTGACAGGTTTTGTGATTTTTCCGTCAACGCCCGAGGTGAAGTTGCCTTTCTCAATTGAAACTTTAATCGATTTTGGCAGACCTTTTTTGTAGCAGGTCTCACGTCTAGTTTATTGGGTTACAAGTAACTGCCAAATTAAATTTAATGTAACAAAAGTTTGGGCACCAAACAGCGAAATAAAGGTAGATACACCATTAGCAGATATGACATTTTTTTACTACCGAATTGTTAGGAAATATCTTACTTATTTGATAATTATAAGTAAATAATGATTGTAGGCATTCAGCAAAAGGGTTGCGCCAGAATCCTGTAATTGTTCAGAAAAATTTAATTAAAAAAAAAAAATTAAGATTGCCATAGAGTGATCGCGAAAAAAACCAAAAAAACAAAAGAACAACTGCTCAACGCCGGTTGAAAACAAACGCTGTTTTTCTTGCTTTTCTCAGCATCCATGATTGTAAAACTTTGAACAGGTCAGTTAAATGATATTTACTAATAAAGATATTTACTATAAAATATAACCTCCCAAATCTACCCATTCATGATAATTCAAGCAATTACCAATAGTGTATCCTACCTTTAAATCACATGAATGTACAATGTTTTCTTTGTTAAGGCCCCGGGAACATTTGGTAATCTGGTCTATATAAGAAATACAATTTGGTCTTCGCTGGTTTTTTTTATGGGGGGGGGGGGGGGTGTGTTGAAGCTCATGGTGTCAAATCAAACACTTTTTGCGTCAGTTTCACAGATTATCTTGAGATTTGCTGAAATTGTTTGACCATATTATCAGAAAACTCGAAACCAAAGTTTGTGTGTTTTGGGTTGCGCGGTTTATAAATATACAGGCATTGAACTTTTATTCTCTTGCTGTTTTTCACTCCTACTTTAAACATCTGTACACATATCTCCAGTTCGGAATGCCGGAAAAACACATTTTGTCTTCAGATCGACCAAAAGCTGACTCACCGGAGAGTAGGGGTGACTTCCAAGTTCCTTCAATGTTCCCGTCAGCGATCGACTTGGTGTCTATTTTGTACGTGTCTTGCAGACGAAGTAAGGCGGCACCGGCCCCCTTCAGGTCATCGTTGACGGGGAAATAGTCGCGATACTGCGAGATATTCACCAGATAATCTACAAAAAAATTAAAAAATTGTAAACAATCGAGGAAAAAAAGCTGACATGTGATGCAGTTTTAACCCTAACCATACTAGACGCAGCGCACTGCATCAGGTAAAATAGTCTGGTGCACTTGGATTGATATAGCTGTCAACAACAGTGTATAAACACCCACAGTCTAAGACTATGAGAGCTAATCCCATTGAACAATGACAGAGAAGGATCCTGCTGCGTTGGGTGACCGCAGACTCTGAAGCAGTTTGACCTTGAGATGATTTCTGACCTGGTGAATCTTGCTGCACTCTGCAGCCAAGTCAGTTTGACAAACGATGCAAACTGATGCATTTGGCAGGGTTTCTAGCCCAAAATACTTTAGAGGGTTAGGGTTAAATTAAAGAGAAACTAGCTTATTGTCCACTTCTAGCTCATTTGGAATTTCAAGTGCAAATATCGAAGGTTTATTCATAACGACAACAATTAATGTTTTATTCATAACTTCCAACACATTGTCTGGGTATATCCGTTGATTTTATTGAATGTTTACAGCATAAAACCGGCTATAAAAAAAACATATATTTTACGATGACCCAAAGATAGATCGTAACTTACGACGTGTTCCAAACCGTTGTCAAGCAAGTTGCGATGGGTTCAAGCATGGCAAGTTTCGTAAAATGGATCGAACGACGCGCCACGTGACGCGACGTGTTACACGTTGTAAATCGAGTTGTGACGCATTGTAATGCTTCTGTGAAATTTGTCTGGGTTTTCTAAGGAGGTTTGGAAACCAAGTTTTGATGATAAAACCTACTTGTTTTGGGGGCGTCCAGGCGAATGATATTCTCAACCTCCGACCACTCCCACAAGAATCGCTTGACCAATAGCAAGCCGTTGACGGGATGCGACAGGTAGTGTTCTGGGTCCTGTATGGCCTCCGTGTTAAACTTCTGTAAATCTTCCATCAACCTTCACAATTCAACAAAAAAATGAACAGGGATTAAGTTAGCAGAGTAGCAGTCAATCTTAACAAGTGTTCGAAGTTTTGGAGAAACTATTCATTTGTTTCTTTATCAATTGAAGGTGGGTGGGAAAAGTCTGATAAGTCAAATGGGAAAGTTAACTCTAACTTAACTCTACTTAACTTAACTTAACTTAACTTAACTTAACTCTACTTAACTCTACTTAACTCTACCCAAGCTCTTCAAACTCCATTACTCCAACTGCATGTTTTTGCTAGGTTTTTGCAGGTTCGGTACCAAACATTAGCAACTTGTTGTTGGACTTTGTTTGACTCGGTACAAAAGGCCCAGGGAGACCCTGTTGAACTCTGTGAGGTTCAGGGCAGAAAGGCATTAGCCTTGTAAACATGTTGGAGCTTGGGGGAATGCACAGGCATTTATTCGTGGGTGAGTTCGGGGCTGGTCACGGCACAGTTCCTGGTCAACTGTAGGTGTATGTATGTGTTCTAGCCTCCACCTAGGGGGAAGGTTCTTTTGTTTGGAAAAAAAACAGACCGAGTAGTGGGGACATTTTCGAGTCCCCATAGCACGTTGGGTCTTCAGTAAAGAAAGGGGTTTAGAGGTAAAATTGGGTTAGGGTATAATGAAAGAAAATGTAGAAGAAGACAAATTAGGGCAGATGTTGAACATTATAGAATTTTAGAGTGTTCTGAGTTTGAGTTCAGAGAGATTTCCCTTAGCACACAAACCCTATGGATTGTCCCCATAACGCAATGTACCATACCAATTGTGTCCCTCAATTATGCAAACCTTACACTATCTCTGTCTGGACATCCTTTGTATTCATGACCATGTACCAGTACATGTAGTTAAGAACCATCAATGAAATTTCCCAAAATACTACAATAAACTAATAAACTAAATACTAATAAACCTGCAGTTGGAGTTTAAAGGTAGGATACACCATTGGTAATTTGTTGAATTATCAGGAATGGGTGGATTTGGGGGGTTGTATTTTATAGTAAATATCGTTTAACTGACCTGTCCGAATTTTTACATTCATGGATGCCGAGAAAAGCATGAAAAACAGCGTTTGTTTTCCACCGGCGTCGAGCAGTTATTCTTATGTTATCTTTGTTTTTTCGCGCTCGCCGGACGGCGAGAATGAATTTTGGTTTATACCATTCAATTTTTTGGAACAATTACAGGATATCTAGGGCCCTTATTTTGCTGGATGCCTACAATTATTATTTACTTTTAAATAAGTAAGATATTTCTTAATAATTCGGTAGTAAAATTTTTCGATATCTGCAAATGGTGTATACTACCTTTAATGGGTTTGGGATAGTTAGAACAATTGGAGCCTGCATCTGTGAAGAATTTGGGCAGACTGGCAGATTTAGTTTTAACAGGTGAGAGTTCCCTGACCTGCAGTCCAGACATGACCCACATAGACACAGGAAGTACACACATATCTTGGCACAGTGCTGCCAGTCTAGTGGAACATGTGTTTAAACCCAGTGCATACAAAAAATTACTGGCCAACCTTGCCACGTTTACATGTACATGTACATAGTACATGTGTACATGTACATGTACATTATGTACATGTACATGTACATCTGTGATGTACTGAAGTTGGGGGTGGGGGGGGGGGGGGGGGCACACTACATGTATGTACACATCTTGGAGGTAGAAAACACATACATCCATGTATAATTTATAATGTGTGTATATATCTTTCCCATTATATCATTATAAAATTGTATAATGCACGTAAAAGAACCCAGAACACTTATCGCTAAGAGAAGGGGTTTGCCCCGGTGTTCCTGGCTGACACAGCCTCTTTCTACGGGTTTCTTCTGGCTTACGAGCTACAGTGCCTTGAGCACTTTTGAAGGATCCTTGGTTTCATTACCAGAAAATAATAATAATAATAATAATAATAATAATAATAGTACCCCAAAAAATGAGGATAGCAGTATTATTAGGAAAGACCTCATTCTGTGTATTAAAGGTAGTATGTATTGGTCATTGCTTGAATTATCATGAATGAGTAGATTTGGGGGGTTGTATTTATAATAAATATTGTTTAACTGAGCTGTCCGAAGTTTTAGAATCATGGATGCCGAGAAAAGCACGAAAAACAGCGTTTTTTTTCAACCGGCATCGAGCAGTTATTCTTATTCGTCCAGCGATCGCGAATTTTTATTATAATATTCTATTTTTCGGAAGAATTACAGGATATCTAGCACAATCATTTTGCTGGATGCCCAGAATCAACATTTACTTTCAGATGAGTAAGATATTTCTTAATAATTCGGTAGTAAATATTTTCGATATCTGCAAATGGTGTATCCTACCTTTAACCAGTTCGCGCCGGATGACGTATATAAACGCAAAAATTTCCCCAGATTCAAAACGGATGACGGATAAACACGCCAAGTTCAAGTTCGGAAATGTATGTCAGCAGCGGGCAAGGCCGGAAATGCGTGGGTGTGCTTCCCGGCACTATCAGCCTGAACACGCTTCGGATTGAGTTTCGTTAAAAATAATCCCGCCCGTGGGCTCGGCGATGTTAAAATAATGCCGGCGCGAACTGGTTAAATTGGACTTTGTTTTTAGTAGAGGATAGTTTTAAATTGATTTTAAAGGTAGGATACACCATTGGTAATTGTTTGAATTATAAGGAATACATGTACCGGTAGGTGGATTTGGGGGGTTGTAAGTTTCATAGTAAATATCATGTATGTAACTGACCCGTTTAAATGTTTACAATCATGGATGCTGAGAAGAGCAAGAAAAACAAAGTTCGTTTTCAACTGGGGTCCGGCAGTTTTTCTTACGTCAGTATGTTGTTCTTGTTTTTTTCGTGATTGCCATCTGACGATCATAAATTATGGTTTATACAATTAAATTTTTCGGAACAATTACAGGATATCTAGTGCAATCATTTTGGCTTAATGCCTAGAATTATTATGTACTTTCAAATAAATAAGATATTTCTTCCTAATTCGGTAGTAATTGTTTTTGATATAACATGGTGTATCCTACCTTTAAGTTCTTTGTTTTATGTTTGTTGAAAATTTTGTGTTTTGATATTAAAATGTGTTTATTATATTTCAATGTAATAATTTTCTTGCGTTTTATTAATAATTGTATTATTTCCTATTAAATTCATCTTTCTCAAATGTTTAGAATATTATATCAGCTGTTTTCAATTGTTTTACTTTTAGTCTTTTTTGTTTCATTTTCCTTTTTCTTTTATATGTCTCATTTAATTTGATTGTTTATATTTGTATTAATATCTATGTTTCTTGTCTTGTTTTAATTCAATTCATTTTACTTTTTATTTCATATTTATGTGAGACACAGGGCCCTTATGGAAAGCAGTTATTTAACTAATAA
The DNA here is from genome assembly GCA_037893245.1 of Crossaster papposus. Classification (NCBI taxonomy): domain Eukaryota; kingdom Metazoa; phylum Echinodermata; class Asteroidea; order Velatida; family Solasteridae; genus Crossaster; species Crossaster papposus. Next base: position 753,317 of record JBAIAA010000682.1, on the reverse strand, counting down.
GGCCACGCTGCAAAAATAAGACAGCAAATAAATAAATTTAGGGTAGGAAAAACTCCCCACGAACCTGTACACGTACATGTAGATCTACATGTATGGAACAAATAACTTGGCTCACCCTGATAAATTTTGCATAATTACCGAGCGTCCTTGTCCCTTTGTTTTTACACCACCAAATGGGACATCCTGGTAACTTAAATTCAAGGTAAATACACATTTGCAGATATCAAAAATATTTACTACCGAATTAATAGGAAATATCTTACTTATTTGAAGGTAAATAATGATTGTCGGCATCCAGCAAAATGATTGCGCTAAATATTCTGTAATTGTTTCAAAAAACTGCATTTTATATAAAAAAATCACGATTGCCGGACGACAACCGCGAAAAAACAAATAACCAGAACAACAACTGCCCGACGCCAGTTAAAAAACAAATGCAGTTTTTCTTGTTTTAGTTTTCTCGGCATCCATTATTGTAAAATTAGACAGGCCAGATAAACGATATTTTCTATAAGATCTAACCCCCTAAATCCACCTATTCCTGATAGTTCAAACAATTTGGTGTATCCTACCGGTACCTTTAAAAAGTCCGCGCCAGACGAAGTATAAACATGCACGGGCAAGGCCAGAAATGTCTGTCAGCAGCGAGCAAGGCCGGAAATGTGTGGGTGTGCTTCCCGGTACCATCGGCTTGAACCCGCCTCGGATCGAGTTTCGTTAAAATTAATCCCGCGCCTCGGCTCGGTGAATTGTATACACAATAAATTTAGTTTTGCAAGGAGGATTTTGCAGAATTTGGGATGGTTAGGGTTGAAGCCTACTAATGTTTTTGTTTTTTTGTTTTTTTTAAATTGTATAAATTACTACATGTACTTACTGTTTGACCTTTTGTATTTTGAGTTCCTCTTCTTTGACGTATTCCCGTAATGCGTCTAGCATGCTGTTCTCTGTGTAGATGACATGTTCGAGATCGACAAGTGATGTATAAACCTCCGCCCAACATGTTACTATCAGGCCGAGAAGGCTCAATAACACCAACGTCCGCATTCTGATGAATTTGCTCGCCTTCTGAAATGGTAACAGAAAAATTCAAACATTTACACCAAAATCAAGTTTTTTAAATATTTTTACCAAATAATACAACTTCTCAGTTCGGTCATGCTATTTAAGCGTCAAAAAGTTGTAAAAGCATTTTTATGCTTAACCCTAACTACCCCAAGCCCATCAAACTCCAACTGCAGGTTTTGCTAGGTTTTTGTACCAAACCATAACAACTTGTTGTTGGACTTTGTTCGACTCGGCACCAAAGGCCCAGGGAGACCCTGTTGAATTCTGTGAGGTTTCGGGCAGAAAGGCATGAGACCTGTAAAAATGGTGGAGCTTAGGGGAATGCACAGGCATTTATTCGGGGGTGAACCCACAGCTGGTCACGGCATAGTTCCTGGTCAACTGTACAAAAAAGTGTGTAAATGTACATACACCTGTGTGTCCCCACTCAAGCACACACAGTACACCACTGGAGTCATCACAGGCAGTTGTTCTTGTTGAACAATTAATTACAGGGTATTGCAATAATTTTGCTGAATGCCTAGAATCATTATTTACTTTCAAATTAGTAAGATATTTCTTAATAATTCAGTAGTAAAAATTGTCAACATCTGCAAATGAAATGGTGTATCCTACATAAATCGTTAAAAACAACATAAACATCCGACAAAAAAAACTAAAATAGTAGATTGCCAGACTAGTGACAAAATCTTTTAAAGAATTAAAGGCCCTAGGGAACCCCCGCCCCCCCCCCCCCCCCCCACACCCCAACTGGCACCCCCCCCCCCCCCCCCCCCCCCCCGACCACCATATACTGCATGCACGTGTGCAAAAACTAAACGTGTGCATTTAATTAACTGCGCAAGTGAAAGTTACTTTCCAAGTTGAAGTTCTGACGTGTTTTTTCAACATTTACGATCTGCCGTGAACTAAAATTATACAACACTTACTTGTAGTTGTGCTGACAATTCGAGAAGTCAAAACAAATCTTGCATTCAACTGCCTAAAACTGTAAAATCCAAGGTTTCTTCTCAAGTATACACGGACGAAGTCTTTGAACTCGAAGTTTTCTGGGACGTGTCTTTTTCGTGACGTAAAGATTGTTTCTTTTAATTTCCGAGGGGCCTTTAGTTAGGACCCCTTGCTGCAAATGATTCCAAAGAGTTACTCATGAAGTCAAGGTACCAGGTGTGTCATTTTCAGAAATACGAGTTTCGAAACGTTTGCTTCGTTTCAGCAGTGGCTTTGCCTCCGACTTTCGAATCACTGAGAACTTTATAATTAAACAGAAAAAAATGGACATATTCAAACTTGTGGGTTCACATTAATCGATTAAATGTTTCTTTAGAATAGAATGCACTAGAATATGGCTGTAGTTCTCGCAGTTGGGATTTTAAAATCGCTTTTAGCCTTTCATGAAACAAAGTCATAAATTCAAAAAGGGCCATAGACTTGCATCAGCTTTTCGTAGAGTCAGACATTTGTTTTGATCAAGTGAGGGCGCCCTTCACAAAACTGATCGCACGATCACGTGAGGCGTGGCCGGCCAAGTCACCTGATACAATTCCAAGATCGCTGGTTAGAAAGTAACTTTTCTTTTAACGAAAATCTTCTGAAATATCCCAAAGATGGCAGATCTGACAATGTGGTGGATACTCATCGTGTTGTTTGCCACTGTACTAGCCGTTCCCAGCCCAAGAGAGAGTCAGCGATGGTCGAAAATCTCCGAAGACGAGATCGTAAAATTGGACTCGAAACGAAAAATGGGCGGTGTCAACGCGGCCAACTACAAAATCGGTGTTGGAATAGCGGACATCACAGGCCCTGCGGCCGAAGTCAACATGGTACATATAATTATAATGAGCCGTGGTCATAGTGTGTGTGATCATCAAATTCTCCAAGCATTTTGCATAAAATTAACAGTTTCTTAAGCCAAATTGTGTACAATTTACAAATATCGAAAATGATAAAATAAATGAGGGAAAGATTGTTCATTATTGCGACAATATAAAAAACATGATTAACATTTATGAGATTCAGGACCAATAAAATTTAAAAGACATGAATCTGGGACGGAGAAACATTTCAAATTTTGTGAGAAAATACTTCTCGACTCTCCATAGACTTTGTACACAACCGCTTCAGAAAGTAGCGTCAGAATATACATTCTTTCCTAAATAAGACCCAAATCTTAACAAATCAATAAGGCTGAATTAAACATTTTCTCATACATTTTCCTGGTATATTCGCAGTCTACACTTGCAAAGTATCAAAGGAAAAATCGAAAAACTTGGTCCCGTGGTTAATTTGACCACTCTTGGAAAATTATTCATAACTCTGTTAAAGGTAGTATACACCATTTGCAGATATCAAAAATATTTACTACCGAATTATTAAGAAATATCTTACTCATCTGAAAGTAAATGTTGATTCTGGGCATCCAGCAAAATGATTGCGCTAGATATCCTGTAATTCTTCCAAAAAAATATAATTTTATAATGAAAAACTCGCGATCGATAACATAACATAACGATAACATAAGAATAACTGCTCGATGTCGGTTGAAAAAAAACGTTGTTTTTCGTGCTTTTCTCGGCATCCATGATTCTAAAACTTCGGACAGCTCAGTTAAACGATAATTACTATAAATACAACCCCCCAAATCTACTCATTCATGATAATTCAAGCAATGACCAATGGTGTATACTACCTTTAAACATTGTCAGATTTTGACGTTTGATGTCTCATTTTGAAGTGAAAACCAGTATCCTTAAAACCATATCTATATTATTGATGTTGGTATACATTCTACTTGTATTATTCCATTATATTTTGTTGCATTTTTTTGGAGACACACTGTACAATAGCACTGCCCGACCTCAAAAGTCAACCAGCCAATCTGTGAGTGTCAAATAGATATGTGCAATATGGGCACCAGACCCTCTCGGACCGACAAAGGAAAGATCATGTTAAACGCTAACAATTTTTAATTTTATTTTTCTTTCTTTTATAGATGGGATATGCCAACCCATCACAGGTGACCGGCGGCATTCACTTGCGCCAGTTCAGCCGAGCGTTTATCATCGCCGATATCAACAAACCTGACGACCGAGCCGTGTTTGTCAGCATCGACGCTGGAATGCAAGACCAACTAGTTACTCTCGAGGTAGGGAAATATTGCCGATTGCGAAGTTTGGGGTTCGGTTGCTCAGGGTTCTAGGAAAAAAATGTAGTATCCTGACGCTACTTCAGCGGTTGTATACAATTTTACAAAGTCAATGGAGAGTCGAGAATTTTTGTTTCCTATAGACCATGTGCCCTCTGTTTATACATCTGTATTCAAATGTGCCCGTCAGTATGCGCACGCATCGTGTTTTACATAAATTTGGTTAAGAGGCGACATCAGAGGTCACATAATTCAAAGGTGGTCTGACCTGTGGCGTCACTCCTCAACCAAATTTTATGCAAAACACAATGTGTGCGCTATAGTTCGTGAATTGCTATTACGACCGAGGATCCCCTATTGTGTTTTCCTTTATTCCTGTACTGTAACCTAACCCCATTGCCTAGCGCTTACCGGAGCGATCGAGGACAAGGTCTTTTGTTCCCTTTGTTTTCTTTTGTGTTTTGATCCTCGATCGCAAAAGGAAACAAGAGCATATTGACGGGCATATTTGAATACAGATGTAAACACGTGACGTCAGAGGGCACATCATCTATTAAATACTTTTTTTAAATACTTTTGCACTGATTGACCTCCATTTATCAAAAGTGATAAAAAAAACGCCTTTTTGCCCCGAACCTCGCATAATTCAACTTAACAGAGCTCCCTGGTAGTTTTGTACCGAGTCGAACCATGGAAAACCTTTCTCCATGGTCAAACAAAGTCCAACAACAAGTTGCTAATGTTTGGTACCAAACCTGCAAAAACCTAGCAAAACCTGCAGTTGAAGTTTGATGGGCTTTGGGGTAGATAGGGTAATAATGATACTAATTGAACTAAAACAATTAGTACAAAACAAAATGTCAAACGTAGGAGCCTAAAATGTTGTGCTTTCTCCTTCATTAGGTTATTAAACTGCTTCAGGCCCAGTACAAAGACCTGTACTCCATCAAGAATGTCGTTATCAGCGGAACTCATTCCCACTCCGGAGTTGCCGGATTCTTAGAACACCTTCTCTTCCAAGTGACGTCACTGGGTTTCGTCCCGGAGGCGTTTCACGCCCAAGTCAACGGTATCGCTAAGGTTAGTTTGTCTGCGAAGTCGGGAACTAGGAACGGACGAGAATATTTAGCCAACAAAAATCTACGCAGAGGAAATCAGCAACCGATCCCATGACCGGTTTTAACCAGTTCGCGTTGGAGGACGTGTATACACGCAAAGTTTTTTCGAAATTCGAAACGAATGAGAGATCAACGCGTCACGTGAAAGGTTGGACAAATCTGTCAGTGACCGGCGTGCAGCGAGCGAGGCCGGAAATGTCGGGGTGTGTTACCCACAGATGCCAGTCTGAACCCGTCTCAGATCAAGTTTTGTGAAAAAGATTCCCGGCGTGAACTGGTTAAACATCACATTTATGACTGTTCAAATTAAAACGGATGACGCATAAACACACGTCACGAGCAAGGCCGGAAATGTCTGTCAGCAGCGAGCAAGGCCGGAAATGCGTGGGTGTGCTTCCCGGTACCATCGGCCTAAACCCGGATCGAATCAAGTTTTGTTAAAAATAATCCCGCGCCTCGGCTCGGTGATGTTAAAATAAACCCGACGCGAACTGGTTACAAAATACCCGTGACAAATTATCGATCAATAGGAACTAGATAAACACTCGGATATTTTATAAATTGTTAATTTAATCTTTTATATATTATTTTTTTTTCTTTTTCTACAGAGTATAGAGAACGCTCACAACAATATGGTGGAAGGCAACATATTCTATAACTCCGGGACTCTCTTGAAGTCTAACATCAATCGCAGCCCGAGCGCGTACGAAAACAATCCTAAAGACGAACGGGCAAAGTAAGAATCCTTCGTTGATTTAGCTTATCTTCCCGAATGGCTTCTTAGAATGAATACGGGCTCCGTTATTCTCAGAATTCTAGTCAAAGATGTCGTCGAGTTCATCACAAGTCCCTGTAAGTCCCTGTAAGACCCTGCAAGTCTATCACAAGTCCTTCAGTTCCAATTCAAATCACAAGCTATACAAATCAGCTTTGACAAAAGCATTCCTTTGCCATTACTTGTGACTGCTTTTATTAAAGGACTTGTTACAGGCTACACTAAAGGACTTGTGAACGGACTTACAGGGACTCGACTACAACCCTGATTCTAGTTGTTGTGACTTCTGACGACTAGCCCCCCTTAAACAAAGATACTGACAATTTGTGAGACCGCCAATATAGGGCAAGATAGCTCAGTCCGAAGGTCGCAGGTTCGAGTCCCAACTGGCTAAAAAAATTATTATTACTATTATTATTATTAATTCTTTCTGGTAATGAAACCAAGGATCCCTCAAAAGCGCTCTAGGCACTGTAGCTCGCAAGCCTGAAGAAACCTGTAGAGAGAAGACAATGAGAAGAAGGTAGAGTTTTAGAGGTGGGAGGAAAACCCTAGACAAATATCTCGGAGAAAATCTACAGAATCAGGCAGGGACTGAAAACCCAATCCACATATTGACCCAGGTGGGATTCGAACCCGATCACAGCGGTGGAAGGCGAGGAAAGAACCGCTACGCCAACCCGACTTTGTTCACTTTTAAAAATTAGTGCATTTCTTTGTTGATTTATTTTAGATACACGACCAACGTGGACAAATTAATGACTGTCTTAAAATTGGTCGACGTGAATGGCACAGACATTGGCATGATCAAGTAAGTCCATAGAAAGTCTAAATTGTCAAGTCAGGGAACCAGACTAGCTGGTTTAGTTGTTACTGTGTGTTGAAGGTATATATATATATAGCAGCATGCCCAGTGCTGGGTTTGGTCCAAAACTTAATTTGAACGGCATGTACATTTTCTTTAGACAGCCGTCATGCCTGACCACAGAGAACAGCCGGAAATCGAAAGTGTTGAATTTTGCAGAGTGAGGGAAACCGGAGGGCCAGGAGAACAACCCTCGTGGCACAGGAGAGAACCAACGCACAACTCTACTCACATATTATCCGAGCCAGGATTCGAACCTGTGCCACGTTTTATCAATTAAAAGGTTATGTGTGCGAGGGCGATTTCACGAAACGCTAAGATGACTCTCGGGAAGAGTAAACGCGTCCTAACTCGCAACTCGTCTTAGGATCGATTTCCCCAAAGTTAAGACGGGTTCAAGACGTCATATTACTTCCTTAGCAACGCAGCTGAACTCGTCTTAACTTAAGATCGGTCCAAAGGGTCGTTTTATCTTATTAATACGTGCGTCCATCTAGATATTGTCTGGAAATCATTGCATTATCTTTTTGTTAGTTTCGAAGAAGAAACAGATTTGAAAAGATTGTTTATATGTGTGTAGCCCCCCTCCCCTAAATTAAAAAACATAATTTGTTTATACACCAACAACTTGTCGACTCTGTCGTATAAAACGTGCAAACTACCTTGCGTTATTGTATTGCGCAGAGTAGTTTTCTGGTAACAGTTTGCATTCTATGCACGCGCGAGTGCGGAAGTTGGTTTGCGCGTTTCTTCTCAACGACTGTTTCCTCTAGTGGTAAAATTAAACACGAAACAGCCGTCAAATTGGTAGTTGCGATGTGTCTTTCATAAGATGGGTTTAGTGAAATCGATCTTTGGACACCTCTTAGCCAAGATTTGACTTAGATAAGTCGTAAGATAAGACAAGTTTCGTGAATTCGGGTGTTTTATTCACAGATTTAAAAGCTAGTTTGTAACGACTTATTTAACGTTCTCTAATTTGCAGTTGGTTTGCGGTCCACGGCACAAGTATGAACAACACGAATCATCTCATTAGCGGCGACAACAAAGGTTACGCCTCGCAGTTAATGGAAAATCACTTCAACAAAGACGCTAGGCCCGGCAAGGTTGGTTATTACTACGAACAAAGTTTACAACAAATTTTACAGTACAATTAAAGAAACTTTGTATTTTGAATGCAAGGATGATTTTTGTTAACCAGTTCGCGCCGGAGGACGTATATACACGCAAAGTTTGTCCGAGATTCAAAACGGATGACGCATAAACACGTCACGAGCAAGGCCGGAAATGTCTGTCAGCAGCGAGCAAGGCCGGAAATGTCTGTCAGTAGCAAGCAAGGCTGGAAATGTCTGTCAGCAGCAAGCAAGGCCGGAAATGTCTGTCAGCAGCGAGCAAGGCCAGAAATGTCTGTCAGCAGCGAGCAAGGCCGGAAATGTCTGTCGGTAGCAAGCAAGGCTGGAAATGTCTGTCAGCAGCAAGCAAGGCTGGAAATGTCTGTCAGCAGCGAGCAAGGCCGGAAATGTCTGTCAGTAGCAAGCAAGGCTGGAAATGTCTGTCGGCAGCGAGCAAGGCCGGAAATGTCTGTCGGCAGCGAGCAAGGCTGGAAATGTCTGTCAGCTGCGAGCAAGGCCGGAAATGTCTGTCAGCAGCGAGCAAGGCTGGAAATGTCTGTCAGTAGCAAGCAAGGCTGGAAATGTCTGTCAGTAGCAAGCAAGGCAGGAAATGTCTGTCAGCAGCGAGCAAGGCCAGAAATGTCTGTCAGTAGCAAGCAAGGCTGTAAATGTCTGTCAGCAGCGAGCAAGGCCGGAAATGTCTGTCAGTAGCAAGCAAGGCTGGAAATGTCTGTCAGTAGCAAGCAAGGCTGGAAATGTCTGTCAGCAGCGAGCAAGGCTGGAAATGTCTGTCAGCAGCGAGCAAGGCTGGAAATGTCTGTTGGCAGTGAGCAAGGCTGGAAATGTCTGCCAGCAGCGAGCAAGGCCGGAAATGCGTGGGTGTGCTTCCCGGTACCATCGGCCTGAACCCGCCTCGGATCAAGTTTCCTTAAAAATAACCCCGCGCCTCGCTCGCTCGCTCGCTGCAAAACGGTCGTTGAAAGTTTTTTCCCGGCCTTGCTCGTGACGTGTTTATACGTCATCCATTTTTATTTGAATCTCGGAAAAACTTTGCGTATACATACGTCATCCGACGCAAACTGGTAAAATAAACAAGATTCTGTTTGTTTATTTGTTTGTCTTCAGGGAAAATTTGTGGCTGCTTTTGCGTCCTCAAATCTTGGGGACGTTTCTCCAAACACCAACGGAGCGAAATGCATCGACACAGGCAAACCGTGCGACTATAACTCAAGCACATGTGATGGCAAGGTATTTATTCCCAAAACAAATTTGTAAAAAGAAAATACAATTTAATAGAGGACTTTCTTGAAATAAAGTTGCAGAATATTGTTAAGTTTTTTCAATGGGCAGTGTGTAATTTATGTGACACACACAACATGTATCGAAAATTGAATGAAAACGACAGGAAAAACGTATTGGTACACGTCGTGTCCGATGTAAGCAACCATGTTTTGTTTTTTCATCTTTTCTCGGGAATGGTAAGACATTAAGTTAGTTTCCGTTCGACCAGATGTTTGAAATAAGATAAGTAAAGAATCCAAAACATAACATTTTCGAGGAATTCAGAACTCAGTGCCCCTTTTAAGGTAGGATACGCCATTGGTAATTGCTTGAGTTATCAGGAATGGGTGGATGTAAAGGTAGGATACACCATTGGTAATTGCTTGAATTATCAGGAATGGGTGGATGTAAAGGTAGGATACACCATTGGTAATTGCTTGAGTTATCATGAATGGGTGGATGTAAAAAGGTAGGATGCACCATTGGTAATTGCTTGAATTATCAGGAATGGGTGGATGTAAAGGTAGGATACACCATTGGTAATTGCTTGAATTATCAGGAATGGGTGGATGTAAAGGTAGGATACACCATTGGTAATTGCTTGAATTATTATGAATGGGTGGATATAAAGGTAGGATACACCATGGGTAATTGCTTGAATTATCAGGAATGGGTGGATGTAAAGGTAGGATACACCATTGGTAATAGCTTGAATTATTATGAATGGGTGGATGTAAAGGTAGGACACACTATTGGTAGTTGCTTGAATTATCAGGAATGGGTGGATTTAAGTAAATTTTATAGTAAATATCGTTTAACTGGTCTGTCCGAAGTTTTACAATCATGGATGCTGGGAAAAGCAAGACAAACGACGTTCGTTTTCAACCGCCGTCGGGCAGTTTTTCTTATGTTGTTTTTGGTTTTGTCGCGATCGCTGTCCAGCAATTGTAATTTTGTTTTATAAAATTCAATTTGTTTGAACAATTACAAGATATCTAGCACAAATTAGGGACAGATAATTTATTTGCTTATCAATTTGTGTGTGTGGTTTTTTTCCTTCTTAGAATGAGAAGTGCATTGCGTTCGGCCCGGGGGTCGATATGTTCGATAGCACCAGGATTATTGCAGAAAACCAGTTTGAAAAGGCTATGGTAGGTCCCGTTTATTTTAGTTTTTAATACAAAAATAAACCACAAATTTATGCAAATTTACCTAGTCCGTTTCCCTTGTGGTTTAATTGTGTAGTACAAATAAAAATATAATGCTAAGAGTTTAAAATCACAGCGTGTTTACAATTCATCGGGTACCTGAGACGGCCACTACCATTTTACACATTAAAGGATTCAGGGTACCATGAGGAAATCTCAAAAAATTCTAATACACCAAAACAATCTATACCAACCCATTTTATTTCTTTTTCTATTTTATAATGTTGTTCAAAATGAGCTTTGTAACATTTTGTTCTTCGCAGGACCTGTATAAAAACGCAACGAAAATGTTAACCGGTCCCGTTACTACCGTCCACCAGTATCTCGACATGACCAACCAGATTGTCATATACAACAGCACATTCTGGGTACGTCAAAAATATGTCCAAGACCAAACGATTTTGACTGTACTAGCTAATAAAACGATGTGTACAAAATCTTGATTTTCTGATATATCCCCCAACAAAATTTCGTGTATTTTTTGCATTTTATCAAAATTGTATTCAGCTGTAACTTAAACAGTTAGCATTTTTTTCATTCTGTACCCTTTTTATTATTTACCGAGCCTAGCCGCTGGATTATTTTTCATAAACATCGACCCCAGCGGGCCCAGGCCGGCAGTCCATAGGCAGCACACCCACAAATACCAGCTACGAGCCGGTCGCTGACAGATATTTCCGGCCTCGCTCTGAGTTGCTCGTGGCGTGTTTATCTGTCATTCGTTTAGATTTGTTGACGTTTTGAGTGGATTTTTATTTCTTTTTTTTAACAGGGCAAAACTTGCAAGGCAGCAATGGGATTTAGTTTTGCAGCCGGAACCACCGATGGTCCAGGCGCATTTAATTTCAAGCAAGGTACGTTGGGGTTAACATTTCTGCAAACCCAATTTTGGTAAAAAAGTTGTAAATTCTTAACCAGTTCGCACAGGGATAATTTTAACATCACCGAGCTGAGATGCGGGATTATTTTTAACGAAACTCGATTCGAGGCGGGTTCAGGCCGATGGTACCGGGAAGCACACCCACGCATTTCCGGCCTTGCTCGCTGCTGACAGACATTTCCGGCCTTGCTCGCTACTGACAGACATTTCTGGCCTTGCTCGCTGCTGACAGACATTTCCGGCTTGCTCGCTACTGACAGACATTTCCGGCCCTGCTCGCTGCTGACAGACATTTCCGGCCTTGCTCGCTGCTGACAGACATTTCCTGCCTTGCTCGCTGCTGAAAGACATTTCCGGCCTTGCTCGCTGCTGACAGACATTTTCGGCCTTGCTCGATGCCGACAGACATTTCCGGCCTTGCTCGCTGCTGACAGACATTTCCGGCCTTGCTCGCTGCCGACAGACATTTCCGGCCTTGCTCGCTGCTGACAGACATTTCCTGCCTTGCTCGCTGCTGACAGACATTTTCGGCCTTGCTCGATGCCGACAGACATTTCCGGCCTTGCTCGCTACTGACAGACATTTCTGGCCTTGCTCGCTGCTGACAGACATTTCTGGCCTTGCTCGCTGCTGACAGACATTTTCGGCCTTGCTCGTGACGTGTTTATATGCATCATCCTTTTGGAATCTGGGAAAAACTTTGCATGGATATATGTCCTCCGGCACGAACTTATATTGAACGTAATATTTTTTTATATTTTTTTTCATATTTGTAGGAGACACGGAAGGGGATGCGTTCTGGAAAATGATAACGTCGTTTATCAAAAAGCCGTCAGCTGAGATAGTAGAATGCCAAAAACCCAAACCAATTCTACTGCCCGTTGGAGAGGTAAAAATCGATTCGCTTTTTATTCCACCCAAAATTTACCATATAATTTTTTTGTCATGAAGAAGTTGCTTTCAAAATCCCATAAATTTGATTTTGGGATAAATACCTTTTACAGCGCTCTAGAAAGTCATGGGTTTCACAAAACGTGTTTGTGAGAAAACGTACTTATAAACATCCTAAACAAAACACACAAAAGATTACAAAACAGGACAAGTAAGGTTCGGTTGAGCATAGCAACGGCCATGTTCTAATCATTATTTCTTCCTGAAACTTCCCACACATACAAACTATTGCATAATCAACATAATATCAACATTTCGAAAACATGGGACAGTTACGAAGAGCTAATTTGCATATTTAATTACCGTGTTAATTAGACCACTGATGGACTTTATTCTAAACACTAACTTCGCAAACACTACTCAAAATCACGTAATTTAAGAGGTTTTCGATCATCTGATTGCACCCCAAAAATAGGAATATGTAGAGGATGACTTAGGCTTTCCAAATTACACACAATCTCAAAATTGACCACCCCTTCATATTTGACTTTGGATGGCCATATCTCCAAATCACATTGTGCGACTTTACTCTCATTTTGTGGTGACAGGTCACATATTCCCCAAAACTCAAACATTTTTACAAGTCTCATGTCTTTCTGCTCTGAATCTCACATAATTCAACAGGGTCTCCCTGGGCCTTTAGTACCGAGTCAAACAAAGTCCAACAACTAGTTGCTAATGTTTCGTACCAAACCTGCCAAAACCTAGCAAAACCTGCAGTTGGAGTTTGATGGGTTTGGGGTAGTAAGGGGCAGCGTCATAGATAGCGTGCCTAGATTTCTCTAAACGTAAACAACTTTTTTTTCCTCTAGATGCTCGAGCCATATCCCTGGGGTCCTTCGATCGTCGACACGCAGATGATACGCATCGGTCAGTTCGCCGTCGTCGCGGTACCCGGAGAATTCACGTGAGTTGGCGGTGCACATTATCGAACTTAGCTACAATATCACCCTGTAAACTTGTCAATAATTTGCATAAATTTACATAATCGTACCCATTTTTGTCGTACATGTTTACTACACCACACTATATCCCTTCTATTTGTCGATGGTATTTATTCGTAAAAGATAAAAAAATGACTTTTTTTTCATTGAAATTTTATCTTTTTTTTTTTTTTTTTTTTTTTCAAATACAGAACAATGTCTGGCCGCAGAACACGTGATGCAGTACAAAAGGTATGTTACATCAAATGTAATAAAATTTAATTAAATTGTTCCTGTTGTTCTTGTTTTTTTTTTAAATTACCGTCCGGCAATCGTGATTTTTTTTTTTTATAAAATTAAATTTTACGGAACACCTACAGGATACCTAGCGCAATCATTTTGCTGGATGCCTAGAATCATTATTTACTTTCAAATAAGTTAAGATATTTCTTAAAGGGATCGTATACGTTTGGTGATTACTCCCAAAATTAATGGCAATAAAAACTTACTTGGTAAGAAGTACAGCAGCTTTGGATAGTATAATGCATTTTTAGAAACTTTTCACTTTGGAGTACTGCGGTTATGGAAAAAGATATCACTTTTTATCCCTAAAAATTTGAATCTGAGAAGCGTTACTGCAGTGACGTTTCTCAGATTGTGTATTCCAATGCAGATTATTCTTCCTGCGTGGATAAAACCGCTCCAGAATTTCGGCAATATCTCAAAATCGCTACCACCTTTTGAAATGAAATGTTTACAGGTTAGTTTTATGGTATATATCTATAACAATATAGGATTGAAACAAACAGTGGGTTCCAATTACCAAACGTATACGATCCCTTTAATAATTTGGTAGTAACAATATTTGATATCTGCAAACGGTGTATCCTACCTTTTAATCGGACTTGTTTTTGCAGAGCCTAATCCAAAACGGAATGCCGAAAGATACGACCGTCGTACTCGCAGGTCTGACGAATACGTACGCGGATTACATCGCAACTTACGAAGAATACCAGGTAATGACAATTCGCAATTTTACTAAACGGTGCGCGACTGACATTGTGCATAAGTTTAGTTGTACAACGGTGATATTATTTCACGATCAAATTACACATTCATTCATTCATACATCTGATTTCTGTAAGATGATATTGACATTTTCCACATTTCCAATGTCAATTTTATGTTAACCAGTTTCGCGCCGGGATTATTTTAACATCACTGAGCCGAGGCGCGGGATTATTTTTAACAAAACTCGATCCGAGGCGGGTTCAGGCCGATGGTACCGGGAAGCACACCCACGCATTTCCGGCCTTGCTCGCTGCTGACAGACATTTCTGGCCTTGCTTGTGGCGTGTTTATGCGTCATCCACTTTAAATCTGGGGAAAACCTTGCGTGTATATATATACGTCCTCCGGCGCGAACTGGTTAAATGTAATTTTTGCAAGGTGTTGTAACATTATTAATTTGCACGGGCAGTTTTTGGTTATTATTGTGAAGCGTATTTTGAGACACTATACAAGTTTCGTTATCGCAACTGTTTGATTTATCTGTCTGCTAGGTCCAGCGTTACGAAGGAGCTTCGACAGTTTTTGGACCACACACGCTCCAAGCTTACATCAACCAGTTCAGTAAACTCTCCCAATATCTCGCAAAGGTAACGACAAACTCGCGCATCTACACACAGGGGTAAATTTCATAAAACATGTAAGCACAAAAATGTGCTTAGCACACAAAAAGTCTTTCTCAGTAAAAAAACAAGGTACCAGCCCAAACGCCATGTACTTTTTTATGCTAAGCAAAAACCCATTCACAAAGAATAAACATCTACCGAAAATTTGGTTTGTAACCCTGTTTTTACTAAGGAAGATTTTTCATGCTAAGCAAATGTTTGTGCTTACATGTTTTTTGAAATTGGCCCCAGGCAGCAAGTTTGCACAAGGGCCGTTATTTGACTAGAGCCTCAACATTTTTAGTCAAACGCTCTTCAAACGTCATCATAAATCTCGTTGGACCTGGTTCCCTGCTGCGTTTTACAATGCGTACAGCTGTTGGTAACCAGTGATGCGACCAACCAACCTTTAAAATTGTAAATTTGTGTTATTAAATCTTTCTAGTTTTTTATTCTTGTCAGGGTACCGATCCGCCCACTGGTCCCATACCACCGAATCTTCTGGACAAAATGATCTCGTTACTTCCACCGGTGCTGTTTGACGAAGTCCCCCTGTTTCAAAAATTCGGAGGAGTGGCGCGAGACGCGGCAAAATCCTACAAGCGGGTGAGTCTCGCGCTGAATGGGCAATGTGCGCAAATAAAGGACAAGTTTTGAATGAGAGAAGAGACATTTGAATGCATTCTTGACGACACTTATGTTCACGCGAAGACACTACGCCATCTTGAAAGTTGTAAACCGCGCCCTTTCTATTTGCAGCCGAGCGGACATGTGTACGTAAACATTTTGTTAATTCCATTTTGATTTTTGTTGACAGAACATGACTGCGAGTGCCACGTTCCACGCAGGAAATCCCAGGAATGATTTGAGGGTAAGTCTGTGTACATGCGTGCCAAATAAAACGTACATCGAAACAAGTTTACTGTAATATCTATAGTCTTTTACTTGCACAATTGTCATAAATAAAACCAAGGATCTCTCACGAGCGCCCTATGCACTGTTAGCTCGTAAGCCTGAAGAAACCTGCAGAGAGAAGACAATGAGAAGAAGGTACAGTTTTAGAGGTGGGAGGATAACCCCAGAAGAATATCCTGGAGAAAACCCACGGAATCAGGCAGGGACTGAAAACCCAATCTACATATTGGCCAGGTGGGATTGGAACCCGGGTCACAGCGGTGGAAGGCGAGGAAAGAATCGCTACGCCAACCTGACTCCCAGGCAGGAATCCAACCCGGGTCACAGCGGTGGAAGGCGAGGAAAGAATCGCTATGCCAACCTGACTCCCAGGCAGGAATCCAACCCAGGTCACAGCGGTGGAAGGCGAGAAAAGAACAATGTAACAATTGGGTTCTTTTACTGCAAATACCTTTTAAATTTAAATTCCAGTTGGAAAACATTTTCAAATACGTGAAATTCTGTTCTTTTCTTTTCTTTTCTTAAGACCGGGGACACCTTCATGTCTATCGAGTTCAAAGATCCCAAAAGTGGAAATTTCTCTGAGATGTTCAGCGATTCGGACTGGAGTACCAGGTTTGTTTAATTGCAATTTATTTATTGTTCTTTCAGACAATAAAACACGATGATTATTAACTAGTTTGCGTCTGAGGACATGTATACATGCAAGTTTTTCCGGAATTCAAAACAGATGGCGAGCAAGGCCGGAAAATATCTGTCAGCAAGCAAGCGAGGCTGGAAAATCTCAGGGTGTGCTACCCACAGATGCTGGCTTAAACCTGCTCGCTCGAATCAAGTTAGTGAAAAAACAATTCTGTGCCTGGATCAGGTTAACGTTAAAATAATCCTGGCGCGAACTGGTTACTAAGTTATTACAGCATTTTGCTTCTAAATGATAGAGGCAGAAACCAGTCGCTTCACCAGAATCGGACAAGATTGCGACTTCCTAACTCTCCCTTTCTTGCCATCGAGGGGGTAATTGCGAACAGCGATTTCTGGCCGCGGCGACTGAAAACAACATGGTGACATATTTTGTACTCTACTTCCAACACCGTGTTCGTTGTTTTGGTTGTTTGTAGATTCTACTGGAAGCGAACGAATGAGATTCTAGGCTACAGCGAAGCGACGACTTGGTGGCAGATCCCTGCGACAGTGCCAACCGGTAGCTACCGATTCCACGTCTACGGTAACGCTAAGCACATCATCGAAGGCATGAAACCGTACCAGGGCATGTCGCGGGAGTTTAACGTGACCATTTAGACAAGCGGTTCTTTGCCCCCACGACCCCATCAGACATTCTTGGTCAGTACAAAAAATAGAATAAGACATAAGAGAAAGGTGATGTGACTGTGACGGAATGCACGAACGAAAGGCAAAGTCGCGGTTTATTTATGACCCCTTCTCGACCCCCTGGAAAACCCCGATCGACCCCAGGTTCAGAACCGCTGATTTTGACGAATCTAGTCGATTGGTGTTACCCGAGTGATCAAGAGAATAATCCCACCCCCGAGATTCCCCATAAAAAACGAACAAGAATACTTCCACTACCCAGTGGCCAAAACTTACTGACACCAATGGATGGAGAATCTGTCTTTGCGCTATATTGTCATGCCGATAGGTATAAGGTTTATAAATTGTGTAACTTCAAATATAGATTTATTGTACGTAGAATGTGACCTGGCACCATAAAATGAGTGGAAAGTCGCACATGGCTAAAACGAGTTATTGGCCGAAACATTCATTTTTCAAGTGGGAGGTCGGTTTCGAGTTAACGTTTTTACATACAAACCTTCTTTATCATATCCCAACATTTTATAGCTCAATTAAAACTCTAAAGTGTGTTTTTTTGTGGCTGAATTGCACTGAGTGATAGTATAGTTGGCACGGTTCACAGACTTTGAACTTCATTTTCTCAAAACAAGAGAGCATGACTTCAGCAATTTCAAAAGAGTATAGCGGCGGCTAGGAATAAGCTACAGCAACACATCATTTGAAAGCTAAGGACCTCTTCTTTCTAGAAATGTAATAATGCCAATTTTGTGGCTTTCCACCCATTTAAACCAAACCCCTTTTTGCTATAACCTAACACATCCCCTTTAGATAACTGAAAATGATTCCTGAAACACAATGACCAACACAAACGGATTTTATTTGTATTTGTTTAAATGTATCATTAGAATAGTTCGTGCCAATTTGCATTTTCGCTAAAAGTCAACCTTTAAGAATAAATGTGAAGAAAAAAAAAGCGATGACTGATAAATTTTTCTATCATTGTTTTTCGTTAGGTCAATTGTATACGAGTGATCTATATTTACTCAACCTGCAATATCTTTTTATCATTAAATTAATATCATTTATGATCGCAGGTATGAATGTCTGAAATCGTCAAATTGTATTCAAAAGTAAAATGCACCTTTTGCAGATATCAAATAATGTTGACTACTAAATTATTGAGAAATATCTTACTTATTTGAAAGTGAATAATGATTCTAGGCATCCAGCAAAATGATTGCGTTAGCTATCCTTAAAATTGTTTTGAAAAACTGTTGAATTTACGATCGCCATTTTTCTTGCTTTTTTTGTATTGTCATCCATGATTGTAAAACTTTGGAAAGGTCAGTTAAACGATATAAAAAACAACCCCCCATTCCTGATAATTAAAGCATTTACCAGTGGTGTATCGTACCTTTAATGGATAATTATATGCAGCTTTTTTTTACACGCATATTACAAAAAAATCAAGAAACAATATGCACTTGTAATTGTGTTTTTATTTCCTCACGTTAGTGAAGTGTAGACTCGTTAGGAATAAAATTTAAAAAAGTAACTTATTAAAACCAAAATCCGACGTGCACTAAATTTAATTAGGCCAAGAAAAAAAAAGCAAGTCGCTATATTAAAACTCTCGTGTAGCGGTTCTTTTTGTAAAAACACTTCGGTTTCCTAAGCCTTGCTCTATTGTTAAAATAGTCTACAAGAATATTTGGCGAAAAAGCAGTGCGCATGTGTTACAAAAACCACTTGAGCACGGATTACTTCATGAGATAATATGCGACTTGTTCCAACGAAACCCGGACAAAGTCGCACAATGTGTTTTACTACAATGTACTCGTGAAGTCATTTCAAGGTAGATCTTACAATTTTGAAGTTTTGGGTTTTTCAGAATCACTAACTATTATTCTACAATCTCCCCAAATTTGAACATAATCCGTCACCCAGAAGGGTGTTTTTTGTCGATTTTGTGAACAAATTGTGTATAGAAATAATACGCTTTTCTGAACTTCAAAACTGTTTTTGTCAGGGTTTTATCACTGAATCCTTCCCCCAGAGGAGATAGAGTGGGGTACATATGTTAATGATACAAACTGCAATATGCGGCCTCTATACAAAATCTATATTTTTGTGCGTCTAAAATTCACGTCAAGCGCGACCGCTCTAGGTTTAAAGTAAAAACCGCCGATAAATTTAACAACTTTACTTTCTGCTGCTCGGTCGGGTGTAGTCCTTGCTCACGACTTGGAATTCGCCGGATCGCGTTTCAAACTCGGTGACAAACGGAAGGAACGAGATCGACTTCCAGCGGCCGGCGTGAACGAAGCGATACATTCCGAGTTCGGCGTCTTCCGGAATCGACCACTGGCCCGTGGCGCGACTCTGTTTATCGGCCTTTTGCCAGAAGATCCTCCAAACAAAATGATAAAAGAGAGAGAAAAAAAAGAAAAAAAAACACGTAAAAAGTCGAGGTGCCTTTGCACGCAAAGATCTTGTAGCGCCACGCGGGATTGATAGTAGGAAAGCCTCCAAAGCTGAAATGGCCGACAAAAAATAAGAAAAACACAAAGATTCGGCACGATTGTGACAATTCGCCACAGCACACTTAGTGACCATTGTGTCAATTGATGAGGAATTCGGGGTCAATTTTTGTAAAAATAAGCAAAACGTGGTTAAACCGCACGCTATCCTGGAAATTCCCAAATAATGATGAATAAAGTAACTGCAAAAGTAACTTGGTAACAAGTACTTAAATTGAAAGTTATTTTAGGAAATTTAGTAAAGACTGTAGGATCCCGACGCCACTTCTTTGTTTGTGTACAAAGTCCATGGAGAATCGAGAACATTTTCTGAGTATTTAACAACGAAATTGGAAATCATTCTCAGCCCTGGATTTATGGTTTTTTTTGCAACATTTTGGCAATGACCTTTAACAAGATGATATATGAAGAAAATAGTGGCGTCGGTTTGCAACATTCTTTCCGAAATTTACTTACTTTGTGTTCCAATTACCGTCGTTGGCGATCTCGATCCAGTCACTACCGACAAGTTTTTCCACGGAGAAAAAGGAAGTCCCCAGCTAAAAATGGACATAAAAACCAGAATTTTCAACAAAAAAAAATTTCATTTTCTTAAAAAGAATGTTTAAAACCTATAAAGGTTTTAGCTCAGTCAATATTACCCACCAAAAATGATTAACAATTCGCGTAACCTTTTGAACACGAAACACAATTTATGCACGAGTTGTCTTTATTTCCAAAAATCTGTCAATTGACTGATCGTTGGAAATCACCTACATTACTTGATTTCTTCTAAATGGCGGCAAGCTAGACGGAATAATTTTCACGGGTGTTTAGTCCTAGTACAATCTTTAATTCAAGAGAGCTTTTTGGTAATGAGCTTTGTTTTGTTTTGTAAAGTTACTTTTGGGATATTATGCAAATGTTCGTACATGTATATGCCTTTTTATAAACGAAATAATCATAAGATTACCGAATCGGTGAAACCTCGTTTCGGATCAGCAGACCAGAATATCGCCTCTGCCACCGACCCCTAGAAATAAAGAAAGAAATGTGTAATTAAAAATGTTGTCAAAAACTCCTAATAGCTATGCCAACCCGACTCCCAGGCAGGAATCCAACCCGGGTCACAGCGGTGGAAGGCAAGGAAATAACCGCTACGCCAACCTGACTCCCAGGCAGGAATCCAACCCGGGTCACAGCGGTGGAAGGCTAGGAAAGAAGCGCTACGCCAACCTGACTCCCAGGCAGGAATCCAACCCGGGTCACGGCGGTGGAAGGCTAGGAAAGAACCGCTACACCAACCTGACTCCCAGGCAGGAATCCAACCCGGGTCACAGCGGTGGAAGGCTAGGAAAGAAGCGCTACGCCAACCTGACTCCCAGGCAGGAATCCAACCCGGGTCACAGCGGTGGAAGGCTAGGAAAGAACCGCTACGCCAACCTGACTCCCAGGCAGGAATCCAACCCGGGTCACAGCGGTGGAAGGCAAGGAAAGAACCGCTACGCCAACCTGACTCCCAGGCAGGAATCCAACCCGGGTCACAGCGGTGGAAGGCAAGGAAAGAACCGCTACACCAACCTGACTCCCAGGCAGGAATCCAACCCGGGTCACAGCGGTGGAAGGCTAAGAAAGAACCGCTACGCCAACCTGACTCCCAGGCAGGAATCCAACCCGGGTCACAGCGGTGGAAGGCGAGGAAAGAACCGCTACGCCAACCTGACTCCCAGGCAGGAATCCAACCCGGGTCACAGCGGTGGAAGGCGAGGAAAGAACCGTTACGCCAACCTGACTCCCAGGCAGGAATCCAACCCGGGTCACAGCGGTGGAAGGCGAGGAAAGAACCGCTACGCCAACCCGACTCCCAGGCAGGAATCCAACCCGGGTCACAGCGGTGGAAGGCAAGGAAAGAACCGCTACGCCAACCTGACTCCCAGGCAGGAATCCAACCCGGGTCACAGCGGTGGAAGGCTAGGAAAGAACCACTATGCCAACCTGACTCCCAGGCAGGAATCCAACCCGGGTCACAGCGGTGGAAGGCGAGGAAAGAACCGCTACGCCGACCCGACTCCCAGGCAGGAATCCAACCCGGGTCACAGCGGTGGAAGGCGAGGAAAGAACCGCTACGCCAACCCGACTCCCAGGCAGAAATCCAACCCGGGTCACACCGGTGGAAGGCTAGGAAAGAACCGCTACGCCAACCTGACTCCCAGGCAGGAATCCAACCCGGGTCACAGCGATGGAAGGCAAGGAAAGAACCGCTACGCCGACCTGACTCCCCGGCAGGAATCCAACCCGGGTCACAGCGGTGGAAGGCTAGGAAAGAACCGCTACGCCAACCTGACTCCCAGGCAGGAATCCAACCCGGGTCACAGCGGTGGAAGGCGAGGAAAGAACCGCTACGCCAACCTGACTCCCAGGCAGGAATCCAACCCGGGTCATAGCGGTGGAAGGCAAGGAAAGAACCGCTGCGCCAACCTGACTCCCAGGCAGGAATCCAACCCGGGTCATAGCGATGGAAGGCTAGGAAAGAACCGCTACGCCAACCTGACTCCCAGGCAGGAATCCAACCCGGATCACAGCGGTGGAAGGCAAGGAAAGAACCGCTACACCAACCTGACTCCCAGGCAGGAATCCAACCCGGGTCACAGCGGTAAAAGGCAAGGAAAGAACCGCTACACCAACCTGACTCCCAGGCAGGAATCCAACCTGGGTCACAGCGGTGGAAGGCAAGGAAAGAACCGCTACGCCAACCTGACTCCCAGGCAGGAATCCAACCCGGGTCACAGCGGTGGAAGGCAAGGAAAGAACCGCTACACCAACCTGACTCCCAGGCAGGAATCCAACCCGACTCCAAGGCAGGAATCCAACCCGGGTCACAGCGTTGGAAAAGTACGTACCTGTCGGTATTTTAAATCGACTTTCTGGTTTATGTCGCCAGCCTTTTTGCCTTCGGGGAAGACATCGTTGTCTAAATCCAGTTTAAAAGGCAGTGATTTCGCTGGTGGTTCCGGACCCGGCGTTTCTACGTCCGTATCCTAAAATAAAAACAAAAAAATAAATGTAGAACACAAATCAGATTTTGTAAAAATAGTTCAGTGCCTGTTCAAAATGTGCACCCTCCCTCCCCCATTCCCTACCCCTCCTTCCCCCTACCCTCCCCCTTTAAGAAGTCCAGTCAATACCTGAGCTAGATGTTCCGCTAGCATAGTGTACTGTTGTAGGTAGGCGTCCAGGGTGTGTGGACCGTACATGGTCGAGGCCCCTTCGTAACGCTGAGCCTAAAATAGAATGTCAAAAGAAAGCAAAGAAACTAAAACAAACGAACTGGATATTTCAGTCAACAATATTTTGCCAGCTAGCTTGTACAGCACCCTCTACACTATAAAAGGTATTAAGTTACTACTATAGTTTGAGCAAGGACTGTGGCATAGTGGATAGCGCGCGCGACTCGCTTGTGAGACATCCCAGGTTCAATTTCCAACCGTTTATTTTTTTCATCCCAAAAAATGTAGTCTATTCTTCCTTTAATTATTTTAAATTGACTCTAACATTCAATTGCGTAGTATTATATTTTCTTTTTCCAAATTGTGGCTCTAGAAGATTTATTATTTTTTTTAACCAGATCGCGCCGGGATTATTTTAACATCACTGAGCCGAGGCGCGGGGTTATTTTTAACGAAACTCGATCAGAGGCGGGTTCAGGCCGATGGTACCGGGAAGCACACCCACGCATTTCCGGCCTTGCTTGCTGCTGACAGACATTTCCGGCCTTGCTCGCTACGTGTTTATGTGGCATCCGTTTTGAATCATGGGAAAAACTTCGCGTGTATATACGTCCTTCGGTGCGAACTGGTTAAGGAAAAGAAAGTCTGAAAAAAGTTGTAAAAATAGTCAGATTCCGGTCTCGTGAAAATAATGAAGTTACACAATGACAATGTTGGCGCGGATAGTAACGAAAATTTGACATGGTAAACATTTCTAAGTCAAAAATAATGACAGTTTTCCACCGATACATACCGAATATTCTTCAAAGGTAGTTACATAGTTGGTGTAGGTGTTTGACAAGCTCGTTACCATAGTCACCACGTCGCTAGCCATACCACTTGTAATCAGTTTCTAAGTCGGACAAAAATTATAAAATGGATCACAATGACTTCCTAGAACCCATGAAGCTATATTAAATTACTAGAGCGCTAACTCTTCATTCTTACGTAGGGGTCTAAGAATCCTACTGGCAGCTGAATTGCAAAGGATGTCACATTATTACCCCGGTCATTGGGCCCATGCAACATTCCAAATACCATCTCAGCTCCCTGGGGAGTAAGTATACAGCTCGATGCTGCCATTTCGGCGCAAAGCAGCTAAAATCAACCACAATAACCATCTCTGCCCTCACAGGTACCCATTTACTCCTGGGTGGAGAGAAGCAATGAGCGACAAAGTGCCTCGCCCAAGGGCACACGAACCGTAGTCCCCGCAGGCCGGACTCGAACCCACAACCTGCAGCTGTACCTACAGATTACCGATTCAATGCTCCAGACCACGAGGCCACAGCATTCCTTAAAAAGAGAGTTGATCTTGAAGTATAGCAAAGGACAATTACCCGACTTTAGTAGCACTACGGCTAGTGAACGGTGTAAAAAAAAATATTAAAAAAAAAAATTAAAAAAAAAATGAAGAAAAAACCGAGACCTTCAATATCGAACTAAAATCAAGAAATCTACCAAAACAATTTTAGCAGAAGAGGAAAAAAGTTCTAAATCTGCCCAGTACCTCTGTAACTTTCTCCGTAAGCCGCCGACCAGCCATCGTTCTGCGTTTAAAATATTCACAAAAAGACAACCGTTTGTTTTAACGTAACATAAATCAAAATGTTACCGAACATTAATCAATGTATATATCAGCTGGTAAACCTAAAAAATGACGTTCTAAGTTTTCCACGACCGTTGAATTTTCAACGTCGCTATCCCCCCTCCCCCCCGGATATTTCACATACTAAGAATATGTTGGCCCTCACAAAATACAATGATACAATAATGAGTATGTGCGAGTAAATGAGTTCGAGTATGTAAGAGTATTTTTGAGTACAAGTATTTTATAGTATTTTTAAGTATTTTAGAGTATTTTAGAGTATTTTAGAGTATTTTAGAGTATTTTAGAGTATTTTAGAGTATTTTAGAGTATTTTAGAGAATTTTAGAGAATTTTAGAGAATTTTGAGTACGAGTATTTTTTGAGTAGGAGTATTTTTTAATTATTTTTTGAGTATTTTTGAGTATTTTTGAGTATTTTTGAGTATTTGTGAGTATTTGTGAGTATTTGTGAGTATTTGTGAGTATTTGTGAGTATTTGTGAGTATTTGTGAGTATTTGTGAGTATTTGTGAGTTAGTCTTGCATACGCACTGTGGACCTCCGAACAATATAGGTCCACACGATGCGGGAAGAGGTTACGGTGTGTGGACTTGCACACGTCCACAATCCGTTTTTCAGTTTCCGAAAAAGAGCGCTAGAGGAAAAATGGGTTAGGGTTATATATAGAAAAGATAGAAGGGACAGCTGAGAGGCCCATAATCCTAATTTGAGGGTAAATTTGTTTTGGGGAAGCGAGAAAAATGAGTATTTAGTCAAAGTTTGTTAACTACACGAATACAAAGGAATGTCCACAGTGCGTATGTAAGGTAAAGCTACCTGAGTATTTTTGAGTATTTTTGAGTATTTTTGAGTATTTTTGAGTATTTTTGAGTGCGAGTATTTTTGAGTGCGAGTATTTTTGAGTACGAGAATTCTTGAGTATTTTTAGTACTTAGAAAAGACAGCTTCAAATACAAACAACAAGAGAACTCACGTGAACTCCGCAGGGCCCGGGATGATAACAAACTGCCCGATACGTAAAAGCTGGGTCTCCACGATATCGGGGACCATGGGATCGGCAGCTAGTAGACCGATAATGGCCTTTATTTCAAACGGCATATCCTGTTTAAAAAAAAAAAGGGAGACAAGTATAAATTATGATTCTAGAGGTCATTTGTGACCCGCTCCATCGTAATCAGGAATAAGTCGATGAGGCCGTTTTACACAATCGGTCGTTGAAGTGAACGCATGTGTGAAAATCGTGACCAAGTCGATTTTCTGAACATTGTATTTTTAGAAAGTGTAGTTATCACAGATTATTGTCATTAATGTCTTGTATGTAAAAACGATCAATAAAGATGAAAATTAAGAGGATTTGTGTGCGCTGTCCAGATGATTTTGGTCAATTTTGTTTATTTCAAAGCTGTTTTTCCTCGGAATGTGGATTGGGCAAATACATATACACCTGTCATCTTCATCAGACCATAACTCGTTAACCTAAGAAGATACACACTTGTGATGGGTATCATTAGAAAGCTTATGAAATTCCCTTTCTAATTTTGAGACTTATTTCTGATTTCGATGGAGTGGGTCACATTTGTAATCTGTCAAGATAACAGACCCGAGACTGCCCCCAAAAAATTGAAAAACTGCAGCAAGATTGGACATAACTTGTCAGTTATTCGATCCTATGCCGTTATTCCAAAAAGTAAATTGGAGTAAAGATCATTCTGGTACCCGAACTCGTTAAAAATAATCCCGCGTTTCGGCTCGGTGATGTTAAAATAATCCCGGCGCGAACTGGTTAAAGCTTGCAATTGTTAATGGTCTTTCAATAACCGACGCAGTTATAGTCGCTGGTGGTAGTTGCGATCAAAACCTGGAACTAACCACTTTGCATTTTCAGTTCCACGACGAAAGCCTAATGGTTTTTCGGGGTAGAAAGTTCCCGAGTTTTTAGCCGCTGGTCTAGTTCCCGGACTCACAGTTGTGTTGATGTAATCGCCGGCTGGAAGGAGTACTGGCTTCGGTTCTTGGCACCTCTGTGTCGCCTCGTAGTCGTTAAAGAGCGAGCGAACGAGACCGTCCCATAACGGGACTCCTTCTGTCATCCCTGCGTGATCCAAAAAGTAAATTCGTGTTGACCTCAAAAAAGTTCCATGGTGTCAGACACACATTTGGAGAATTGACCATTTGCGTGTGAAATTTAAATAATATCTGGTACACTGACTTGTTCACACCGCTTGGCACAGTTTGACTTTAAATTAACCAGACTAAATACACTGTTGCTATATCACGTGATTCGGGGCAAGCTCTTGCATAGTTACGTTAAGAGACGCTCAGCACCAATACATTGTTCACAATGGTTGAGAATGGTACAAAGACACCAGACCATTCCAGAGCCGGGGGTTGCTAGCGTAAGGCTTGCCCCGAATCACGTGATATAGCAACAGTGTCTTTAGTCTGGAGAATTTAAATGTAAACTGTGCCAAGCTGGGTGAACATGTCAGTGTACCAGATATTATTCAAATTCCACACGCAAATGGCCAATTCAATAGCGTGTACAATAAAAGATGTAATCATAAATCATTCTTTTCTCTTCAAAAATGCATCAGTTTAATAACTAAAATTATTTAAATAAGATATTTTTTGTCCGACTATTTTTTTTTGGCTATAGTAGAAATCGGCTCAAAAAAAGTGTCCGATGAACTCAGACATATTTTTTTTTTTTACTTTTAAATAAATTTTGTAGTCAAAAGTAACTGCTGAATTGTTACAAATGTGTACACAGCCATTATGTCTCTGAAGAAGATCTTGTTAACATCGAAATATTAGGCCCTCTTAACTTATTTGATTTGTATATTTCAGGTCATTCCAGCCAGTAAGCAGTTTGCAGCAGTTTTTATCTTATTCTTGTTAAAAATCGTTAGAAATAAACTATATTTCAAGAAAATACAAACAATAAGCTTGAAAATGATATGCATACTTCATTTGTGGCATTTGGAATTTTATTTTTCCTTCAGTATTTCCGTCAGGTTTATAAAATCATAAATTTAAATAAACCCTAAAATAATCTCCTTGTTATATTAGACCCCCTTACAGCAGAGTTTTGGTAAAAACGCGAAATTTGAATTATGAATGAAATGGTGGCACATGAATGGACCTAATTTACATACCGCTGGGATGGGCAACTCCAGTCACAGATTATGAATATGCATGAAGTGAAAATGATGCGTCTGATTGGCTGTTGGAATGAGGGGTTGTCATGGCAGCCACGAGTATGAATCACAATGTCTCACGTGGAACGCACTTTCAGGAATCAAAAAAAATTGTCAAATTTGATAAGAATTGCGACCCGCTCTGCAAAAATTAGTTGGCTGTTGCGTAATCCACTATCAAAGAAAAAGGCGGTTTAACCAGTTCGCGC
Source organism: Crossaster papposus (assembly GCA_037893245.1). NCBI lineage: Eukaryota > Metazoa > Echinodermata > Asteroidea > Velatida > Solasteridae > Crossaster > Crossaster papposus. The sequence continues at coordinate 725,292 of JBAIAA010000682.1, read as the reverse complement.
TGGAGGACGTATGTACACGCAAAGTTTTTCCGCGATTCAAAACGGATGAGGCACAAACACGTCACGAGCAAGGCTGGAAATGTCTGTCAGCAGCGAGCAAGGCCGGAAATGTGTGTCAGCAGCGAGCAAGGCCGGAAATGCGTGGGTGTGCTTCCCTGTACCATCGGCCTGAACCCGCCTCAGATCGAATTTCGTTTATATTTCGTTTATATTCCCGCGCCTCGGCTCAGTGAATGTTACAATAATCCCGGCGCGAACTGGTTAATGTCCCAAGGGGTGATTTTTGTTTTTAAAAAAATCAATTTTTGTTTTAAAAGGTAGGATACACCATTTGCAGATATCAAACAATTTTACTACCGATTTTTTAAGAAATATCTTACTTATTTGAAAGTAAATAATAATTGTAGGCATCCAGCGAAATGATTGCACTAGATATCCTGTAATTGTTCCGAAAAACATTTAAACAAATTTAAAATAACGATCGCTGGACGGCCGATTGCAACAAAAACTAGAAAACAAACACTGTGTTTCTTGCTTTTTTAGGGGGCATCCATGATTGTAAAACTTCGGACAGGTCAGTTAAACGATATTCCTGATAATTCAAGCAATTACCGATGGTGTATCCTGCCTTTAATATTAGAGGTTTGTTTTCTGAGACAACATAAGGCCACAGAGGGACCCTGCCTTACCCTGTGTAAAACTGCTGATTCCTGGACCGTCGGTGGTACCCGCGGCAAAACTATAACCCAAAGCCGGCGTGCAAGTCGTTAACTACAAAAACAATAACGTCAACAGATGTTAAAGATATGATACAACATATGTTTTGGTTGGAAATTTCTCAAAACAAGGGAGCATGACTTCAGAAATTTCAAAAGAGTATAGCAGCGGCTAGGAATAAGCTACAGCAACACACAATACATCATTTGAAAGCTAAAGACTTCTTGTTTTCTAGAAATGTAATAATGCCAATTTTTTATTTAGCGACTTTCCACCTATTTCGTGGTTCCAGGTCACATTTATAGTAAATTTTGCGACGCCGACCTTTTGTTGAAGTTTTGAGTTTAGAATCTGCTGGGAAAAATCAAGAACATTAACCCTAGCCCTCTCAAATCCTCCAAAATCCACTTGGCAAAATGAGATTTTGCAGGATTGAGGGCACTTGAAAGTTGATGCATCAGAGGATTTTGCAGGATTGAGGTTTTAAAACTGACCACGTGAAGGGCTATCGACCCACAGGAATGTCTCAGGTATATTTAAGAAACGGCTGTTTATTTCTCACCGTTTCGTCTCCCTTGGTTACGGTAACCGCCGACATGTTCACAAACTGGTGGATCGACGTCACCGGCCCGTATATTGGCGTACCCGTCGCGTTGTACAATTCCTACACGCAAAATAGGATTTGATTAAGATTTCGATCAACATTTTGGAGGAACAAAGAAAGTGCAGTGCAGCATCGAGCCGAGATGGTATTTGGAACGCTTCACTGGCACGATGATCAGGGGTAATAATAAAGTAAATCGCTTCGATCCGAGTTAAAAGCGCTATATAATAATCTGTTATTATTATTATTATTATTATCATCATTATTATTATTACCATAAATTTATGAAAAGATCAATTTGACAAGTCGACTACCTTTGCTTTTCGATAGAGACGCTCGGCGATCATCCGAGTGTTTTCGTACATGTTGTTGCCGGGTCCCCCACCAAGACATTTAGTCGGCTGTGACATAAGATACGACGAAGACGAAAGCGTTAATATACACTGTCTTAAAAAAAAAATATATATATATATATATTACTCGGAAAGTATTAGGCTCAGCAAGCTTGGTCGATGTTCGCACGTGCGTACTACACCCGTGTGCTAAAATGTTAGTCCGTGGAGAACACCGCATCGTCGATGAAGCGTTGATGACGGGTGGTATAAGTTGCTTGTGCGTAAAGCGCTCGCCTTTCACCAGTGTTGCCCGGGTTAGATTCCCGGCCCGGACCATATGTGAGTGGAGTTGTGCGTTGGTTCTCTCCTGTGCCACGAGGGTTTTTTCCAGGTCATCCAATTTTCCTCCTCTGAAAAAATCAAACACTTTCGATCTCAGGCTGTGCTTCGTAGATATATATGAGTCAATGTGGCCGGCTGCCATAGGCGACTCGACCACGTTGTAGTCGCATCCTTTGCAATTCAGCATCCAAGCTAAACCTTACCTCTCCGGCGCATGTGCTCGTCGCTTCGTCGCACGGCTCACCCGTGTCGATGCACACGGTTCCGTTGACGTGAGGGGTCGTGTCACCATGGTTACTATTCGGGAACGCCGCTACAAATGAGCCCTGTAAGCAAAAATGTTTGCTTAGCATGAAAATTCTTCCTCGGCAAAAACAGGGTTACAAACCAAACTTTCAGTTGATCTATATCGTTTGTGACTGGTATTCGGCTGGTTTTTGCTTAGCACGAAAAGCACAGGGAGTTGTTGCCTATAATCTGTTTTTACTAAGCAAGACTTTTCTTGTGCTAAGCAAATGTTTGTGCTTTGTTTTATGAAATCTAGATTTAGCAACTTGTCTTTAGACTTTGTAAAAATGGGAGACCCATTCAATATACGATGACAACAAGATTATGCAGGATTTTGGTTATGTGTAAGACAAATAGGGTAGGGGGTAAGGTTCAAGACGTTACCTCGCCCATTTTGGAGCCGGGATTCATGTCCATCTCAAAGAGATAGGAGGCGTAACCCTTGTTATCGCTGCTGATGAGGTGATTGGTGTTCTCCATACTGACTGGGTGGACCGGAAACCAACTAGAATAGTACAACAGATTTGTAGAACACATTATAATAACGATTTCGCTTAACATTTCGCTTATAATATTTCGCCTAAATTTTCGCTTAACATTTCGCTTAAAATTTCGCTTAAAATTTCGCTTAAAATTTCGCTTAACATTTCGCTTAACATTTCGCTTAACATTTCGCTTAACATTTCGCTTAACATTTCGCTTAACATTTCGCTTAACATTTCGCTTAACATTTCGCTTAACATTTCGCTTAACATTTCGCTTAACATTTCGCTTAACATTTCGCTTAACATTTCGCTTAATATTTCGCTTAAAATCATACAAAATTGATAGAAAATTCCACTTTTCTTGAAAATCACGTCAGACCAGGTGTCGTGATTTCACAGGATGCTCGAGACTGTTATATACGTTACAGTCACGTAAGGTATTTCATAATAATTTAGTAGTTTTGTTGTTTGTTGTTTTCAAATGGTGTAACATCTTTAACATCGGAAAGTGTTATCTGGGCATCACAGACCCATCGCAGGTCCTTACAACTTCGCGAAGACGTGTAATGTTAAATATTCAGCCATATATATGTAACCTGTTCCAACGAAACCCGGACAAAGTCGCACAATGTATTTTATTACGGGCGAAGTCATTTCGCAGTGGATTTTACAATTTTGAGTTTTGGGGTTTTTCTGAATCACGAACTATTAATCTACAATCCCTCCAAATTTGAACACAATCCGTCACCCAGAAGTGGTTTTTTGGTCGATTTTGAAAAAACATTTTGTATAGAAATAATATTTTTTTCTGAAATTCAAAGCTGTTTATCTCATAATTAGGTTGTCTGGGTTTTATCACTAAATCCGTCCCCCAGGGGAGATAGGGTGGGGTACATATGTAAAACGATACATCATTTTAAAGCTGAGAACCTAGAGAATTTGAAAAAGGCAAAATCTAAAAAAACAAATTTCAACTTTGTCCGGGTTTCGTTGGAGCAGGTCAAATTTTGTTTTGTGTGTCCTTACCAAATAACGCCTAAACCATTTCCGTCTTTGTCTTCAAACTTCAGCACTGTCATTTCCTTGTCCACATCAAATCGGTATCTAGTATCATACAAGATACAAACAGTTTTTAGAATATACGAAAAAATACATCTATTTTTAACCAGTTCGCATCAAAACAACATTTCTGGAATTCGAAATGGCTGACGGATAAACACGTCACGAGCAAGGCCGAAAAATTTCTGTCAGCGACCTGCATGCAGCAAGCGAGGTCGAAAATATATCAGGGTTTGCTACCCACAGATGCCAGCCTGAAACTATCTCGGATCGAAGTTCGTGAAAAAAAATCTCGCGCCCCGAAAACCAAATTCACAAAAAATCAAAAGACGATTTCACTCACTTGTCCCTTTCGTCTTTTGGATTTTTCAAGTAGGCTGTAGGACTTCTGTTGATGTTCGCACCCAACAGTTCACCCTGGTTGTACGAGATGCTACCGTCTTGCAGGTTATTGTGAGCGTTTTTGATGCTCTGTAAGGGACAGGAATGCAAAAGAAAAACAAATTGAGACCAAATTTTAGAAATAACCAGTTCGTGCCGGAGGACATATTATATTACACGCAAAGTTTTTCTGAGATTCTAAACAGATGACGCATAAACACGCAGCGAGCAAAGCCGGAAATGTCTGTCAGCAGCGAGCAAGGCCAGAAATGTCTGTCAGTAGCGAGCAAGGCCGGAAATGTCTGTCAGCAGTGAGCAAGGCCGGAAATATCTGTCAGCGGCGAGCAAGGCTGGAAATGTCTGTCAGCAGCGAGCACGGCCGGAAATGTCTGTCAGCAGCGAGCAAGGCCGGAAATGTCTGTCAGCAGCGAGCAAGGACGGAAATGTCTGTCAGCGGCGAGCAAGGCCGAAAATGTCTGTCAGCAGCGAGCAAGGCCGGAAATGTCTGTCAGTGGCGAGCAAGGCCGGAAATGTCTGTCAGCAGCGAGCAAGGTCGGAAATATCTGTCAGTAGCGATCAAGGCCGGAAATGTCTGTCAGCAGCGAGCAAGGCCGGAAATGTCTGTCAGTAGCGAGCAAGGCCGGAAATGTCTGTCAACAGCGAGCAAAGGCCTGAAATGTCTGTCAGCAGCGAGCAAGGCCGGAAATGTCTGTCAGCAGCGAGCACGACCGGAAATGTCTGTCAGCAGCGAGCAAGGCCAGAAATGTCTGTCAGTAGCGAGCAAAGGCCTGAAATGTCTGTCAGTAGCGAGCAAAGGCCTGAAATGTCTGTCAGTAGCGAGCAAGGCCGGGAAATGTCTGTTAGCAGCGAGCAAGGCCGGAAATGTCTGTCAGCAGCGAACAAGGCCGGAAATGTCTGTCAGCAGCGAGCAAGGCCGGAAATGTCTGTCAGTAGCGAGCAAAGCCGGAAATGTCTGTCAGCAGACGAATGTTACAATAATCACGGCATGAACTGGTTAGGAGTTTTACTGAAAAATGTCCAACGGGAAACCGGCTAAACGCACCTGTACGATTCCTTCGATGATTGGGTCGATTCCGGAGCGTTGCATCCCCAATGCGGTGATAGTATAGAGACTGTATTGAAAGTACCCACCGGGACCAGAGTGAGTGTGGGTACCAGAGATGGCGACGTTCATCTCGTTGTAACGATCGCCGTAATCCTTTTTCAGTTCATTTATAACCTGCGCGATCGTAGAAAAAAGAAAAAAAATTGTTTGTAATATTAACATCTCATATAATTCACAATTAACAAATTTGCATTTTTGTATTTAGTAATTTTGTATTTAACTAAATTCTAAATCGAGGGTCAAAATATTAATATATTTGAAATGGACTTTTAGATTTATACATATTTTTATAATATTTCTGGTATTAAAACCAAGGGTTCCTCAAAAGCTCTGTAGCTCGCGCAAGCCTGAAGAAACCTGTAGAGAGAAGACAATGAGAAGAAGGTACAGTTTTAGAGGTGGGAGGAAAACCCCAGAGGAATATCCTGGGGAAAACCTACGGAACCAGGCAGGGACTGAAAACACAATTCACATATTGGCCCAGGCCGGATTCGAACCCGGGTCACAGCGGTGGAAGGCGAGAAAATAACTGCTACGCCAACCTGACTCCCCTGCAAAGTTATAGGAGTTCCCCCACCCCCTCCACAACCCTCTCCTTACCCCTCTTCCCACCCTCTTCCCCACCCCTCTTCCCCACCCCTCTTCCCCACCCCTCTTCCCCACCCCTCTTCCCCACCCCTCTTCCCCACCCCTCTTCCCCACCCCTCTTCCCCACCCCTCTTCCCCACCCCTCTTCCCCACCCCTCGTCCCCACCCCTCGTCCCCACCCCTCGTCCCCACCCCTCGTCCCCACCCCTCGTCCCCACCCCTCGTCCCCACCCCTCTTCCCCACCCCTCTTCCCCACCCCTCTTCCCCACCCCTCTTCCCCACCCCTCTTCCCCACCCCTCTTCCCCACCCCTCTTCCCCACCCCTCTTCCCCACCCCTCTTCCCCACCCCTCTTCCCCACCCCTCTTCCCCACCCCTTTTCCCCACCCCTCTTCCCCACCCCTCTTCCCCACCCTCTTCCCCACCCCTCTTCCCTACCCTCTTCCCCACCCCTCTTCCCCACCTCTTGTGACATACTTGTAATTTGATGAGCGTGGATGCCATGCCAATGTCGGCGCTGACGAACACGTTGCAGTCCGTTTCGTTCAGATCGCAAGTGATGAACGCGCGACTGTAAAGCCTCAGGTGAATTCCCTCGGAGCTCTGGCTGAAACTGGCGTAGCCCATCTACAAAACGAAAGCGAAGAATTAAAAAAAACAATTAACTAGAGAAGTGTCCGTTATTCAACAAAGCACTAGCCTGTTTTGACAAGACCCTGTTAAATGCTGTGAGGTTCAGGGCAGAAAGGCATGAGACTTGTAAAAATGTTGGAGTTTTGGAGAATGCACAGGCATTTATTCGTGGGTGAGCTCAGGGCTGGTCACAGCACAGTTCCTGGTCAACTGTACATGTAAGTGTCAATGTACACCCTGTGGGTCCCTACTCAAACACAGCCCAACACACAGAACCAATGTCTAGTCATCACAGCCCTGATCCAGAACACTGAACAATGCATAGACCCATCTGAACCAAGTCAATCAAACTTCAACAGTTGGAGTTTGGTAGGTTTAGTACTGTTAGGTTCAGTACCAATAATTACTGAGCCTGTGTGCAGTTGTTCAAGTTAGTTAGGTTTGGTATGCTTTCTAGTGCGAGAGCCTAGGGGGTTAGGGTTAACTACTGAACCTGTGTGCAGTTGTTGAAGTTTGTTAGGTTTGGTGCGCTTTCTAGTGCGAGAGCCTAGGGGGTTAGGGTTAACTACTGGACCTGTGTGCAGTTGTTGAAGTTTGTTAGGTTTGGTATGCTTTCTAGTGCGAGAGCCTAGGGGGTTAGGGTTAACTACTGAACCTGTGTGCAGTTGTTGAAGTTTGTTAGGTTTGGTATGCTTTCTAGTGCGAGAGCCTAGGGGGTTAGGGTTAACTACTGGACATGTGTGCAGTTGTTGAAGTTTGTTAGGTTTGGTATGCTTTCTAGTGAGAGAGCCTAGGGGGTTAGGGTTAACTATTAGTTTTTGCTGTCAACCGCAAGCATGATCCCATACCCTTGATGCATTCGCTACACTGGTTACCAATACAACAAAGAATAATGTTCAAGCATTTATTATTTGTCTACAAATCCTTTTATAACCTTGCTCCAGTCTATTTATCAGACTGCTTGTTAAAATATGTTCCAAGAAGAAATAATCTGAGATCTGGAGATGATATCCTACGACTTGAATATCCTAGAACAAGAGTACAAGCCGGTGATAGAACTTTCACTGTATGTGCCTCCCGTGCATGGAACAATCTCCCGATCTCAGTTAGATCTTCTACCTCTGTAAATAACTTCAAAAAATCTTTGAAAACGCATCTTTTTGTATAATTTTCCTACCTTTGTATTATTCTGCAATCATTGTTTCAATTGTTAGTTTTAATGTAACTATTTTATTGTAAGTATATCTAAGTAACATTTTATAATTGTACGCGCTTTGAGCCTTTTGGGAAAAGCGCATTATAAATATTAATGTAATGTAATGTAATGTAATGTAATGTGTGCAGTTGTTGAAGTTTGTTAGGTTTGGTATGCTTTCTAGTACAATAGAACGATGCACATAAAATTGTATTTTTGTTCTACTTTATTCTTCAAAATAAATATTTCTGTGAATGAAACCTGAAACTGTAGGTATTAAAAATGTCATTCATGACAAAAAATGTAAATCCCATTTTGACAAAATGTTTACCCTCTCAACTTTGAGTAGGCCATTACATGATAATGCACAGCGCGACTTAATACCCTTTATTGCAGAGCCGGTCACATATTTCAGGTCATTCCAGCCAGTAAGCAGTTTGCAGCAGTATTAATCTTATTCAATCTAATTCTTATGTTTTAATATTTTTTTTTATGTAGCCCACACCTTTGAGTGGCCCTTCGGCCTTGTGATGGGCGATTTCCATTTAAAAAAACAAAATATATAAAGTAAAACTTGTACAAATCCTATGCAGGAGTCTAAACAAAAACAAGGTTATTTTGACAATTACCCCTAACCCCCTAGGCTCTCGCACTAGAAAGCACACCAAACCTAACAAACTTCAACAACTGCACACATGCAGGTTCAGTAGTTATTGGTTTTAAGATTACATTTTGTCAAACAGTCGCCAATGCATTGTAAAGTTACAAGTCAAAAAGAATAAAAATTCTCGTACGATGACACGAACGCTTGTCACTACTGGCAATAGACAAGTATCTTCAGAGATTAGTATCAGTAATTGTAAACACTATTTAGATCGAGCTGTTTAAATTGGAGATGGTATCTGATGAATACAAATAAGTTAATATCCTACGTGATTCAAAGTCTAACGACCACCCTTAGCAACACAACATGGGGTGATAACACTAAGAGAAAATATCTCGGAAGCGTAAAGTGACTTTTCTAGCTAACGAATGTGTAAATTTGCTGGCTAGCGTTAATTGCGAGACAAAAATGAGACACAACTGTGAAAAAAAATGAAAAGAACCAAATGGGAATATTTTTATTTTTTCAGATTTAATGATATTTTGTATTATTGATATATCCACAAACCATATTTTGAAGAGATATTATGAAAACATGGAATAAAAGTGTTTTACGGAAATACACCTATGAAACAACTTTCATTTACACAACTACGCGGTTGTTACACCCCAACTACAGCCAAGGTCCCAACTATAGTTGGGCCAGTCTCGACGTTACAAATAAAATCTAGATAAATATTGTAAAGGAATTACCACTTTAAATTAAAACAAGTAAAAACAATAAAATTTAAGGATGATTAAATTATATTAATAAGAAGAGTAAATACAATGTCAATGACAAAACTACAAGTTTTTAAAATATTTATCAATTTTTACAAATTATCAAAGGCAAAAAAAGCTGACGTAAAACAAATGTAGGCTCCATGCATGGGTGAGCTACCGGTAAGTAAACGAACACACCCCGGCCCCAGTGCCCCATTCTCACCATATTTACACCCAACGCGGGACCGGTGACATCCGAGATTCCAACTCCGACTTTGAAAGCTGGAGTCGCTGTCGAAACCGCAGCAAAAAGCAGGATAAAGGTTAGAGAAACAGCTGCCCGTCTCCACCACATCGTGGAGAAATAAGTAGAACTGTCAATGTTGAGAGAAATCACACACCAGCAAAACCTAAACTGTAATGAAATGACTAGTGCCGTCCCACTCCCAGCATTGGTTGACCGCCGATATCGCGGTTTCGAGTCAGTGCAGTGCAGTGTAAGTCAACTCGACCGTCAAGACAACTCGACCGTCGGGACAACTCGACCGTCAAGACAACTCGACCGTCGGGTCAACTCGACCGTACCCTGGTTTATTTTTATTTTTTGACACTGTATAGCTTGTATAGCGCCACCAACGACAGCATTTGCAGCCTCTGCCACACCCAGACGTCTTTAACAACGACGGATATGTTTTACAAGCTTACAGTGGTGGGAGCTGACTACAGTTGACATGTGGGCACATTCATAAAATTGAAAAAATGGCGGCAACCGCCACCATGCAAGCTGTGAAGACGAATACAATTACTTTGAAGGGGTCTTGCGAAAAAGTGTCTGAGTTTTTCTGTAAGTTTTTAGCTAGTTCCAATACAATAGAAGGGATTTTCATGTTTAATTCCTGCTCGCGGCACTAACTTTTCTGTAAATTAAAGGTCGACCAAAGCATGATTATGAAATATCAATATCAATGAACTTGACACATCACTTGTCTTGTCGTTAACTTTCGTTGGTGTTTTTTTTGTTATTTCAAAACTTGTTAACCACAAGATTTTGCTCACTCATCAATCATTTCAGTATTCGGCATCAACAGTTTGCTGTACCAGCGAGGCATCTATCCTGCCGAAACATTTACCAGAAAACAGAAGTACGGTCTGACGTTATTTGAATCCACGGAGAATGCGCTTCAAGATTATCTATCTAATGTGCTGAAACAACTCAATGGTAGGTATATATGAGGGGTTCTGGCAAAATGACATCCTGGGTCGGGAGACCACCAACATAGGGCAAGGATAGCTCAGTTGGTAGAGCGCCGGTCCAGTATTCCGGAGGTCGCAGGTCCAAGTCCCGCTTTACCAATTTCTTTGTTCACCTTGACGTGTATGTTGTATTGTTGTTGTTTTTTTCCCAGAATGGTTGAACAAGAAGACAGTTCAAAAAGTTGTTGTGGTCGTAACGGAAGTCGATTCGGGCGAGGTGCAAGAAAGATGGCAGTTTGACGTCGAATGCGACAAAACGGTGACCCACGAAAGGCAAGTTGTACCATCAATAACTGAATGCAAGTCAAAAAGAACACTTTCTTATTTTGTCTTGGTGATTGTCAAATCAAATGTGTGTACATTTATTTATTTATTTTTATTTTTTTATTTTTTATTTTTTTTATTTTCGTTTTCTTTATTGATATTTAGCCAACCAAGTAAAAAGACGGATGACGAAATTAATAAAGAAATCCGAGCGGTGATCACCCAAATCACGGCCACGGTGACTTTCCTGCCACTCTTAGCCAATCCATGTAAGTAGAAAATGCGGTGCGCAATGGACCCACCGTTAGGCTCCGCCCACTATGCACATTTATCTGGATTCATCTATAGACAACATGCGAGATAAGTGGTAGGGGGAGGGAAGAACACCTGATGATCAACCTGTCACATTTGACTTATGTACTGTGACCTCTCACCCTTGACCTCTACCCAGGTACCTTCAACATCCTGATCTATACCAACAAGGACATGGCCATGCCGGAACAATGGGAGGAGTCCGGCCCGTCGCTTATCGCCAACTCCCAGGAAGTCAAACTGCGAAGCTTCACGACGTCTATACACAAGGTCGAGGCCGCGGTCTCGTACAAGGACGACGGAACGTAGACAGTGCCCCCCCTACCCCTTTCCCACCCCCACTACCCCTTCCCAGCCCCCCGCTCCACTTCCATTTTCCTTGCCTTCCACCGCTGTGACCCGGGTTAGATTCCTTCCCGGGAGTCAGGTTGGCGCAGCGGTTCTTTCCTAGCCTTCCACCGATGTGACCCGGGTTGGATTCCTGCCTGGGATTCTGGTTGACGTAGCGGTTCTTTCCTCGCCTTCCACCGCTGTGACCCGGGTTAGATTCCTGCCTGGGAGTCAGGTTGGCGCAGCGGTTTTTTCCTAGCCTTCCACCGCTGTGACCCGGGTTGGATTCCTGCCGGGGAGTCAAATTGGCACAGCGGTTCTTTACTCGCCTTCCACCGCCGTGACCCGGGTTGTATTTCTGCCTGGGAGTCAGGTTGGCGTAGCGGTTCTTTCCTCGCCTTCCACCGCTGTGACCCGGGTTGGATTCCTGCCTGGGAGTCAGGTTGGCGTAGCGGTTCTTTCCTCGCCTTCCACCGCTGTGACCCGCGTTGGATTCCTGCCTGGGAGTCAGGTTGGCGCAGCGGTTCTTTCCTTGCCTTCCACCGCTGTGACCCGGGTTAGATTCCTGCCCGGGAGTCAGGTTGGCGTAGCGGTTCTTTCCTTGCCTTCCACCGCTGTGACCCGGGTTCGAATCCCGCCTGGGCCATTATGTGGATTGGGTTTTCAGTCCCTGCCTGATTCCGTGGGTTTTCTCCCAGGATATTCTTCTGGGGGTTTTTCTCCCACCTTTAAAACTGTACCTTTCTTGTCATTGTCTTCTTACTGTGAGTTTGAGAAATCCTAGGTTCGAGGGATCCTAGGTTTGAGAGATCCTTAGTTTCATTACCAGAAGGAATTAATATAAAATATAATCACGCCCTACAATTCCTAGTCAAATATTAAAAGCAGTATTGCTTTTTTTGGTTTTTTTGATGGGCTTGCAACATTTCCTCTTTGCTGGCCATTATTGCATCATTCGACTGAGACACTTTTCCAACATAGGCCTACAAACTGCAATATCCTGTCACATGATGCAATATCGGGTAATGCGAGTTTGCTGTGATAAATTGTGCATCAGTACAACCACAGATGTGAAAATACTAAAAGTTACAAACTTTCACTATTGAATTAATACTTCCGATTCTCTGGGGAAAAGCGCAATAGAGTGCCTTAGATTCAACAACCTCTTCCCCCCCCCCCCCCCCCCCCTTATTTTATCTATGATTGTAAAACTTCGGACAGATCAGTTAAAGGTAGGATATACACCATTTGCAGATATCGAATATTTTTACTACCGAATTATTAAGAAATATCTTACTTATTTGAAAGTAAATAATGATTGTAGGCATCCAGCAAAATGATTGCGCTAGATATCCGTTAATTGTTACGAAAAATAAAATGTTATAAAAGAAATCAATTAAGCAATTACCAATGGTGTATCCTACCTTTACATCCACCCATTCCTGATAATTCAAGCAATTACCAATGGTGTATCCTACCTTTACATTCACCTATTGCTGATAATTCAAGCAATTACCAATGGCGTATCCTACCTTTACATCCACCCATTCCTGATAATTCAAGCAATTACCAATGGTGTATCCTACCTTTACATCCACCTATTCCTGATAATTCAAGCAATTACCAATGGCGTATCCTACCTTTACATCCACCCATTCCTGATAATTCAAGCAATTACCAATGGTGTATCCTACCTTTACATCCACCCATTCCTGATAATTCCAGCAATTACCAATGGTGTATCCTTACTTTAAATGCCATTGGTTATGTAAAGAGTTTATAACATATTTTGTAAAAATTTAAATTAAAAAAATTACCAATGCATGATAAATGTAAAAATCAAGCTAGCTTTTAGTTGATCACAAATTAGTTAAGTAAATTATTTAGTATGTTTTGATTTAGTTTTGAGTAAAAGTGCGGTTTAGTTTTTGTTGTCAAAATTGCGTATTTATGGTGTAACTTGGCCAGTTTTTTTGCAGTATTGCGTCACAAAAATATATACATGTATTAATATTTGCCAACACTTCTTGTTATTAAAAGTAAGCATAATTTGTTTTTAAATGTTTTTGTTTCCTTTCTTGCGACACAATATTGCTTAATCTATGCAATATTTACTTATACACAATTTTCTTTTTTAACCGACCAATCAGTCAACAGCTCAGTTTGCATTTCTGCACTAAAATTATTTCACAATTTCTAAAGTCTACTCTGATTGGCTGGCTCGCATGATAACACATTTTCATTGCACAAAGCGCTTGCGGGCTCGATCCAAACAACGACTAGCATTAATACACATCACGGCCCATTAAAAAAATACCTTGACCAATGGATGGAGAATCTTTCTAGAAGAAAAATGATGCAAAGATATCTCAATTTGGGCCAGTAGTTTTAGCTCCAGACCCTGTTTTGTGAAGTGAAGTCGGGGGTCCTTTCGCATCGAGAAATAACAACCGCGTCGACGAATTTAACACGACACAGTTTAGGGGAAAATGAACACTGACAAAATAGGGTTTGGAGCTAAAACTACTGGCCCAAATAAATTATGATATCTTGGTAACATTTTTTCTTTTCTAGAAAGACTCGCCATCTATTGGTGTAGGTAGTTTTGGTCCGAGGGTAGTGGAAGTATGATCGTCTATTGAGATATGTTTGTCTGGGTTTGTTTGTTAAAAAAAAGTAATTCTGACAATAAGGGTCAAGCTAACCTTGATCGAGTTCCTCCATCAATGTATCAATGAGCAACATTGTTTAGAAAATTGTATGTGAGAACCTTTTGGGACAGTTCATAGTCAGATATGACTCGGGGGAAATCTAACTGTTTGGAAACATGTGATACGTACAATTATGTTTATCAATTGGTAATATTTTATTCAATACTGAACGATTTCACTGGAGAGCATTTTGCTCCGACTTTTATGGTAAAACATGATTAATAATAGCCATAAAATCGACATCTTTGTCACACTAACCCTTATTGTCAAGAATTGACTTTTTTCTGGGACACGTTGAATTTGTTATTGTAATCCTCCATTTTGTTTTAATGAGATTTGAATTTGAAAAAGCAATAAGATTAAAGTTATTTGCGTTAGCACCATGAGAAAATATGTTGTTGGTTTTTTTCGACTATTAACCCTAACTCCCTACACAACAAAGGAAGTTGGAGGATTTTGAAGGAATTGTATTGTTCAATAACAATGGTGAGGGAGTTAGGGTATTGGAACATCAGAAATCGTTTTGTCGCGGTTGTTCTTCATGAAAGATCGATGTCTGAAAATGACAGAATAAAACGAGATTGACTTGGATTGTTGGAACAAAATTTACTCTTAAGTAAAGTGCCAGCGATCTTGCCTTTTTTTCTGCGCATTTTTCGACTTCACCGGAGGTAGATGCTGTCCTGACCATACAAGCCCCATTCGCCACCGACAAAGCTCACTTCAAAACCCTCGACCAAACCTTCCGAGACCCAAGTAGTGTTGCCGTTGGATTTCTTAAACTCACTAGACCTAGTCAAAAACCACAACAAAATGGTAATTGTTGTTGGCCAAATTGTGAGTTTAAGAAGCCCTCGTGCAAACACGATGTAATATTCCAAAGAGCCACCACAATATCGTCTCTGCCGAGGAAAGTTTACAAAACTAGTCCCAGGGATCAGAAAGACGCGACCGTGGTGGCCCTCGGAGTTCGTCGGCACCGCCGAACCTCTGGGCACCGGGTGACCGGTGACTGCGAGGCCGCTACCGGCGGCACCTTCCCCCGTGGGCCGGTTGGTTGATCCCTACAGTAGAAACTGCAGAGGGTTACGATGTAAGCGTTGTCCGTGGATGGGGTTTGGAAAGCCACGACAGCACCTGCTTCCAGTCCGTCATGGCGGCTCGAAAACCGTCAAACTACGGCAGAAACAGGCGGCCCGATCGCTAGCACTTAATGGCTGTCCGATGGGGAGTGGCGCATCAACGCGCGGTATTTATACAGAAATTGTTCCGCTGGTGCTCAATAATCCTCGTGTATACAATTCAAGCGATCTTGCCCGTTCTCCGAGTACCAGGGAGAAGCGGACCTTGTTTTTTACAGCTATAAATAGCAACCCACAAAAATAAAAATGACGTAATTGCATGCAATGCCAGTTATTTCAAGTCTAGACTTGTTTATCAGTCGATGAAGGGCGCAAACAAAATACACCGGCGCACTGAATTAATTGAATTATAATTGATCCATTTGTATGAGCTGTCGCAAGAACATAAATTAAGCCATGGGCATCATTTTAATAACAACACATTTTACCAACAAGTGCGCAAGTTTAAAAAAAGTCAAGACAAATGCAGCGCGCGGATACGCACGCACATTTGCGCTGTTTGCGCTCATTTGCTAACCATTCGTTTTTGTTTGGGGCGTATCGGCTTCGGTAACGCACTGTATAGAATACAAACGCAGATATAGCCGTACAAAAGCCGTACAAAATGTTGAGGTTTCTGTAGGTTTGTGCACAAACATGGATGCGCCCAGCTCGGCGCATCACTTTGTACATCTAGAGCTCTATGGTTTGAACAAAAAACGTGAAATGTACAGTACAATAGTTCCCCTTTTCACGTACTACTAGAAAACATGATAATGGGGCCTATTACGATTTACTTTGCACGTTTTTTGTTCCAACAAACGTCCGTGGGCCGCAAAGTGTTGTACATTGTACAATGTACCATCATGGCTGTACACGACAGACTCGCCATCTAACAGTCGTCTTGTTTCGGCATCTGTGACGCTAGACCGACTTGGTTTCGAGTCTATAACGCACATAACCTTCAGTCACACGTGCATCCACTTTATAAGTGCGTCATTGCAGTTTAGTCATGGAGCCGCCGGACCTGGCAAATTAATGTGGTTGTGCAACATTAACAACACCCACAACATTTTATGTACATGTATATTAAAGGTTTGACTACTTACATGCACAGCGCGGTAGAATAGAACCTCTAATCATGGAGGAAACCTTCTTATTCCTCCATGCTAATAGACCAGAGGCCAATTTCATAAAACGTGTAAGCACCAAAATTTGCTTAGCATGAAAATTCTTCCTTGCAAAAAACAGGGTTACAAACCAACATTTCCGTTGATGTTTATTGTTTGTAAATGGTATTCAGCTGTTTTTTGCTTTGAATGAAAAGCACGTGGAGTTTTGGCCGATAAGCTGTTTTTACTGAGCAAGACTTTTTTGTGCTAAGCAAATTTGTGTGCTTACATGTTAGGCTGTAAATGAGCTAGGTATCACCTGGAAGGAGAATTTAACTCATGTGATTTTTCTAGACCAGAATTTCATGATGAATGAGAATATCGTGGCTTAAAAACCCAAATCCTGAACGCACTCCCCGAAAAGGGGGGTTCTTTCCGAGGGGGGGGTCCATTTTTTAAGGGAAAAAATACCATAAGTTACATTTAAACACAAATAGGATAAAACAAACTGTTATTAACCTCAAAATTTAAACCCAGTTAGTTAATTCAGCCTTGTACACGTGTGTTTCGTGTGGTAACAATGTAGGGGTGGGGGAGTAGTAAGGGGTCTCTAAAAGACCCCTAGTTTGTGGACAATAAGTAGCAAAAATTATAATTTCTGATTTAAAAAAAAGTAAGTATGCTTCCCTATGGCGATATTAAATATCAAAAATTTAGTATTTGGTCCATTTTGATTATATTTATGCCAAAGATTTTGACCGACGCGGGGGGGGGGGGGGTTATAGGTAACGCGCCCTCTTCTGGCGCTTCACGATACCAAATCATAAGCACCTTATCGGCAGGGCGCCCTCTCAAATCAAAACCCTCTATTACAGCACCGAGAACACCATTAGGATACACCATTGGCAATAACAAGTGCGCCCTCAATGGCATACATTATTGTTACGTCTTAATCATTGCGCGCGCTGTCACATGGTCAGTATATAGCACTAACAAATTAAATTTGACCAAATTTGACAACAAAAACACTGCCTGTCGAGCTTCACCAGAGTTATGCTCAATTATAAGCTCAACGTTTACGAGTCCCAGTGCTCTCACCTAGCTAGCTCCCCTCCCCGAAACCCACCGGGCACCCTCCATTTTTTATCTTCTAAACTGCATGCACCAACTTCCTTTGCATTTGATGCCAATTTTACTCTGTTTCTCCAAACAACATTTGCTCCATAAAAAGTCTGGGGCCTCGTTTCCCGCCTTAAAACCAAAATGATGAATGGGGTTTATTTTGCGAGCATCGAGTGCCTCTTCCGTTCCAGGCCGAACTCGCCCGACTCCAACAAATTGCATTAGACCGGTCCTCCCACCACCGGCCCGAGTGACACTCGTGGCCCGCCATCCGTTTGCTGTTAAAATAATTACCGAAAGAATAATCGGCGGAAATTTTTTACTCCAAATTTTCCTCAAATGGCACACGACGGCAGTATCTGAATGGCAGTATCAAAAACTATAAACATGTAGTTGAAATTGTTCATCAATATAAAATGAGCGAGTCGTTAGTTTCAAAGCTTTAACTTCACTTTACAACCATTAACAACCATGCACACCCTATGTACAACCACTTACAACCGTGCATACCCTATGCACACACAAAACTCCATACAAAAAACTCCATACACATTTTAGGGCCGACCATAATTTATACAGATTGACTTGCAAGTCAAGTTATAGGGCTTTAAGTTTCCTTAAAAAAAAAAAAAAAGTAACAAAATTAAATAGCGAAAAAATGAAAAATAAAAACAAAAGTTGAGTAACCAAGTCAAATTAAAAGTTTTTTATTGTTAATACTATAATAGCCAGATTCAAATAACTATGTATATACACAAAACTCCATACACATTTGGTCAATAAATTCATCCACGTTTACTTCCGCGTCAGTTTAATGGGCTTTATTTTTCCTTCGTACAAAATCCACCAAAACCACAAAGTAGAAACGGGAAAGAAAAAAAAAAGTAAAAAAGAAAAAATATATAAAAAATAATACTGAGGATTCGAACCCACAACCATTGGACATGGAGGCTGGTACATTATCCATCAGAGTACCGCATATCGTTAACTTAATCCAATGAACTCCGTCTGATATCTACACACTACCAGAGTCATGAAAAGCTGCCGTGTATACACACAATTCGATACACATTTTAGGTCCATAAATTCATCCACATTTACTTTCGCGTCAGTTTAATGGGCTTTATTTTTCCTTCGTACAAAATCCACCAAAACCACAAAGTAGAAACGGGAAAGAAAAAAAAAAGTAAAAAAGAAAAAATATATAAAAAATAATACTGAGGATTCGAACCCACAACCATTGGACATGGAGGCTGGTACATTATCCATCAGAGTACCGCATATCGTTAACTTAATCCAATGAACTCCGTCTGATATCTACACACTACCAGAGTCATGAAAAGCTGCCGTGTATACACACAATTCGATACACATTTTAGGTCCATAAATTCATCCACATTTACTTTCGCGTCAGTTTAATGGGCTTTATTTTTCCTTCGTACAAAATCCACCAAAACCACAAAGTAGAAACGGGAAAGAAAAAAAAAAGTAAAAAAGAAAAAATATATAAAAAATAATACTGAGGATTCGAACCCACAACCATTGGACATGGAGGCTGGTACATTATCCATCAGAGTACCGCATATCGTTAACTTAATCCAATGAACTCCGTCTGATATCTACACACTACCAGAGTCATGAAAAGCTGCCGTGTATACACACAATTCGATACACATTTTAGGTCCATAAATTCATCCACATTTACTTTCGCGTCAGTTTAATGGGCTTTATTTTTCCTTCGTACAAAATCCACCAAAACCACAAAGTAGAAACGGGAAAGAAAAAAAAAAGTAAAAAAGAAAAAATATATAAAAAATAATACTGAGGATTCGAACCCACAACCATTGGACATGGAGGCTGGTACATTATCCATCAGAGTACCGCATATCGTTAACTTAATCCAATGAACTCCGTCTGATATCTACACACTACCAGAGTCATGAAAAGCTGCCGTGTATACACACAATTCGATACACATTTTAGGTCCATAAATTCATCCACATTTACTTTCGCGTCAGTTTAATGGGCTTTATTTTCCCTTCGTACAAAATCCACCAAAACCACGAAGAAGAAAAGAAAAATAACAAAAAAGTAAAGAAAAACAATTACGGAGGATTCGAACCCACAACCCTCGAACAAGGAGGCTGGTACATTATCCATCAGAGTACAGCATGTCGTTAACTTAATCCAATGAACTCCGTCTGATATCGAGAACAATATGCAAGTGCGCCCTCAATATCATACATTATTGTTACGGCTTAATCATTGCGCGCGCTGTCACATGGTCAGTATATAGCACTAACAAATTAAATTTGACCAAATTTGACAACAAAAACACTGCCTGTCGAGCTTCACCAGAGTTATGCTCAATCATAAGCTCAACGTTTACGAGTCCCAGTGCTCTCACCTAGCTAGCTCCCCTCCCCGGAACCCACCCTGCACCCTCCATTTTTATCTTCTAAACTGCATGCACCAACTTCCTTTGCATTTGATGCCAATTTTACTCTGTTTCTCCAAACAACATTTGCTCCATTAAAAGTCTGGGGCCTCGTTTCCCGCCTTAAAACCAAAATGATGAATAGGGTTTATTTTTCGAGCATCGAGTGCCTCTTCCGTTCCAGACCGAACTCGCCCGACTCCAACAAATTGCATTAGACCGGTCCTGCCACCACCGGCCCGAGTGACACTCGTGGCCCGCCATCCGTTTGCTGTTAAAATAATTACCGAAAGAATTATCGGCAACAGGTTTTTACTCCAAATTTTCCTCAAATGGCACACGACGGCAGTATCTGAATGGCAGTACATGTATCAAAAACTATAAACATGTAGTTGAAATTGTTCATCAATATAAATTGAGCGAGTCATTAGTTTCAAAACTTTAACTTCACTTTACAACCATTAACAACCATGCACACCCTATGTACAACCACTTACAACCGTGCACACCCTATGCACACACAAAACTCCATACAAAAAAACTCCATTCACATTTTAGGGCCGACCATAATTTATACAGATTGACTTGCAAGTCAAGTTCTAGGGCTTTATGTTTCCTTTAAAAAAAATAGAAAGTAAAAAAATAAAATAGCGAAAAAATGAAAAATAAAAACAAAAGTTGAGTAACCAAATTAAATTAAAAGTTATTTATTGTTAATACTATAATAGCCAGATTCAAATAACTATGTATATACACAAAACTCCATACACATTTGGTCAATAAATTCATCCACGTTTACTTCCGCGTCAGTTTAATGGGCTTTATTTTTCCTTCGTACAAAATCCACCAAAACCACAAAGTAGAAACGGGAAAGAAAAAAAAAAGTAAAAAAGAAAAAATATATAAAAAATAATACTGAGGATTCGAACCCACAACCATTGGACATGGAGGCTGGTACATTATCCATCAGAGTACCGCATATCGTTAACTTAATCCAATGAACTCCGTCTGATATCTACACACTACCAGAGTCATGAAAAGCTGCCGTGTATACACACAATTCGATACACATTTTAGGTCCATAAATTCATCCACATTTACTTTCGCGTCAGTTTAATGGGCTTTATTTTTCCTTCGTACAAAATCCACCAAAACCACAAAGTAGAAACGGGAAAGAAAAAAAAAAGTAAAAAAGAAAAAATATATAAAAAATAATACTGAGGATTCGAACCCACAACCATTGGACATGGAGGCTGGTACATTATCCATCAGAGTACCGCATATCGTTAACTTAATCCAATGAACTCCGTCTGATATCTACACACTACCAGAGTCATGAAAAGCTGCCGTGTATACACACAATTCGATACACATTTTAGGTCCATAAATTCATCCACATTTACTTTCGCGTCAGTTTAATGGGCTTTATTTTTCCTTCGTACAAAATCCACCAAAACCACAAAGTAGAAACGGGAAAGAAAAAAAAAAGTAAAAAAGAAAAAATATATAAAAAATAATACTGAGGATTCGAACCCACAACCATTGGACATGGAGGCTGGTACATTATCCATCAGAGTACCGCATATCGTTAACTTAATCCAATGAACTCCGTCTGATATCTACACACTACCAGAGTCATGGAAAGCTGCCGTATATACACACAATTCGATACACATTTAGGTCCATAAATTCATCCACATTTTACTTCCGCGTCAGTTTAATGGGCTTTATTTTCCCTTCGTACAAAATCCACCAAAACCACAAAGTAGAAAAGAAAAATAACAAAAAAGTAAAGAAAAAAAAGTACGGAGGATTCGAACCCACAACCCTTGGACAAGGAGGCTGGTACATTATCCATCAGAGTACCGCGTATCGTTAACTTAATCCAATGAACTCCGTCTGATATCTACACACTACCAGAGTCATGAAAAGCTGCCGTATATACACAAAACTCCATATACATTTAGGTCCATAAATTCATCCACGTTTACTTTCGCGTCAGTTTAATGGGCTTTATTTTTCCTTCGTACAAAATCCACCAAAACCACAAAGTAGAAACGGGAAAGAAAAACAAAAAAGAAAAAAAAAATATCAAAAAAATACTGAGGATTCGAACCCACAACCATTGGACATGGAGGCTGGTACATTATCCATCAGAGTACCGCATATCGTTAACTTAATCCAATGAACTCCGTCTGATATCTACACACTTCCAGATTCAATAAAAGTTGCCGAATTGTAGAACCATTTACAACCACAATCGTGAAAAGCTGCCGTATATACACAAAACTCCATACACATTTAGTTCCATAAATTCATCCACATTTACTTCCGCGTCAGTTTATTGGGCTTTATTTTCCCTGGTACATTATCCACCAAAACCACGAAGTAGAAAAGAAAAATAACAAAAAAGTAAAGAAAAACAAATTACGGAGGATTCGAACCCACAACTCTTGGACAAGGAGGCTGGTAAATTATCCATCAGAGTACCGCATATCGTTAACTTAATCCAATGAACTCCGTCTGATATCTACACACTACCAGAGTCATGAAAAGCTGCCGTATATACACAAAACTCCATACACATTCTAGGTCCATAAATTCATCCACATTTACTTTCGCGTCAGTTTAATGGGCTTTATTTTCCCTTCGTACAAAATCCACCAAAACCACGAAGTAGAAAAAGAAAATAGCAAAAAAGGAAAGAAAAAAACATACTGAGGATTTGAACCCACAACCCTTGGATAAGGAGGCTAGTACATTATCCATCAGAGTACAGCATGACGTTAACTTAATCCAATGAACTCCGTCTAATATCGATAACAATATGCAAGTGCGCCCTCAATATCATACATTATTGTTACGGCTTAATCATTGCGCGCGCTGTCACATGGTCAGTAAATAGCACTAACAAATTAAATTTGACAAAATTTGACAACAAAAACACTGCCTGTCGAGCTTCACCAGAGTTATGCTCAATCATAAGCTCAACGTTTACGAGTCCCAGTGCTCTCACCTAGCTAGCTCCCCTCCCCGGAACCCACCCTGCACCCTCCCTTTTTATCTTCTAAACTGCATGCACCAACTTCCTTTGCATTTGATGCCAATTTTACTCTGTTTCTCCAAACAACATTTGCTCCATTAAAAGTCTGGGGCCTCGTTTCCCGCCTTAAAACCAAAATGATGAATGGGGTTTATTTTGCGAGCATCGAGTGCCTCTTCCGTTCCAGACCGAACTCGCCCGACTCCAACAAATTGCATTAGACCGGTCCTGCCACCACCGGCCCGAGTGACACTCGTGGCCCGCCATCCGTTTGCTGTTAAAATAATTACCGAAAGAATTATCGGCGGAAATTTTTTACTCCAAATTTTCCTCAAATGGCACTAGACGGCAGTATCTAAATGGCAGTATCAAAAACTATAAACATGTAGTTGAAATTGTTCATCACTATAAATTGAGCGAGTCATTAGTTTCAAAACTTTAACTTCACTTCACAACAATTTTTACAATTATGCACACCCTATGTATTTACCATATCATTATAAAGTGCAACCACGGCTTACAATTATGCACACCCTATGCACACACAAAACTCCATACAAAAAAACTCCATACATATTTTAGGGGCGACCATAATTTATACAGATTGACTTGCAAGTCAAGTTCTAGGGCTTTATGTTTCCTTTAAAAAAAATAGAAAGTAAAAAAATTAAATAGCGAAAAAGTGAAAAATAAAAACAAAAGTTGAGTAACCAAGTCAAATTAAAAGTTTTTTATTGTTAATACTATAATAGCCAGATTCAAATTTGTGGACAATAAGTAGCATAAATGATCATTTCTGCCTTAAAAAAACGTAAGTATGCTTCCCTACGGCGATATTAAATATCAAACATTTAGTATTTGGTAAAAAAATAGAAAGTAAAAAAATAAAATAGCGAAAAAGTGAAAAATAAAAACTTCATACATTTAGCTCCATAAATTCATCCACATTTACTTTCGCGTCAGTTTATTGGGCTTTATTTTCCCTTCGTACAAAATCCACCAAAACCACAAAGTAGAAAAGGAAAATAACAAAAAAGTAAAGAAAAAAAACGTACGGAGGATTCGAACCCACAACCCTTGGACAAGGAGGCTGGTACATTATCCATCAGAGTACCGCATATCGTTAACTTAATCCAATGAACTCCGTCTGATATCTACACACTACCAGAGTCATGAAAAGCTGCCGTATATATACACAAAATTCCATACACATTTTTAGGTCCATAAATTCATCCACATTTACTTTCGCGTCAGTTTAATGGGCTTTATTTTTCCTTCGTACAAAATCCACCAAAACCACAAAGTAGAAACGGGAAAGAAAAAAAAAGTTAAAAAAATATATCAAAAAAAATACAGAGGATTCGAACCCACAATCATTGGACATGGAGGCTGGTCCATTACCCATCAGAGTACCGCATATCGTTAACTTAATCCAATGAACTCCGTCTGATATATACACACTACCAGAGTCATGGAAAGCTGCCGTATATACACACAATTCGATACACATTTTAGGTCCATAAATTCATCCACATTTACTTTCGCGTCAGTTTAATGGGCTTTATTTTCCCTTCGTACAAAATCCACCCAAAAAAAATCAAAAAAAATACTGAGGATTCGAACCCACAACTCTTGGACAAGGAGGCTGGTACATTATCCATCAGAGTACCGCATATCGTTAGCTTAATCCAAAGAACTCCGTCTGATATCTACACACTACAAGAGTCGTGAAAAGCTGCCAATTGTAAAACTATTTACAACCGACTTACAGTAATGTACAACGTATGCAACAAGATTTAACAACCGAACACAAAACTTCATACACATTTAGGTCCATAAATTCATCCACATTTACTTTCGCGTCAGTTTATTGGGCTTTATTTTCCCTTGGTACAAAATCCACCAAAACCACAAAGTAGAAAAGAAAAATAACAAAAAAGTAAAGAAAAAAAACGTACGGAGGATTCGAACCCACAACCCTTGGACAAGGAGGCTGGTACATTATCCATCAGAGTACAGCATATCGTTAACTTAATACAATGAACTCCGTCTGATATCTACACACTACCAGAGTCATGAAAAGCTGCCGTATATACACAAAACTCCATACACATTTTAGGTCCATAAATTCATCCACATTTACTTTCGCGTCAGTTTATTGGGCTTTATTTTTTCCTCGTACAAAATCCACTAAAATAAGAAAATAATAAAAAAGTAAGGAAAAAAACCATACGGAGGATTCGAACCCACAACCATTGGACAAGGAGGCTGGTACATTATCCATCAGAGTACCGCATATCGTTAACTTAATTCAATGAACTCCGTCTGATATCTACACACTACCAGAGTCACGAAAAGCTGCCGTATATACACAAAACTCCATACACATTTTAGGTCCATAAATTCATCCACATTTACTTCCGCGTCAGTTTATTGGGCTTTATTTTCCCTTCGTACAAAATCCACCAAAACCACGAAGTAGAAAAAGAAAATAGCAAAAAAGGAAAGTAAAAAAATACGGAGGATTCGAACCCACAACCATTGGGACAAGGAGGCTGGTACATTAACCATCAGAGTACCGCATATCGTTAACTTAATCCAATGAACTCCGTCTGATATCTACACACTACAAGAGTCATGGAAAGCTGCCGTATGTACACACAATTCCATACACATTTAGCTCCATAAATTCATCCACATTTACTTTCGCGTCAGTTTATTGGGCTTTATTTTTCCCTCGTACAAAATCCACTAAAATAAGAAAATAATAAAAAAGTAAGGAAAAAAACCATACGGAGGATTCGAACCCACAACCATTGGACAAGGAGGCTGGTACATTATCCATCAGAGTACCGCATATCGTTAACTTAATTCAATGAACTCCGTCTGATATCTACACACTTCCAGATTCAATAAAAGTTGCTGAATTGTAGAACTATTTACAACCAGAATCGTGAAAAGCTGCCGTATATACACAAAACTCCATACACATTTTAGGTCCATAAATTTATCCACATTTACTTCCGCGTCAGTTTATTGGGCTTTATTTTCCTTGGTACATTATCCACCAAAACCACAAAGTAGAAAAGAAAAATGACAAAAAAGTAAAGAAAAAAAAACGTACGGAAGATTCGAACCCACATCCTTCGAACCAGGAGGTTGGTACATTATCCATCAGAGTACAGCATATCGTTAACTTAATCCAAAGAACTCCGTCTGATATCTACACACTACCAGAGTCATGAAAAGCTGCCGTATGTACACAAAACTCCATACACATTTAGTTCCATAAATTCATCCACATTTACTTCCGCGTCAGTTTATTGGGCTTTATTTTCCCTGGTACATTATCCACCAAAACCACAAAGTAGAAAAGAAAAATGACAAAAAAGTAAAGGAAAAAACGTACGGAGGATTCGAACCCACAACCTTTGGACAAGGAGGCTGGTACATTATCCATCAGAGTACAGCATATCGTTAACTTAATCCAATGAACTCCGTCTGATATCTACTCACTACCAGATTCATTAAAAGCTGCCAATTGTACAACCATTTACAGCCATTTAAGTTGACTGTAAATTTAAGTTGACAAGCCCAGACAACCTCTTCCGGGGACGTCATTTCAAAGCGCTCTTCAATAAAGGTAAGATTTTTGTATTTAACATAAACAAATAGCTATCATTAAGCCACCTTCTTCTTTCGTATGATGAGCAGCTTAACTTGTTGCTGCATACATCGGTTTGATGACATTAGTAGGAAACAACAGGGTGGGCCGCGTGAAGGTTGTCATCTCCCACCTTGACAGTGAGTGAGGGAAAAACCCCGGCCGTCGGCGACGGGGGAAGGGATTACCTGTCGCGCGCTGCGCGCTGCGCACCGAGGTTATTTTGTGGTCGGTCACGCACCACGAAGCGGAAAGTTGTCCGTCTGCCCTTGCGGGTAAGCCATGGGAAAAACAGCTCGCCGTGACGGCGTGGCTAGCCAAGCAAGTCGCGCTCTGCCGAACCATGGGCATCCAGCGGTGGCGAAGCGATTGAGCTATTGTTTAATCACGCACATGATTGTTTAACCTTAAACAGCCTCCTCTTGATTTTTTTTACTCTAGACAGTTGGTATTTCTGTTGGATTTACAAGGCCTTTTACATTAATTTTTTTTTAGGAAAATGTAAAGATGAATTGAGTGGATTACGAGGTTGTGTATGTCTCTATGCAGAGAATACGAACACGAAATAACGCTCAATTATTAAAGTTAAAAGCGATGAACTTTAGCCATATTTTATAATTTTTATCCTTAGTTTAAAAGTGCAATTGCAACTGTTTAAAAAAGTAACCATCCAAAATACTGCTGAAATACTTACTTGTATAGATATTTATTCTAAACTCCCGGTGAAATTATTAAGTCTGGCATTCTGTCATTTTAAAGAAATTTTTTATTTTTGTAAAGGCCCGTTCCAAATGTGCGTCTCCAAGACGCACTTTTGGACATTTGCGCAAATAGTGCGCGCGCAAGTGTTCGAACGACGCGCGGTGAACGCGTTGGCGCTACTATTGGTAAGTTCAGTGTGTGACACGCAAGTAGCTGCTGCACTCCGCTGGCTAAGAACGCGCCCTGAACGCAGATTGTGGTGGCAATAAGGTGTTTCACGATAATATGCGCCATCTTGTTCACGGGGCAAATTGAACACGCGTTGCTAGACCCGCGCACATTTTAGAATGAACGCATGAAGACTTGGAAGCCCAAAAGTTTTCGATCGAAGTGGCGTACACAGCAACGCGTATAAATTTGCCCCGTGAACAAGATGGCGTATATTACCGTGAAACACCTTATTCTAGATTGATGTATTAGTGACCCGGCAAATTTTGAATTGAAATCAAAGTCTTAGAATAGTTTTCTTGGAATATGCAGCATTCACAGAGCTACGTAACTTTACAAAGTTGTTTGTCAAGCACCTCCCCCCCCCCCCCCCCCCACCCTCCCCAATCGACAGTTTACACATATCCCGTGATGCTCTTGCACTTCCGGTCCAAATAAATCGAATTTCATAATTAAACAAAAGAAACAATCTATATCGAAATCTGTTTTTACTGAAATAAAGAAATTAACAAATTAAGATATCGTTTCCATTTTTTTTTTATCAATCGGCGTTTCGCCACAGCTTTATTAAAATTAAAATGCTCTTTTGGTCAATAAATTAACAATAAATAGCAGATAATAAATATAAAAATCATATAAAAAGATTATCGTTAACAATGTCTGTATCAAATGGTTTTCGTTGTTGGCCAGCTCTTTGCGGTCCCGTCAAATTCAGTTTTTCGCGTCGTCAAATTTCCGTCACTTTTTCAGAAGATGATTGGGCTTGAGAACGGAGATTTGTAAAATTAAAATTTTAGGGTTAAAGGTAGGATACACCATTTGCAGATATCGAAACATTTTACTACCGAATTATTAAGAAATATCTTACTTATTTGGAAGTAAATAATGATTGTAGGCATCCAGCAAAATGATTGCGCTAGATATCCTGTAATTGTTCCGAAAAATTGAATATTATTTTTAACAAAATCACAATCGTCAGATGACGGCGATCGCAAAAAAAACAAGAACAACATAAGAACCACTGCCCGGCGCCGGTTTAAAACGAACGACGTTTTTCTTGCTTTTCTCAGCATCCATGATTGTAAAACTTCGGACAGGTCAGTTAAACGATATTTACTATAAAAATACAACCCCCAAATCCACCCATTCCTGACAAATCAAGCAATTACGAATGGTATATCCTACCTTTTAAGAGGTTTTTGACTATTAAAAAACAATATTGCTATAGTTATTCCGGCCAAATTTTGGAGTGCTAATGAAATAAATACTAAATATTTGGAATGTCGATTTTGTTTGATAAAATATCACCGATTCTTTGTCGTTGAAGTTTAGCAATATCGATGTGAATAATTATATTTACAAATAATTTATTATCGAAATATTTCTCTCTATGTACAATGAGTTATTGTATTAACAGCATTCAAAATAATATTTGGGAAAATAATATTAATAAGGCGTTCATTTCCACAAAATCGGAAGGCTGTTGTTCAAATACAAAATTGCCCATTTGCAAATAGTTGTTAAATGCATTATTGCTCATTTTAAGAATAATTGTATTGCTTATGACACGTGCTCAAATTTGAGCACAAACAATTGCTTGGTCGTAGTGTTCTTTCAAGCAGTTTCAATGCTGACGACCCTTAGCTGGCAGTCATTCTAGTTAGTGGTGCTTTGTAAACGGCTCGTTCAGAGGCTACTTGTTATTGCTTCTTTAAATTATTATTAACCAGTTCAAATATCTTGGTCGTAGTGTTCTTTCCAGCAGTTTCAATGCTGACGACCATTAGCTGGCAGCTATTCTGGTTAGTGGTGTTTTGTAAACGGCTCGTTCAGAGGCTACTTGTTATTGCTTCTTAAAGTTATTATTAACCAGTTCAAATAGCTTGGTCATAGTTTTCTTTCCAGCAGTTTTAATGCTGATGAACATTAGTTGGCAGTGTTTCTGGTTAGTGGTGTTTGTGTAAACGGCTCGTCGAGAGGTTACTGAGGGGTAGTGCCGTTTCTTTCAGATTGTGAAGAGGAACGTATCAGCATATTGGGTAGCTGGGGGTGTGTTGATGGGGGTCATGCAGCACGAATTGGACTCAATCGTGGTGGAGTTATCTGCTAATGAACACCAGTGCGAGGACTGGCCGAACGGAGGCATGGTGAAGTCCGGTACGGCAGGGTGGTGGTTTGACATCAAGGTTGTACCACCACCGGGGATGAGAGGGGGTTGGTGGTGGGTGATCGAGGTCGGGTGCTGGTGGCAGATTGCCTCACAGGGTCCCGGGAGAGGAGCCTCGATCTCCGGAGTCGCTGGAGGAGTTGTTTCCATTCCTGAGGCTACCGCTCCCGCCGCGGTAGCTCCGGGCGGAGCCCCCTCTCCACCCGTGTCTACCATCTTCAGCATCTCCGACAAAGCCCAGATGTAGTTGTGAGCGAACCGCAAGGTCTCGATCTTAGTCAGCTTGGTGTCGTCTGGGAACTTGGGAAGAACCTCCCGGAGACCGTCCAGGGCGTGGTTCAGCATGTGCATCCGATTACGTTCCCGGTCGTTGGCCTTCATCCGCCGGTGGCGGCGGATCTTCTGCACGCAGGACGGGCTCCGGTTTCGGCACCGGGAGCGGGTGTACCGCTTGCGTTTCCCCCCGCCGGCGGTCGCACCGCCGGTGGCGGTAGCACCGTTCTTCTCCTTGGTCTGCCGGGCGGAGTGACCCCCGCCTTGCCGCTTCCGGTGCCTCTGCCGGGTTCGCGCCGGGTTCTTCACCGGGGTCGGGGCTTCGGCTTCGGGTGCGGCGGTGCCGTCCATCTCGGCGGCTTCGGTTTTGACGGGGAGGGTCCTCTGGGCTGGGAAGAACTCCGAGAGACTGACGGAGTTCATGTTCTGCATGTCCGGGCAGGAAAGGCCCTCGCTGTACAACATGGAAGAGCCGTACGTAGTACCTCAGTAAAACGACCCAGTAAAAGGAGATGGTGCTATCTGCAACACACAAAAGATAAAAAAATGACATTAAAGTACACATGTAGCAATAATCACCCTTCAACAGACAACTGGACAAAGAAGTTCCCCTCTCCTCCCCCTTCCCTCCTCCCCTTCCCTCCTGCCCCACCCTCCCCCTCTCGAAAAACAATAGAGCAACAAGCAAGTCTATTAAATGACGTCACACTGTGTTTACATGTCTCCTATTCCATAGGGCCGCAGGAAACCGTCGTCCAATCGGCTCCCGTCATAGAAAAGCGCCGTGTAAACAAAGTGTTACGTCACTAGTACTGACGAATTATATTCGTCAATACTACCCGCAACTCCTATTACTTCAATGACAATACTTTTAACAAGAAGCGAAGCCCAGCGGTGATTTGCGGTGAGCCACGACCATGAATAATAAAAAAACAGAAACTTGAGTTAATGGTGTGTTTTTGATTGGCGACACTCTGTTGGTGAGAGCTGAGAAGCGGATGTATGGCCTCGCTATGGTTTTATTTATCTTTTATTTTAGCTCTCTTTTGTGTATTCTGCAAAGCCAACGACTTAATACAGTTTCTAATCAATACGCACGCGAGATCCACGCGACCAGCTGGGTAATCACTATTGATCATAACGGTACCGAGTACGCACGTGTGTTTATAAATTCGATATCCCGTGGAGACCTGCACACAATGGGGACAATGGGAGTCAAAATGTCTCCACATAGTAATTTCTATGGATAAATAGGTCTTCACAAGAAATTTCACGAAATAGATTTTTTGATTTTACTCAAATTACTCAAAACTTAGGGTTATGATGTGGGTTAGGGTTAGTCAGTGTTTGGATTAGTGTTTGAGTTAGGGTATAAAATATTATATTGGGTCGAAATTTTAACCCAGGAAAATAATTGTGGTTGAAATAGGAGCATTTTGAAAAACGTGCTTGACTTTTTTTACACATTTTGTACAGAAATGGAAAGATGAAAAATCAGACAATAATTAAATATTTGTTTGAGAATTCACAGTGATGCCGGCTTGCATGTTATTTGGTTCTGAACTTTGTTGATTTTACTCAATAGGCTTGAGTTAGTGCAGAAGTGCCGCGCGGGTGAAAGAAAATATCCGCTATCGCGCTGTGGCTATCGCTAACTAATTGTAATACCGCCCTCTGTTGACGTGTCAACGGCGCTGTTCTAATGTACATACGTACACGTGTCGCGAGGTTGCGTTGCGTATTCGAATAGCTCCGTGCAAACCGTTGTGTATATATTACCCACGTTCAAGCAACAAAAAAACCAAAGTCACAAAATCACCTTGAATGTGTTTTTTTTACCAACAATAATCTGCCATTCGCTATTTTTTTCTTTTCTGTCTAGGATAAGTAAAGATTCGTTTCAGGCCTTATTTCAAGGCGGTGTTTTCACAATTGTTAAAATTAATTAATTTTTAATATTAAGTTCCAGTGATTAATGGAAGAAATAACTAACTATAATTGTTTGGCCAACAACTGTTTTGTGAGAGCTCTGTCGCATGTTTGTTTAAAATCAACATGTTTTTTGCTCGTACAGAAAATCAATTGTCAATACAACACTAAAAGATAGAGGCTCTTCAATTTGCACTAAAATTTGAGAATTGTTTTTCCTCCAAAATTATCTTCTAGAGTAGAACTTGTGTTTGAAGAAAACTAAAAATAAGTGTAGGGAGAGTTACGGCAAGGAGAAAACAAAAAAAATGTTCTTAAAGATTTTAGACAAGGAACTAGTAAGTGATAGAGATAATATCTTATTAAAAAGGGCGTTGAAATTCGAGATTTTTGGGGGCTGGAAAAATCTGCACGGCTGCTAGGGTACAGCTCTGTCGTGGGTCTAACTATGGCGCAACATGGCGTGGTATAGCTGTCGGAAGAGGGGGGGGGGTTATAGACGTGTAGTGTAATCATTAAATATTCAGCGAATTTTGTCAGGGTGGGAAATATCTACACTAGTTCAGTTCAAACGCGCTAGTTTCTTAAAGGTAGGATACACCATTGGTAATTGCGTGAATTATCAGGAATGGGTGGATTTGGGGGGTTGTATTTTATAGTAAATATCGTTTAACTGACCTGTCCGAAGTTTTACGATCATGGATGCTGAGAAAAGCAAGAAAAACGGCGTTTGTTTTCAACCGGTTTAGGGCAGTGGTTCTTATGTTGTTCTTGTTTTTTTCGCGATCGCCGTCCGGCGAATTTTATATACAATTTGTCTAAAAAATTACAGGATATCTAGCACAATCCTTTCGCTGGATGCTTACAATCATTATTTATTTTCAAATAAGTAAGATATTTCCTAATAATTCGGTAGTAAAATATGTTGATATCTGCAATTGGTGTCTCCAAACTTTAAGCCAAACCTGCCCTGGATTCGACTCCAACGCCGCGAATCGGTAACCGCAGCCCCCCCCCCCCCCCCCCCACCCCCCCCCCCCCCCCCCCCTCCCTCCCCCACCACCACCACCACCACCCCAGCCGTTTCGGGCCTAACCGCAACAAGTCTACACACATTTTAATTACCGATTTTGTGTATTGATGGCGACGGTGATAATTCTGACACCGACCATCGGATAAAAGGGGGGACGGGGAAAAAACAAGAGCCCTACGGGGAAATCGATGACTCGGAATTGCCGAATGATTACTCAAATGTTGTTTTATTGAAGTAGAATTGGTGAAATAATCGGTACTAATGGACAAAGTATTACATACGCGCAGTTTACGAACTGTAGTAAAAATATATTTGAAGACAAACAAAACAGTGAAAGATTTGCTCAATTAAGAAGAACAATAATAGATAACATTTCTCATTTTCAAAACTAATTTGGGTAAGGGAATTGATCAAGACGGAGAGAAGATAGCCGAGTTTTAAAATCACAATAGATTTTAAGTTTTATAATACCCTTGTTTACAAATCTTAGCAAAACCGGAAAATGACATTTTGGGGAAAATAATACAATTTATTTTAAATAAATAAAAAAAACTTACCTGCAGAATCAAAACGGGTCCAAGATGCATCAGATTCTTTTGTATTATCCTCGCCACCAAAAGTCGCCCAGGAGCAAAACAAGGATCACTGGGAGATGAGGGGCTTGAATTGTCCCGTGTGGATGTGCCCAATTACCGGTCCGGATCTCCCAGACGATGTGACCGCTTGCACCCTTGACGATAATCTTGAGAAGTGACGGTGATTCGAAGAGCCCCTTTTTATAGACGGGCCCCGAAACAATGCGCCCCCTAGCCTGGAACGATAACAGCGAGTTGTGCCCCCTTAGCTCACGTGACTCACGTCGCGGAGAGGTCGGTGATAGGGCGGGGGTTGGGCCCCCGTCATCGATCGCGGATCAGGGCTGGGTTAGACCACCGAGACATCTCCGGCTTCGTCTTTTTGCTGGCCCGCGCGATCAACAAGATCGCGGTTGGACGACTCGGAGGCAGGACCATCACTCTGATTAGATCCAATCTTTTTGCGCCAATCAGCGACCGCGCTTTTGTCACGCAGAGAATCGCGTGTATATACGGGGGAGTCCGCGCCTGGCCCGGCCCGCCACGTTGGTTGGAGATCTCACCGGAGAATGAATTTAGCGACGAAGCTGTGATTACACATAGTGTCTCCAATCACTACCACCGCACAACAAACACGCGCCCAGAAAAAACCCCAGACAATTCAAAGACCTACCTGAGCGAGAAACAAAAGCTGGCATGTCGTTCCGCCGCGGTGCGGACTCATAAATTAAACAGACAGATAAGCACGAGTGGAGTTCTAAACTAAAAAAAAAATGGCACCAGTTGTGATTTCTGGTTTCGTTCACAGTCTGTTAAATATAAGTCTTAATGTACGGACTGGCACCCCGTCCATCTATTCGCTACGATGCGCGATGTTGCAGAGTACAGTGGTTAAGATAGCGTTTGTCCAAAATGGGCAAGCGCTGCACGTTCTAGCACGGCGGCACCGGTTATTAGCCCAACGGCCGAGGCAGCGCTGCGTTAACGAAGCCCCAGCAATGCATAGATATTTTCCATTGTTCCTTACACGACTACTATTGTTTCCCCCTACGTCCATACCCCTATCATGGCTCGGTTACCGACCCACATATTTCAGCAATTTCCGTTTTAGACTTCCAGACGTTTGGAGCCCAGCGGTGCGAAATGCTGGAAAGTTATATCCTTCGCCGCCCTCGCATAGTCTTTTCCGTGTATGTAGCGTTGTCTGTGTTGACGCTGGGCTTACACAAAACCCCCGTTCGGAGGCTTTTTATTTATCAAGTGCGCATGCGCCAAAACTTTTTGTAGCGCCCCTTTTGAAACTTTTCCAAAGTTTGGGGCTGGCGCGGGGTGGCGCGTTCGGGGCCGTTTCGCGCTGTTTCCGCGGCCTTAAAATGGGATTTTTGGCGGCGCTGGGCGCTCGGACAACTCGCTGGGCTGTGATTTTCCCACGTGGAGCTGATTGAACAACGAATCTGGCATAAGGACTAAAAATCCGGACCGCACACTCTGGGCACAAAGCGAGCTGGCTCGGTCCTCAATGCTCCACCTGGAGTATGGCGTTTACTGAAACACCTCCTTTTCAAACCGATTAAATTCTATACTTAATTAGTAGTACTTTGTGTGCATTAATCATTCACTTCATGGCAGGGCCCGCCGTTACCACGGTTTCACCTGCCCTAGCCATATTGTTGCGTATTGTTCCTGGGCCGCGTGTCCCGAACGGGGAAACCCGGTCGCTGCAATAAATTTGAACTATATGGGGCTAGCTCCAACCTCGTTCGGTTGTTTACCATAGAAGGCGAACCAGGCATTGATAAAAAAAAAAGACCGATGCTGCCTTTTTTTCCTAACAGCGTCCACGTGTCGCGTAGTTCGTGCGCGTATTTGTTGTCCCCTCGACGAGCGACCAGGACCTATTCCCGTTTACTTTACCATCTCGACGTCTCGGCCGCACTCTGGCTGTTTGTTCGCACCACTTTCTCCATCCATCTGGCCGCGTTTGCGCACAAGTTCTCCCATTGTGTGCAGCAATTCTCAGCCCCAAACCAAAAACAAAGGACGGCAGAAGATCGCCGGGTGTTTTTATTATTTTTTTCTAAACCCGGTACCCAAAAAAAAAAGCGTGTTGCCTACATTGTCTATCGGATAATATGGAGCCTGTTGTGAATAATACTCACGTTGTTGTGCCCTCACTTACTTTGTTACTAGAGGGCTCTGGTAAAGTACCTCTACGGCTTTAGACCATATGCCAAGCCTTACCCGTCCAGCCAAGCTTCGATTGATAGCTATCACCAACAGTGCTTCAACCGTGCCTCGGCAAAAAAATAAGCCCGGTGATTGTTCGCAGGCGCGCGTCTCGGAGACCGGCGCTGTCGTGGTTTTTTTTTTATTATATATAATAGTTTTTTTTATTGCATTTTGCAAGCAGGACGGGACCCATCACGGAGGCCTAGGCCCACGAGTGCCGGGTCTAGATTCATTTGCATCTAGATGCATTCATGGTTTCAATAATCACTGGGTAAACTGCGAACAGCTATTTACCCACATCAAAAGAATTAAGGCAAGGTGGTCTCATTCACACTCAGTTACTAGATATTACCATTCCGGACGAGGGTCGAAGCTGATGCCTTCGCCCCGCTTTCCCCTTCACTCCCCCGCTCTCTCTCTCCATCATGGAGATGCAGTCATCACCAAAGCAGCCTCTAATTAAAACTCACTCGCTGGGCGCAGGAGACGGGCATGAGAGACGGGCGAACGAGCGGGCGTGCGTCGGAACCGACCACGCAAAAAGAAAGCCTCACTTACTGGTAGTCCCAAGCGTCTTTAGGGAGCGTGGCACACGGTTAGCGGCCTGCCAATATTACATTTCCGATGTTTTAGTTTCACTGTGTGTTCACCTCTTTCCCTCTCCCGTCGTCTCTCCTCTTTTCTCCTTCGTTCTGCCTCGCCTGTCTGCAGACGGCACACTCGCCTAACAGACGCCACAAAGACGGTCATTTCAACTCATGTGAACAGCCTTGTATAGCCCACCATAGCTTCGGGGTGTGCTCCCCCCCCCTTTCCCGCCTGAAACGCTGTATGAACTCTGTATGTGCGCACACCCTTGATGTATAATTCGAAATTTTACCCACATAAAACAGAATCACTTAGCGCGAAATGTTCCCACAATTCGTCGCGGGACTGGCGCCTCCATGTCGAATCAACCGTCCGCTAAAAGCGGGCAATCTCTACGTCGTGTGCTGACGAACAATACACAACAAAGAGTAATCAATATGCAAATAAGGCCGTTCATTAACTACACGTCGTGATTTCTCTCTGAAAAGGCTAGATTTATCATTGACGTATAAAGCTTTATCGGTTTTTGGTTTGGTTGGTAAGTGACTTTCTGGAAATTAGAGCCGAGTCGCAGAGCTCGTCTGTATGCCCAAAAGGCCGGCATAATGCTGAATGTTATATAACATACGTCATTGTGTCCTGACAGAGACAATCACGGGGTCACGACCTCTGATATAAGCCTCGGGAGCATGTATGAGAAATGTCACGTGCGTGAGTACATTGGACAGCTCGGTGGCACACACATATGAAAGTTATCAAATTCCATTCCTTGGTCCACAAGTTTTAAAATGACTCGTTAACAATCCAAACAAGCTCACAGACGTAGTCCTTTCTAGCAGTTTGTCGGTGTGTAGTAACGGGGTCAAATGACGAGGGTGTGACCTTTGACCTTTGAAGTAACCCGGTGACCTGCGGGTGAAGTACGAAGCTAACTTTGGACGACTCAACAGGAATAAGGGCGAACAACTTTAACTCTTTGCCACTCTGAAAAACGGCGAGGAAAAATGCTCATTTCTGTGCCCAAATGGCCGGCAATGTGTCGACTTTCGTATGGAGATCGTCATTGCCTCAGGTTGAGGTCACTGCAAAGGTCATGACCTGTGACCTGGATGTATTAAGGTCGTGGGTCCTTACAAAGCTGTACCAGTCTGAATGTCTGAGAAAATGCCTCTTCGTTGCTTGCCAAAAAGTGAATTCATGTTCTCGAAGCTTCCTAAAATCTCGTAATTTTTTTCTCATTGCATATTGACGGCGATTGCCGTTATGTTGCAATCATAGATCCCAATTAAACAATAAAGACAAAGACAATAGAAGGTCAAGCAATGGCACCTGGGGGTGATATGCACATTTGCTTGAGAAACCAGGTTAAACGTTGAGAAGAAAGTGAGTTTCATGTGCCTTAAGTTGTTATAAAATCTTGCATATTTTTGTACCGTCTAACGTTCTTTTGTTTATGAAATCCAATACATGTAGTGCAAGTGGCACACATGGTCATGACAAAATGGCGGGAAATTGATGGTACCCGGTGACCCTTGACCTTATATGGGTCTAATCCGGTGTATAGGGATGTGCCGGTGAGGTGGGAGCCAACGAAATCGACTTTTGCCGGCGCGCTCTTTTTGTTGTGGTCGCATGACGAAAGCAATAAAAAATGACTTCAAGACGCGCTGGCAGGCTGGTCGAGCGTTTTAAGGGAGCTCATATGTCCCGTGATGCAATAGGTCACGTGTCCCACCCACCCCCAGCGATCGGGGTGACCCGGTGCGCCTTTTCCCTCCTGGCTGTTGTCCCGGAGAATCGAAACCGTCTAGTCTTCTTGACCGTCGCGTTTGCCTTCTGGGCAGGACGGTCGAGTGACGAAGGGGTCTTCCGGCGTCGCATAGGGGCAGTTAGTCAGGCGAGCGGGTACTTCGGCAGGTGTCTGAGGCTATTGTCGGGGCTGCCACTTCGAGGAGGAACTGAACCCCTAGTCCCCTCAAGCGTCTCCCCTCCCCGTCGCATCAAATATCTCCGCCACTCAAGTCCTCAGTAAATCTACCCTCTGTATTTGCACCCTCTTTATTCTTCGTGTGTGGAGCATGGAGAACACGAGGGGTGGGGCTAGGGGCTTATGTTCCGAAAAGCAAGCTCGCATGAATTTTCCCACAAAGAAACCTGATAGAGAAATATCCATCAAACTCTATTGATAAACCAAGTATGCGTGTCGCCGTAATTAGTCCGTATCTCGCTAGTCAAGAGATGGATGAATCAGTTAACTTTATGAAACTATTTTTCATTAAAACAAATATAAGCGAAAAAAAAGAAAAAGAAAAATATCAGAAACGAGAATTTCATAGTGCGACAATTATTTTAAAAAAGCAATATTTATTAACACAATTTTGTGAGACGCATTACTAATAACGGAGTACTGTGGCAATGCTCATAACAAATGCTTCCTGGAAAGGGGTTAAATCGGTTACCAATTTTCATGGAATTATTACTTTTTAAAATTTTATAGGCAATTTCAAAGCAGCAAAAATAAAATGGTTTTGAGCCGAGAACGAATCGATGATTAATGCTTGAAAAACAGTCTGCGATCCGATTGGGTCCCCCACCTTTTAACCCCCACCAACCCATGTAAACGCACACTCCTACCCCCATCCCCACACCCCTACCCCCATCCCCCACACCCCACCCCACCCCACAATAACCCCGTCAGACCTCTGCATTGACCCCCGTCACCTGTCGATCAGACCTAGAGAACAAAAACAAAAAAATTCAGATGAAATAATACAAAAACTAGCTGGATAGCTCGGGTGAAAAGTCACGTTTTCTTCCCCACTCGCGCTGTTGGGGGTGTCCCTGTTTTCATCTTCAGTAGAACGCGGCGCGAGTTTTTCTATCTATAGCAGTCACCTGTAGAACAACACGCGGCAACCGCGCCGCCATTGTTATCATAGAAAACTGCGCATGCGTTCGAAAAAGCTCAAAAAAATACCCAGTTTCCTTTGAAATCAAACTATCTGCTTTCTATAGAAAGAGAAAAAAACATAGAAGATTATTATTTCATGATATTAAAAATTGAACCGGTGTGAGTTAATTGAAAACATTCAGACGGATTTGAGATTAAAATGGGCGTGGAGAAAATGAACGAATTGTAGTTGTGTCTGGTGAAGTTCGTGATTTGAATTCTGTATTAAGAGACCGCTTAACTCATTACCGACTGCGAATCAGTCATACAACTGCAATTAGCTCGCGATTTGGGGCGACCACGAGTCAATTTTGTGTTTTTTTGAAGTCCCACCGACGAGGAATAGCAGACGGGGGTGGCGCGGGCGCGAGCGCGCCACGGTACGGTATAGTACTAGGCCGCGCGAGGCCCCGGCAGTAATCGGGGGTAGCCGTCCGGAAAACGCCAAAAAAAAAACACACACCATGAATGCGATTGTCTGTCTTCGTTGGAGGGGTTCGGGAAGGGGAACAATGACCATTCGAGACCGGCTAATGCATCACACTCCACACACCGTCGGTCCAAGACCACGACTGCTGCTAATTAAATTTATTTCATCCTCACTGAACTCCGTTAGCCTTTTTTTTGTTGTTATTATTATTCATTCAATCACACACCATTTTCTAAAACTGCTTAGCAAATCTGATGCTATTCCATACGTTGTACGTCAACCATACACTGTCCATAACGTGCATTTCTGTTGAAGAAAAAACAGCATTATAATTCGAGAAGTTTGAGGAGTGAACAAAAAAACGAAAGCCATCCGCCCCCCAAAAAATCCCCACTCGTCAGGATCGCCACTTCAAGGTTTTTCTAGGATTTATCGTTCTTCAAGTACCATGAATAGGAAATGAGGATTCTGCGATTGCTCGTCTCACACAGACAACAAAATTGTCACCCACTCCAAGGAAAATGAGAGCCCCCTCCCCTTTCCCCTTGGGTGAGGGGGAAGTATCGTTAGCGGGTACTAGCTGGAAGGAGGTTTGCGTTAGACTTGAGTTCACATTGTGTGTACTTGCTTGCTTCGAGGTTAGTGCTTGTGGAGTGGGTCCAGGGGAGTATTGACACTGGCCGCCTAGTGACAAGGTACGAGTGCGCTTTTACGTGCATCAGCGTGTTTGATCCTCCATCTGCGCCGTACAACGGGCCGTTTCCTTCCCGTAACCTCTCGGGCGTACCCCGCAAGATGCATGGTCCGTGGTACCTTAAGTGTCTAAATTGGAGCTCTCGAGAAAACAAAATTGACCGATTAGTCGGGCTTTAAGATACCTCTTATCCTCCGTAAAACCCTGCAATTCATTGCAAGGTAAATCTTGCCGAGAATGTGAATGGCACGGAAGTTGCGATCGTAAGCAAAACGAAATGAAAAAAAAAAATGAGCGATCATGAAAAAATGATGGAAAACATAGACTCGAACGCAAAACATTAATTTTGATAAAGTTCAGCTCCTTCGATCACATACCTTAACAATTTCCATAATAGTGCAGTAACCTCTCACATAGCGAGAATTTGTTTCCATGGGAAACAAATCAAACGGAGAAAAATTCAATGTGAACATCCAATGATTGATTAGCCTTCAGTAACACAGAAGGGAAAAAAACCTACTGAACAAAAGGTTTGATAACATTATTTTTTTCCAAACCAAAGTCAAAGGCAGTCGGGTTGGCGAAGCGGTCTTTTCCCCGCCTCTCACCGCTTTGACCCGAGTTGGATTCCTGCCTGGGCTAATAATGGATTGGGTTTTCAGTCCCTGCCTGATTCCGTGGGTTTTCCCCCCAGGATATTCTTCTGGGGTTTTCCTCCCACCTCTAAAACTGTACCTTCTTCTCATTGTCTTCTCTCTACAGGTTTCTTCAGGCTTACGAGCTACAGTGCCTAGAGCGCTTTTCGAGGGATCCTTGGTTTCATTACCAGAAAGAATTAATTAAATATATTTTGCTCACCTTGGTTTGACTCTCGCGAGATTACGCAAGTTTTTTTCTTGTAGTTATTTTTTTTCCAGCAACTTCAAAACCTGAAATATCGTAGTTTCGTCGGCATGTGCCCTGACTAAATAGAATGCTAATAATAAAAAACCCATATCCTCAATTTCCCTGTAAAATACAAGATATTATTTGAAAATGTGCAAACGATGAATCGTACAATTCTCCAATCTCAGTTAATGTTCTGCTATTGCTAAAAAACACAGCCTTCGCCGGTTTTTTCAACTGCACGCGCCCTCAATGGGATGGACTGAGTACCGAAACAGTACTCGTACAGTCAGTACTGCAAACTATGTAGTTGGCCATTAGGAACTAGACTACTAGGGCAAAGCACTTTGACGTTGACAAGCGCTAGTAGAATTCATTAAAATAGTTTACGAGTTCATGTTTAATAATGTCAGATTTGTGGTCCAACTAAAGACAAAAAGTGATATTAAGATTGAATCGTAAATGCGGTAACGATTCTGCTATTGAATTAAACTGTGATCAAGAAAGGATGCCAATTCGCGCGGCTTGCTTGCGCATGCGCACTGGTGACCGTTTTCTTAAACGCCGGCCTGTAAACGTAACAAAGACAACATTGAATTACGGGTTCCAAACCATCGTTAGCTTTGACAAAATGTCCTCACGAAAATTAATTATTTTAAGGTTAATATTATTAGTATTAATTGATTATAAAAATAGGGGGGATGCTGTGTTGTGAGTAACCGAAAGCGGGAATACTGACATTTTAAAGGACGGCTTAAATTACCTCGTTCGTTACACAGTGTGAAAAACTATGCACACACAACCTTTAGCACGATTACATCGATAACACTACATTTCCCCAAAAATCTGCCAATTGACAGATCTTTGGAAATCACCTACATTTCTTGATTTATTCTAAATGATCGAGCCAGGCAGAATAATGTCACAGGGTCTTTAGCGGCAGTATGTTTTTTAATCTGAGTAAGTTTTCGATAAGAATTCGGTCGGTTACTTTTGGGATAAATGCAATCGATATAAACATGACCTTTAAAAGCAACGATACAATATCATTTAATTTAAACACTTTTTTTTTTTCAATTTTTTTTTCATTTATTTTCTAAAACTGATACATTTTTCTCAAAGGACATGATGGAAATAAATCAATTGACAAAATATTGACATTGTTACAACGACAAAAGCTGATTTTTTTTGCAGATTAACCTTATCGCGAGTGACCGACTTGTAATTCAAGTTCCACAAATTTATACACATCACCACCACACTCGCCCACCAGCAACTAGCAAATATTAACACGTATCGCTAATGGATTCATGTAAACCATATGAATAATAATATCCGCTAATATAGGAACCCGCGTATTATAGATGTTGAACGCGGGCAATTGAACTTTGGCACCTTTCAAGTGTGCAGATTTCGCCCGTGTCTGCTCGATTTTCACGGCAGGTCTTTTTTTTATTAAAACACCCTCGAAAACATTTCCCTTCTCGTGCGACTAATCACTAAATTTAAGTTTCGCGAGCTCTTTTTCGTTAATTAATTAATGGAGTGTGGATATTTATTGTTTGTAATCATCGCTGGTTTTTAAAGCTTAACTCGGATTCTTGAGTGAAGGTTGCTAAATCGAAAGCCAATTTCAAGTATGGTCGGTGTTTTTCTTTCTTTTCATCCGGAGTACGAATACGGTTTACTTCCGAGCGTGTATTATCCATTGGCACGCCTGCGTCACCAGGGGGAGAAAATCTAGCGTCGCGCTCGCTTGTATCTCGGGCCGTACGTAGTCGAGGCTTGTAACTATAGTAAGCTAAGACGCACATTGCCTATGAGCTGGTTAAAATGAAACTCCCACCGTGTGTTCGCAGCTCTGTACGGGGTGCGTGTGGAGTGAGGTGACTGGTGGCTTAACGCCGTGTGATCTCTACGGTGGAGGAGGGCTTGCTCCCTGGGGGTGAAGGGTCGTGGGGCCCGCCCCACATGCTGCAACATATGGGATCGGAGTTATGTTTTCCCACCACCGTGATGACTGTGATTGAGTATTCGCGCACAAATCAGATCATTTTATTCTTCAGTGATTTAGGAACTCTTTTTTGTTGTTGTGTGCTGGTTTGGGGCAGAGAAGCCAAGCTTTGATTTTCTTTGTACCCTCAAACTGACTGACTGACTTATGAATTAGACTTGCTTAAAGGGAATGTACATCATATTTTGCTGTAATTTTCAGAAATGGATGGATTTGTGGGTTAGTGTGCTAGGCCTATATAGCAAATTGTTAAACTGACTTATTTAACGTTTCGGTTTCATAGATACTCGAAAAATCAAGAAAACTAATCACGTTCTTGTAGTCAGGTACCCTGACTCCACTTAAGATGAAACGGAGCAATTTGTAGACGTCGGGAAATTGTAAAGGTCAGAAAATCAGTTGTACCCTTCACAGATGTGTAATTAATTGTAAGGAAATTGTGGAATAACATTTAAGTATGAACAATTATGAGTAGTATTTTTTTAAAGAAAGTCAGTCAACTTGTTGACTCTGCACTAAAATGACGGACCGTGTTCACTAGTCGTATTTCCAGTCGCACGTGTCGTTTGGAAACGCATGTGCCTACCACATTGCACCTTGCAGACAGCGTGAACATCTAATAAAACCTAGACACGCGTTATTAGTCTCGAAATACACTGAATGAATTCGATTTTACGCGGCTTAAAGGTTGGATACACCATTTGCAGATATCACAAATATTTACTACCGAATTATTAAGAAATATCTTACTCATTTGAAAGTAAATAATGATTCTAGGCATTCAGCAAAATGATTGCGCTAAATATCCTGTAATTATTCCGAATAATATAATTTTATTAAAAAAAAATCGCGATCGCCGGACGGCGATCGCGAAAAAACAAAGATAACATAAGAATAACTGCTCGACCCCGGTTGAAAACAAACGCTGTTTTTCGTGCTTTTCTCGGCATCCATGATTGTAAAACTTCGGACAGGTCAGTTAAACGATATTTACTATAATATACAACCCCCAAATCTACTCATTCATGATAATTCAAGCAATTACCAATGGTGTATCGACCTTTAATACACACAAAAATATATATAGAAAGCATCATCTACACGTTGTAAAATGTACATCTCGGGTATTGAACTGCAAGGCCGATTGTACTTTGGCGGTCGTATATAGGGGGCGCTCTACAGCGCGCGCTTCGAGGCGATGAAAAATCGGCACGAAATTTTAGATCGATGTGCATTTATTTTCATTGTTGTAATTATTTGCAGTTAGACTCCGCCGCTACTGTACCTCGCCCGCCGTG
Organism: Crossaster papposus; assembly: GCA_037893245.1. Taxonomy (NCBI): domain Eukaryota; kingdom Metazoa; phylum Echinodermata; class Asteroidea; order Velatida; family Solasteridae; genus Crossaster; species Crossaster papposus. The sequence continues at coordinate 680,809 of JBAIAA010000682.1, read as the reverse complement.
CGAGAGCCGTATTCTACGGGGCACACTCTCGGTGTTTTCCCCGCCTTGACCAAAACCCCGCGGACAGAGACCGCCCGCTGATTTATTGCGTACGAGGGAGCGACCAGATTCTATTCATTAAGTTTGTGGTTTGTTGCCAATAATCGTCTCAAAATTCGTTGGATAAACGATTATATGATTAGTATTTAGCAATATTTTTTTTTATTATCCAGTACTTCGTTCCAAGCACTATTCTTAAATTAATTTCATAAACCGCAAATAAGGCTAAGCAAATTTTGTTTTAATGGTTTTTGGTTCGGGTTTTGGGGAAAAGGAAGAAGACTCCAAAATGGCGGATTATCCAAAATGGGGGATTTTTTTTATAATTTTTTTTTTTAATTACCAGTCGTCTCTGTAGTTTGGGCTCATAAAATGGATTTTCTTTCCTCGCCTTCCACCGCTGTGACCCGGGTTCGAATCCGGCCTGGGCCAATATGTGGATTGGGTTTTCAGTCCCTGCCTGATTCTGTGGGATTTTCTCAGGATATTCTTGTGGGGTTTTCCTCCCACCTCTAAAACTGTACCTTCTTCTCATTGTCTTCTCTCTGCAGGTGAATTTTAAAGTTGATTTTCTTGTTTTGTGAATTCAAGACGGTAACACGCTCTTCTTTCAAGCCCCTACTCAGAATTAGAGAGAAAAAATGCTTTGTATTTTATCGAAATGATGATAAATCCTTTGATTATACCTTCTTCAACAACGAAAAGAACCTCATGTATAAAAACCGGTGCCTATAGATACGCCTCTGCTCTGTAACACCGCGATACCGTGGGAATGTGGCCGGGAGCGTACGGGCAGATCTTATCGCAATCGCGCGCTCGATTCAGGTTCAACGGACACTAGATTTCTTGCTGTGGGACAACTCGCCCGCACGCCGCGCGCTCGCACCGTCGGCCGGGCCTCGGTACGATCTGCCCCGGTATGTGTCCGATCACCGTCGCGCACCGAGATTTCAGTCCTAAAAGTGACGGCCAGTACATTTAAAATTCATGCGTGGCGCTGGCGGTCATCCAGGCATATGTGTCGGGTATTTTCTTGTCCCAGGGGGTTCTTAAAAGTGCGGCTGGATTATTGCCGGACTATCGATAGAAAAGGCGTGATTTTCATCGAAGATTAGGAGGTGAGCCCGTGCGGTTTTGTCCACGATGGTCCATGGAGTTATGAATGAATCGTGCCACGGTATAAACCTCAATTGAGCCTAACAAAATCAATTTTAACTCGAATAATATAACGAGAGTTCCAGACTAATAAAAAGTCCGTTGTCGAATTCGACCCGTCATCCGGGTTCTCAGTGACCTTAGCTGACACTTGTTGGGGTCACAATGACACTTTTCTGGGTCAAAGGACATTGTGCAATGATCCATGTTAATATGGAACGCCTAAGCTGTCTTCAGTAGTTTATGCCGTTCAAAAAATGTTTCATTATAAAATCGTGATTTTTTTTCTAATATTAAATTCAATTTTTTGAAACAATTACAGGATTTTTAGCGAAACCATTTTGCTGATCATGATTTACTTTTAAATAAGTAAAATTTTCTTAATAATTTGGTAGTAAACATTTTCGATATCTGCAAATGGTGTATCCTACCTTTAAAGTCGCAAGCTAGTTTGGTAAGTACAATGACTTTTAAAGATGTATTTGTGTTCTTGTTTATCTCGAAACTTCTTCCGATACACTTTCTTTCTTCGATTGGCCCATCTTTCATCGATTAAACAAACTCTCGTGTTTGCAAGTCCAAATTCCCATCCAGATGGCCACAAAATATAAAATACACCTTGTACGACATTATCCCGCACACGTGCGGTACGAAATTACCAATTTCATCGACAATAAAACTTGTTCCGATGCAATTACTGGAAGTTTATACTAAACTACATGCAATGGTTCTGCGGAACATAAACGTTTATATTCGGACACGTTTATATACCGTGTACTCGAAGCCCGCGCGGGCGCGACAGCAAAACAGGGTTCGACCCAAACGGAATCACCACACGGGATGGGGGGAAAGCCGTGATTTATCGAGGGTATGCATTCGACGTGTGACCCCACGAGTAAAGGGGCTCTCTATTGGAGATACGTGTACCGTATTATGTTATGCTGACACGCTTTAGGGGCAGAAGACTCCGTTGTGGGTTCATGTACGGGGTCATGGGAGAGCACCGTGTCTCGACAGTAAATAGACGGGAGATTTACGCCTCACGGCCCGGTCTCCACCCGCGACGAACTCGGGTACTTTATTTTTTCAATTTGTTTGCCCAGAGGATACCAAAGTTTTCTTTTTAAACTGTTGGGTAAAAGGGTTTATAATATATTGAAAAAGGCTTTAGATGGGTCGAGATCAGACACCCCTCCCCCACCCCTAGCTTTTTATTGTTAAAAACAGTGCCCCCCCCCCCCCCCCCCCCCCCACCACCCCCCCCCCCCCCCCCCCCCCCCCCCCCCCCCCCCTCCAACCACAACCCGCCACGCCCTCATCCGCGATATTTTTCTGCGGCCCGTTTCCCACATTGGTGGTATCGCGCACTCCACGGGGTAATTAACACTTAGTCCTTCCTGACATTAAATTAAATCTCTTCCCAAATTGTGTTATGTGCCTCGAACAATAATTGGACAATTCGTCCCCTCAGGACATCTTTTTAAAAAAAATAGGAAATCAAGACAGCGAGAATACGATTTTCACAACCAATGACTTTCGGCCTCCTCCCCGTAATTCGAGCAGATACCAAGATTGGAACAAAAATTCCATTGTTGCATTTTTTTTCTTTCCAATTCTTCTTCCTGACGAAGGAACCCCTAAAATACAAAATCAATTTCCCACGCCGCCTTGCTTTTCGAGAAACTCTTTCGGATATTAAGCACCGGTTTTTTTACCGTGTACCTTGTGGCGATGTTATTTTAGCCAAGCGAGAATCTGGACTCCGTATAAATTGCCGGACGATCACGATTGATCACTTTTGTTGTTCTGACGGCGGGAAACAATTTGCGACGATCTTTGTTTACGGTCGAACACCGTTGTGACGTGGCGCAGCGCGATTGTGTGCGCACGTGGGATGTGGTATTTGTCTAAACACCTCCACCAAAGTGGAAAGTGTCGACACGTAATTTGGCGCCAAATTAATGGCGAAATCCAACCAAATTTCATGCGGTCAGTACCGGGGTTATGTGGATCTAATTATGAATAACTTCAAGGGATGAGATTTTAGCGGCCAAAACGTATTTCCACAAGTAGAAGACAGAATGGCAGCCTTCGGGGGGGGGGCTAAGTGTTTTAAAGGTAGGATACACCATTTACAACCTTTACTACCGAACTATTAAGAAACATCTTACTTATTTGAAAGTAAATAATGTTTGTAGGCATCCAGCAAAATGATTGTTTTTTTGTCTTTAAGCCTAATAATGTTGCTGTGCCTGCTAGTCTTAGTCTGTTGTTTATTTCATGAGATTATTTGATTGCGATTATTCGATGACGCATGCTCGATGTGCACGACTAAAGCTGCCGTTGGTGGCGCTATGCCATAGCAACGGAATGGTTTCGGGACCTTCCGCCATTTATTACATGTGGCCGCTGTGTGCTCCAGTATTTGCCACATTTATTTCTATTAGTTTTTTTTTTCGTTTTTTTCGGAACAATTACAAAATATCTAGCGCAATCATTTTGCTGGATGCCTACAATCATTATTTACTTTTAAATAAGTAAGATATTTCTTAATAATTCGGTAGTAAAAAGAAATCGATATCTGCAAATAGTGTATCTACTTTTAAACGATATTTACTATAAAAGACAACTCCCCAAATCCACTCATTCCTGAAAATTCAAGCAATTACCAACGGTGTATCGGGATCATGGCCTGAACATTATTGTTAACGCTTCCAGGCCCATGGGTCGGTTCTAAACATACTTGTTTAAAACTCGCTAATAACATTTTATTGGATAGTATAATGCATATTTAAAAACTTTTCACTTCAAAGTACTGCGGTTATGGAATAAGTTTCTCAGATTGTGTATTCCAATGCAGATTATTCTTCCTGCGTGGACATAACCGCTCCAGAATTTCGGCAATATCTCAAAATCGCTACCACCTTTTGAAATGAAATTTGTACAGGTTAGTTTTATGGTATATATCTATAACTATATAGGATTGAAACAAACAGTGGGTTCCAATTACCAAACGTATACGATCCCTTTAAGTAAACGGTTAATAATAGCTCACATTTGCCATTACTAATCTTGTCCACCATTTTGGAAAGTCTTTGAAAACCGCTGATATTTTTTTCCTCTTTTTTTGTCATCTCCCAAGTGACGTCTCGGACTGAACAGTGAAAGGAACAACATATACACAAGCCTCCCCCGTGATGCCAGCGGTTGTTTGTTTTGCTTTTTGTTATTGACACAAACTTCTTTTCTTCGAAACATGCCCCGTGTGACGATTCACCGTGACAGATAAAGCACAGCGCATAATCCACGGACTTCGTAATAATAATAATAATTGTAGTACATGTAGAACGAAGATTGACGTCGTTCAAAGCACGGATCGCAGAGAGCACCAAATTTGCGGTAAAAAAAAAAATCTATTCTTTCTTTCGATATCTTTTTTTTGTTTTGCTTGGGGAAAGGAGTGATAGATATGGATTAACTACGCGCCGTTGTATTTGCCGTGCTCTGACCGCGCATGGCGTGGGAACCTCCGACGGGGATTATTTGACCAATCGCCTGTAGGGAAATGACCATTGGCCCCGCTGAATCGACTCGCCCAATAAGACGGACTATAATTTGTATTGACTCGCAGACTATACAATATAAATTGACGATCTAATTCTTTAATGTAATTCTATAGACATTTTATTATCGCGCATCAATATTAAGTTATCAAAATAATTAATGCTATACACAAGAATTCTATAAACAATTTATCATCCCGACGCAAATTCTATCTAATGAATATTCTATACTTTTTAATTCGTGACTGAATACGTATAAATCATTTGCTTTTTTGCGCCGATTTTGTGTGTGTATTTTTGTTAGGATTAGTTTGCCAAATTGTTGATGTTCGGAAAACAAATAGTGTTTTTGTCCGTGGCAAAAGTATTTTTAAATAAAATAAAATTAACAAAATTTGGAAAAAAATCTGTTAAAAATCGGAGAGACGCCACGAAATTTCATCGAATAATTTCAATGTTTTTAATTACAGCAGCACCTATCGAGAATTTGTGGAAAATGTCAATTTTTTTATAAATATTTTGGAGGATAATTTATCATTTAATTAAATTTAAATCTATGATTATATTCACCATACCCTAATTATTAAATTATTACTGCATCGTAGAAAGTCAAGGACAATCAACCACTTAAATTAAAGAATAATAAAGAAAATATTCAATTTCCCCAAAACTAATAATTATTTCCGAAATTATTTCAATGAATATTACATTAGGTCAATACAGAACACCCTCGATTGATTGATTCGGGCGATTCGGTCTTCGGCGCTGATGCCCAAAAAAGTCGTTCTGGCCGAAAATTCCTTTTATAGAAATCCACTGAAGCAGAAAGGGACTATAAAAAAAACCACCACCACCAAAATTATATCTGGAGATATCGGAGAAGGTTTAATCCTTGACGTGGTGAAAGTCGCCACACAAGGGTTTTTAATAATTTCCGAGGTTTACGCGGACCCATTGTGTGGTGCGGTCCGCTCCCGTACGTTCCGTGGGTCTTCAAGCCGCTATAATACGGCGTAATAACCCGACTGAGCGCCGCTCGCTAACAGCAATCATTACTTATAATTGTACAAGGCGTCAAACGAACAACAGCGGTCATGGGTGCCCATCACCTATTTTGCCCCATTATGATTTTTTTTCTGTCGTCTTTGGAGAATAATATTTTTCGCCGTAGGGGCAATAACACCCTTCGTGACTTGCGTGACCGTGGGAACAGAACGCGACCATAGAGCCGAGCTTGTGTGTATATACACGGGTCTTCGTCGCGTATCTAACTAAACAACTATGGTCCGACTGTACCAGGCGCCTCGCGAAAAAAAAAAATCGCCAATGCCGCTGAAACAATGCCCCGAAGCTATCTCGTATATAAGACACTTTTAACCCCGGTAATAATCGCAGGTATATATAGAGAGTCACAAACGAAGAGGGGCTAAGCTAAAAAAAACTGACGATCGAACGTAGGGGTGAGATGATCCGCGGTTTAGTCCGCGTTCACCCCGTTCATTTCAGCGAGTCGAGCGCGGTCGCGCCTGGGGAGCTTTGCGCTCCGAGGCCCCGGCCGAAGTTTCGAGCGCGCTCCGCACCGCAATGCCGTGCCGTGGGAACCACCCTGCGGGCCTTTAAAAGCCAGCAAAGCGATTTTTATCTTTCACTGAACCGCTGCTTTTAGCGAGACACACACATTAACACACGCGTCTTGAAGACTCGAATGGAACATGGGCTGACGTAAATGAAGTGAAATGTTTTCTTGGCTTTTCAAGTCGGCAAAGATCTGTGTAAATATAATGATTTATGATTTCCAAATCTGTTGGAGTGTGAATAAACACTCGATAAAAATTGACGCGTGACGGTTCGCCCGGTCGCTTCACGTGCAATGCATTTATGCATAAAACCTAATTATCTGCAACTGTACCCGTACCATTGGTTGGCGTAAAATCCGGTGGATATATAGGCCTAATTTCATCGGTTCTGGGCCGAGACGACAACTGGAAATCCCCGCCCAACCTATTGCGCTGTACTACACCCCCCGCTGTGTTCTTCAAAGCCGCGTGTTATAATCGACTGTTAGCTCGTTAGTAAAGGTTCTGGAGTTTTAACTGCGTTCGAGGTTTTCCTTTCTTTCCTGTTTTCGTTCGAACTAAGGGCACCCCTTTTCAGTGCACGATTTGGGGCATAGTAGTACCTCTTAAATAGAGCGTGTAAGTTGACCTCAAAATCTTGCGAGATTTTACGAGAATACACCAAATCCGGGCACAATGACGATCTCTAAAACGTGTCGAAAATCCTATTTTTTGCAATTTTTTTTGCATCATTACTGGGCCCATTCGATCAAGAGACATAAATTGTATTGCAATTGCGAAAGAAAATAAAGCTTTCCCCTTTATACAAAATATTGAAAAAAATGCAAATTTACGAATATTAAAAAAATCAAATTCGTCCTAGAAATTAAATATCCCCTCCAAAACAATACGTGACTTTCTGGTGTGTAGTAAAATAAATATTTGTTGGGGAAAATGCTAGATTTGAAGAGAAGAAAAAAACTGGATAACAAAGAAAGCCAAAAGTTTGAATATAATCCTACTTACACGGTTGGTCGGTTTCGTTGCGGTTGGTGATTATTATGCATGACCAAAAGACCGTAAAATTTAGAATTTATTAAAATATAGGTCCTGAAAAAAATTCACCTTTGTGTGCCATTTAACATAATTAGCAATCGTCTCGTAACCATTTCAAATTGTTCATAATAATAGGTTGTTGTTTATGCTAATGTGAATTTCCATATTCATGAACCAAAATGTGACGTCATTCGAGGCAGAAACTTCATTGGGCCAATAGTGAACAAATTGTTAAAGCAGTCTGGTTGCCAGACAAAACCTTTGGTTGGGTTGCTTACAAAAATGGACAGGCTCCTGTCCGTTTTCGAAAAATGTCCGAAGTTAACCGAGTGCATTTTGTTGACTCTCGGATATCATCGCGATAGCTCGGGTAATTCCGGTCATTTCATCAAAAAAGTGTATTTTTGGTCAGAATTTATTATTTTTAAAGTACAAAGCTTAAAATGCCGAGAGCCAAATACTGTTTTCCTCAACTTGTTAAATTGAAAATCGTAGGCCTAATATACAAATTCCTAAAAATAAATTTAATTTAATTAAAAAAATACTGCAGGCATTAAACAGTCGCAAACCCCGACGGCCATTCGATGTTTGTAGCGTTCTTCTGTTTCAAGGCGAAGCCAATTTTGATTGCAATAATTATTTGTTTTAATCGAACGTGTGGTTCGATTTGTTTGCAGACAATGTGTGTGTATCTCCTCATCACTGGTCGTTGAACCCGAAAAGAGAATGTGGCGTGTGCCGCAATGTTCCAATGGATTTCTCACACTCTTAATCCTTAGAATTCCCAATTAATGTGTCATTTTAAGGATTTTTTTTTTCTTGAGAGGATTGGATTGAAGTCGTCATTGTGTTGTGAATTACAAATCGAAGCCACTTTTTTGTGTGTTCGTTTTGGCTTTTGTTTGCAAGGAAACACGGAAGCCGGTATACTCCTAACACGGGCTGTCCACGTGGCGGGCAGACCGCGCGGACTCATGCCGGGAACATCCTCCGATGGCCCCACTAAACATACCGCTAACTCCCGGTCTTTCTAGTTTTTCCATTCTTTACCCTAAATCCCTTAAATCCCAAAACTCAATGGCTTTATCCCCAAGATTAGCCCCCAAGTCAAATTATTATCCGATGTTGCTGTCGATGATTAGTTAATTTGCAAAATCCAAAAATATTTGTTCCCAATAAAAGATATACAAAAATAACAATACACAAGTCGTCACGCGCATTTCAAATTTTAAAACCATCGATAGCTTTTGCCAAATTATTGTTCAAAAGCTCAGTTACTCGAAGTAAAAATACAATTAATACAATGACTCCAAACTCACTGTCAAACTATTCCTTCTGACATTCTGTCATTTTAAAGAAAATTATCAAAGAAGTCCAAATTTTATTCAGTAGTTGGTTCAAAATCGAATCTTAGATTGTTATTTTTCTTCGGAATATATAGCATTCATAGAGCTAAAACTTCGTCAGATAAGTGGTCAAAGTTTCAGATTTTGAGAACTTGTTCTACTTCAAACGAAAAAAAAGAACAAGTGACATAATTGGTCCATTAAGTCCAAAGATTTAGAACTAGGATTATAAGTTTCTTCAAACCCCCAAGTCTAACGGCCGCTAAACATTTTACGTTATCAACAAGAGAAAAATGGTCTGTTTACAAATCGCCGGTAAATTTTGATCCTGTGTTTTTGACATTCTTGGCCGGCCCCTGTATCTGCCGCCCCCTTCTGGCGAAACTCCAGGCCAAAACCGAACACGCGCGCGTTAACTAAACACCGTGTTGTAATTAGTGCGTGTGGCTCCATTGAACATTTAATTTCCTTATCAGCGAATCGTTTGTTCTCGACTAAAAAACACCCAAAAAACCTGTTAAGTTTGTTTAGATCTTAATCGCACAACTGATCTAGTGATAGCCTTGTTAACAAGTCGTTCGAAATCTTCGTCTCGGAACTGAAGCCACGCCAGTTTTAATTACGGGACAATGAAAACAAAAAACAGGAGAGGATATTTGTTAACTACTTAACCGAAAAGCATGATTTGCGCGAAAGGCACGAACGCCTTCAGTGAACAGATGGGGTGGGGTGGGAGGGGGGTGGGGGCTTTTAAACAACTGCTAAATACCATGTCTACACTGCACCCAAGGGGGAAATATCACTGGATAGTTTAGTCTAGAATTAAACCCCAGGGCCAGCTTACCCAACACATCTTGATTGTGCTTGCAAATCGAAAATTAATTTAGACCTAATTTAGCGCCCCCCCCCCCCCCCCCCGAGCAATTTTCTAAATTTTCAAAAAGGCTGACAAGCCCATTTATAGTTGGGACCATTACTGTATAGTTGGGGCGTAGCGGTGATAACATTTTCGAAATTTTCAAAATGGCTGCCATTTTTTGTTATTCTACTTATGTTTCGTCAAAGGACACAACAGCGATGGCCCTATAACCAAATATATTTCTTATGACATACTCAGACATTGTGCCAAATTTCATATTTTCTATGATTAAAGGCATACTACCATCACCTATTATCTGCCCGTTTGTATACAGAGCAATCATCTATTATTGTACCGAAATATGTTTTCCCCGTAGTTTAAAGATCATTTTGGTGTAATAGTGTATTATCCCTTAGGTCATAATTTGTTAGGGTGACGATAACATCTTGACAGTCGATTGTCCATCTCACCAAAATTACATTTCAAACGGCAATTTAAAAATCATAATCATAATCAAAATCATAAAGTTCTTTTTAACTAGATGGGATATGGGTGATTTTTTTCTCTCATTGATCAATCGCTTTAAGATCAAAGCATCGTTGATAAATCCGATACGGTAGTTTCATAAAGGTTCAGATTTTTTTTTATCTGAAAGGGTCGCCACGGCCACATGCGCTTATCTTCACCTTCGCGCGCGAGCATTTTGATTAATTAACCCATAATTGCTGGTTTTTTGTATCTCTTCACTTTTTCTCTAACCACTCGAAAAAGTGCGAAGAGTTCTTTGTTTGTCGCGGTTGCAGGGTGTACCGATACGGGGTCGAGCGCGCCTGGGCCCCCGCACGGTACGGGTGGCCAAAGACGGTGGACGTGACAATTCGTGGGACAATATTTATTGCGTGTTTATTCATAGCAGTAATTGTTTGGGTTGTTGGTTCACAATAAACTCTGATTATATTAATGACTGTTTGGGTGATTAATTACCGTTGTATTGCCGGATGAGGGCCACAGATCGACCGCGTGAACGTGCGAAGTCAAAATATACAATGAAATGGACGCGTCTCGGGCCGTTCCGAAGAAAAAAACCAACACTTTCCAATTCAATTAAATCTCCATATTTCAGAATTTAAGAATTGTATAGAACGGGCATTTTGGGGGGAAACAGCATATTTTAAGATCCTCTTCAGAAAAGAGCCCTCCTCGAAATAATTCGTTAATGATCTGTCGAAATTAAAAGTCTGAAGTTGCTACAATTTGTCGTGAAATACCAGATAGATATGTTACTGTAACAAAATGGAAAAAAACTAGAAGTGTGTCTGTTCAAGGAACAGAACATTTCGCTTTTTCGCAAATTTCGATTGTTCATTTTTTATTTAATTGTTCATTTCATTTGTCAAATTTTCTATTTGTTAAATTTTCATTGCACAGAATTAAAAATTGAAAACATAAATCTGGATTATATCTCTCGCAGTTGAATTTTCAGCAATTTTTAATGTTCAAAGTTGTTTTTATTGTAACTTCTGGTTTGGTGACATCTTCAATATTTCTCCCCTTTAACTTATTCGAAGCATGAAGCTGATCATACATAAATTATAAAGTGATTTTTAGTAAACTTCGCCATAACGAATCGACTGATTATTCATTTTTTAAACATTGTTCAACCTGCCGCTAGAGGGCGCTATAACAATTTATGACGTCACCGGTAACGTGTTTTTTTTTTTAAAGCACAACCTAGCCAGAGACTAACATCGGTAGAAGTAAGTTCACATTTTTTTTCATCAAATAATTATATACTCATACATCAAACCCTTACCACTATACACAAACAACGGAATATTACACTTTCTACTTCGCAATTTTTACATTTATATTAATATCTCCACATACACACACACATTATACAACAATCTCTCCACTCACGACCATCTTAATGCCGCCAATATGACAGTTAAGATCGCAAGAATACTCGACGATCCACGTAATGATTTTAAGACGTCTAAATCCCCGCGCACGGCGCTTATGTTGCGTTATACGTGCACCCCTTTGTGTTCGATTATTTTGCCCAATTGATATTATAAAAATCAGGCTGCTAAGTTTCTCACACGGGCATGACTGCCAATTTACCCCCCCCCCCCCCCTCCACCCCACCCCTCGTGCACTATCTACAATCTTGAGATTAAAGCGGCAGACACGTGTCTTGCTCGGAGCGAAAAATTAGTTTGTATATTTTGATGGATTTGTAAGTTGTCCAAATGTACAAACGTAAACTGCGCCACACAAAAACCTCCCGCAGGTTGTAAAAATTGTTTCAAAGTTCCAACTGAGGGTAATTTTGGAAGACAATGTGCGATAGTATAAACCCTTCCTACATTTTGTGTATTTATTTATTTGTTTGTTTGCTAGAACACTGTTATGAAACGTCTTTTGCTTTGGCCTTTTATGGGCGGAGCCACGGCGAAAAATAAATGAAGGATTCGTGTGCTAAAACCAATTCTATAATTTCACATTTCTTGTTCGTATTTGGGCATGACACAAGAGCTATCTAGTAAGAATAAAACAAATCCAGACATTTGCTTTTAGGGGGTGGGGGGAGGGGGGGGGGGGGGGGGGTGGCGGTGAAGGCCATATTTAAACCAAAACAAAAATAGGCTTTTCAGCTCTATTTGCGTATTTTAGTGAAACAAAAATGGATTTAAATTCATATGAAATCATCAAGTAGTGAATTGTTACATTTTGTAGGTGTTCAATTTTCACAGTTTAAGAAACGTGTTAGATTTTTATTATTATTTAAAAATCATCCAAAAAATAGCTACGCAGTGTATATATTGCGTCATGATCTATTTTTGTCACCGGTGGTTACCTGACCTACAATTTAGACGTCTGGGTATAAAACAATTGTCAGGGCAGACTACTCTACCAGCGCTGTTCACCGCAACTAGGGGCCAATTTCATGTAAGCACAAAAATGTGCTTAGCACAACAAAGTCTTGCTCAGTAAAAACGGGTTATCGGCCCAAACTCCAAGTGCTTTTCATTTAACACAAAAACCAGCTGAATACAAGTCACAAACAATAAACATCACCTGAAATTTTGGTTTGTAAATCCTCTTTTATTTTATTTCTAAGGAAGATTTTCCATGCTAAGTGATTTTGTTGTGCTGCTTAGCAGCTCCATACAAATGTGGCCCCAGGCCATTAACGCTACTGAATACGGAAAACTCGTTTATATTCGGTCAAACAACAGTCGTGACAATAATCTCACGTCTGTGGTTGGGCCTCCGTATACACTTCATCAACCGTGGCGATAGCCCCGGCACAAACTCCCCCCGAGGGCAAAACCCTGCTCGTTCGACCGTAACATTGACCACCAAACCCCGCTCTGCCTGTCGAGCGCGATTCGCGGTCTCATTTCCTCCCTCGTCCGAGCGGAGGGCCGAATTCGGTGGACGGGAAAACCGCTAGCCTCATTATCCACCAATTTCCCGGTCATTTCCCGGTAAATCGGCTTCATTATATCGTGATTTGAATTATAACGATAATTAAATCATACTTCAGTTTTTAATGACTTGCGCAACGCCCGCGGTACTTTGATATTAATATATACACAAACAGGCATGTGATTTGAAGTATGCTTGCTTCCAAAACAGATGTGGTTGAACGAATATCGGCAATTTGTATTATTCAGTGACATAAGTATTATTACTATTTCTGGTATTGAAACCAAGGATCCCTCAAAAGTGCCCAAGCACTGTAGCTCGTAAGCCTGAAGAAACTTGTAGAGAGAAGACAATGAGAAGAAGGTACAGTTTTAGAGGTGGGAGGAAAACCCCAGAGGAATATCCTGGGGGAAACCCACGGAATCAGGCAGGGACTGAAAACTCAATCCACATATTGGCCCGGGCGGGATTCGAACCCGGGTCACAGCGGTGAAAGGCGAGGAAAAAACCGCTAGGCCAACCTGCCCCCGTCGATCGGATGTCCGTTCCTCTTGGTTGAACAAAACACAATTTCGTCAAAAGCACTTTTTCGATTCCCTAAAATCTGTCAACTGACTGATCGTTGGAAATCGACTAATATTTAGTACAGTACGCGTACGATCGATAAACCTTTTGATAATTTGTTCCGCATATATACTACTAGGTTTCATTTAAAGGGATCGTATACGTTTGGTAATTACTCCAAAAATTAATGGCAATACAAAATTACTTGGTAAGAAGTACAGCAGCTTTGGATAGTATAATGCATTTTTAGAAACTTTTCACTTCAATGTACTGCGGTTATGAAAAAAGATATCACTTTTTATCCCCCAAAAAATTGAATCTGAGAAGCGTTACTGCAGTGACGTTTCTCAGACTGTGTATTCCAATGCAGATTATTCTTCCTGCGTGGACATAACCGCTCCAGATTTTAGGCAATATCTCAAAATCGCTACCACCTTTTAAAATGAAATTTTCACAGGTTAGTTTTATGGTATATATCTACAACTATATAGGATTGAAACAAACAGTGGGTTCCAATTACCAAACGTATACGATCCCTTTAAAGACAAAATGGAACGGAACATTTCACTTGCTCTATGGAGGAATACGAACGTGAATTGTCGCACGACAGTGAAACATTTATTATTAATTTTAGTTTGATATAACCGCTAACTAGATCCTTGTCATTTGATATTTTATGAAACAATTTGTTTTAAAGTGGTCGGTTATTTGATCCGGACGTGCAAGGCTATTCTCTATAGTTTTTTGTTTAAGTAAATGTTTTTGCAGACGACAGACATCACGTCCAAGGTGCGCAACAATAGTTTTAAACAGCGCCCTCAAGTGGTTGCGTTTTCCCATTCGTTTTCCCACTAATTTTGTCCAACTTCAAGTTCAACTTCCTTCCAAAAACTTCCTTTTATTCATTGACTGGAGCACTTTCTATCCCCTGCACAGTTACCAGTCTTCCATGGTACCACCTACATCAGGTGAAATCTTAGTAAATGTCTTGAAACTAAGATAAAATTGTCTTTGTTCACAATTTAGAGCGCTGTGATTTTTCGGACATTGATTTCTTTTTGTAATCCGTCCTCATTAAAGTTAATGACATTTCGTTGCCAAACAACGCGAAGCGATTATGCCAAAATGTGACCGTACAGTTTTGAAAGGAATTTGGCATTCTAACGCCACTTTTTCGTCATCCTCTTTCCCATTGAAGGTCAGAAATTGCAAACATATTAAAATGCATGAATCTGGGACTGCGAAACGTTTTCAATATGTTAGTTGAATGTTACTGTAAACTTACAGTTTTAAACTTATAATCGGAATAATTACCGGATATCTAAGGCAACTACTTTTAATTGAAAATGCACTCGACTTTCCATACATAGACTTCGTACAACGTCCAAGGAATTAGGGGCCAAGCTTTTCAGAATGTGCACATTTAGCCATTTGGAAAGAGAAAAAAGGTGCAAAACACACAAAAAGAAATTAACGTTAACGTTATAATAAAACAAAAATTATGTTCATAAACTTTTGTTTGTCATTTTGTAAACATGTTTTTGTTTCTCTAAATTTTAATATTTACAATATTGATGATATCCTCTCGGTTTAAAGGTTCAGACCAACAATGCCCACGCCATGGAAGTAGTACGATTAGAGGAACAAGATTTACTCTTCAGTTTCGAAGTCGGGGACTGCACCTTTAATACGCCTGGCAGTTATTACATTAAATTGTCTATTCACTGCACAGTTGATGCAGTACAGGAGTTACTCAAACAGGTGAGATATTAAAGGGGTAGTCAGTGTTTAGAGGTAGTATACACCATTTGCAAATATCAAAGAAAAAAAATTACTACCGAATTATTAGGAAATATCTTACTTATTTGAAAGTAAATAATGATTGTAGACATCCAGTAAAATGATTGCGCTAGATATCCTGTAATTGTTCCGAAAAATTAAATTTTATTAAAAAAAAGAAATCACGATCACCAGTCGGCGATTTCGAAGAACAAAATTAGACAGGTACAACTTCAGACAGGTCAGTTAAATTATATTTACTATAAAAATAAAATAAACTCCCCAAATCCACCTATTCATCATAATTCAAGCAACTACCAATGGTGTATCCTACCTTTAAAATTGGGAAAATTTCTAAAGAGCCCTGTATTCCTTCAACCACTTTGTTTATTGTCAACTTTCGACTAAATTTTTTTAATTTTTTTATAACTAGGTCAAGGTTTGGTCTGGTAACAATGAAGACCTGTCAGTTAACGATGTTTCCGTGGTAACCAGTACCGTTGACGTAACCGAGGCCAACCAAAATCTGCCGCAAAAATTCATCGACAACTATTTCACGTTTAGTCTTCCGAAAGGTAGGGCTTTTTTAGCGATAGATAATTCCACCATTTTGTTTATTTCGAGTGAGCCTCGTGGGTATTTTTGTACTCGAGATTAAGGGGTAAGGGGTTTAAATCCAGCTGTTCCAACGAAACCCGCACAAAGTCTCACAATGTGTTTTATTACAATGTACTCGTGAAGTCATTTCAGGGTGGATTTTACCATTTTTAGGTTTTGGGTTTTTCTGAATCACGAACTATTAATTTACAATTTCCCAAAATTTGAACATAATCTGTCACCCAGAAGTGTGTTTTTTGGTCGATTTTGGGAAACAATTTTGTGTTTAAATAATAGTTTTATACCATTAGAAAGCTCTTGTTCTGCAGAATTCAAATATATAAATATCTAAACTCTTTAAAAAGTTTGATTTTAAGCTCATTTGGTGGTGACAGGTTAAATATTTGCTCAAGACCGATTTTACTTTAAGTCTTACCTTTCACAACATTGTAACATATGTTAACTTTTTAGGTCTGTGCTCCCCCACTGCCGCCCACGAAATCACGCTCCAAGCGCAAGTCTTTCCCTCCACCGAAAACGACGTCTCGGAGACGACCACATCCGACCTAGGCCATGCAACCTTCGCCGTCTATCCCCGCGCCACTGCGCCCCTGATCAGTCTTCTCAAAGCTAAACGAGGGGGAAATTTATACGAGCACAGCGGAACGCTGAATCTGAGGAGATCGCTGAGCGAAGACGGTTTGTCCGTCCTCGGGGGTCGGCTGAACTATCAACTGAGCTTGAAGATAAAACCAGAGAAGAAACCAGAACCTGAGGTAGGTTCTCAAAGTATCTGCAGGTCTTTAAAAAGTCTTCCAACAATTGTCTTAAACTCTTCAAGGTCTTAAAAAACAATGTACAAAGCGAGTACAGTCGGTCAGATTTTGGTCAGATTAGCATTAAATGTGTCTTCAAAAGTCTTGACTAGTTTGCGCCCGAATTATTTTGAAATTGACCGGTATTTCCGGCCTCGCTCGTGACGTGTTTATTCGTCATCCGTTTTGAATTCGGAGGAAAGTGTGTGTGTATACACGGCATCCGACGCGAAATGATTAAATCACCTGAAATTAAAAGAAAGCTAAAACATTTCAAGCCTTTTTCATAACAAATTCTTTGTGTTGTTTGACTGTATTTCATATCAAGATTCAGCAAAGATTTGATAAACATCTTATCTTTTCGCATCCTGAAAATGTTTGTAACCAGGTCCAGCCAGAACCAGCTCCCCTGGAGGAACCCTCACCGGTGCCAGAACCCTCGCCAGAACCAACGACAGAAACCGTGACGACGCCCAAGGCCACATCCGTCCCCACACAGAAATCCGTCATTGATGAGGCGAGTTTGACCAATTTTTTTTTTTTTTTTTTTTTCGAACTCGACAGGAACAGGAAAAATTTGACCCAAATTATCTTGAATGTACCACCTCTCAATTTCTCTGTGTCGCTTAACTTTTCCGAATTGCTTTTCCTAGGTTCGGCATCCTAGGCAAGAAGCTAATCCAAGGAGAGGCTCCCATCTTCTCCGACGGGATCACATCTCCAGACCGGGCCAGGAAGAGTTGCTAGTGACTGTCCACGCTGCGGCCAATCTTCCCCGGTTGCCCGATGGGTCTGCGCCTAGGGCTTATGTTGCAGGGTGAGCACAAAGGAGGAGAACGGAACGCAATCAAACTATCATAGACACAAACTAATCACAAGCCAATCAGTAGTCATCACAAGTTATAAGAAGTCAATCATAGTTAACTCAAGTCAGTCACAAGTCATCACAAGTCATCACAAGTCATCACAAGTCAGTCACATGTCATCACAAGTCATCACAAGTCATCACAAGTCATCACAAGTCATCACAAGTCAGTCACAAGTCAGTCACAAGTCAGTCACAAGTCAGTCACAAGTCAGTCACAAGTCAGTCACAAGTCACAAGTCAGTCACAAGTCACAAGTCAGTCACAAGTCAATCTTAATTAACTCAAGTCACTGGACGTAAATTTCAAGTCAATCACAAGGCAACACAAGTGGATAAATTACAAGTGAAACACGAGTCATCACAAGTCAAACACAAGTCGATCGCAAGCCGATTGCAAGCCGATTGCAAGCCGATTGCAAGCAATCAAAAGTTGTCACAAGAAATCACAAGCCAATCATAAGTCAATCACAAGCCGTCAAAGGTTTTGACATTGTTTTCTTTTTTCTTGTTCTCGTGTTGTAGGATCTGCGATTCCTCAGTCGCGGAGACCACGCCTGGAGTCTGCGCTACGCACTGCGCCCAGTCGGCCAGCACCAACCCAACATGGGAGGAAGCTATCCAAATCACTGTACCTATGAAGGGAGCAGAGGAGAAGTCAGGGAACCAGACTACCATTGGCACCGTGCGTTCTGCACCGCATCATGATGTCAAGCTGCAAATAATCCACGAGACGACGCGAAGTACCATTCTAGAATACAAACTTCCCTTGCACCATATGCAACCGTTTCACCATTATCATTTGGATCTTGTGCAAGTAAGTATTATCGAGCGAGACGGTTTAATTCGACAAAAAATTGATTAATTGTATAAAACTGCAAGCAATTAATAATGGTAGATTTGTTTTAAATTTTCAGATTTATTGATATTTGTAATCTTTGGTATGCCTACTAACTATATTTTGTTAATAAATAGTATTGAAAATAGTAAGAAAAAGTATCACACTTTCTTGTATTCTTTATATCCTTTGAAAAAAAATCACTTTATCAGAACGAAAGCCACCTTTCTTTGAAAAAGTATGATAAATAAAATTGTTACATTTTTTTATCATAAATTTTTTTAATTACCCAAATATACATTTTTATTCTTCATATCCTTGGGGATAAAAATCACTTTAACCACCTTTGTTCAATTTTTGAAAAGTATGATAAATAAAAATATTTACCCATTTATAAATTTGTATTCTTGAAATATCCTTAAAAAAACCACTTTATTAGAACGAAAGCCACCTTTTCGTCACGGTTCTACGGAGACTCCCCATCCTGTCAAGATTGAACGATAACTTGCTGCAATCCCAAGATGCACTTGGTTTCCATGGGCTAGAGGTCTTGTTGCTAGGGGTGGAGGAACAGCTGGCCAATCCTGTGGGGCCTCTCATAGCGGCAGCCAGACTCATCCCTGATCTGTTCACCTATAGGTGCGTTTAAAAAAAGACTTAATCGAAGTGAAAATGTTACCGTCTCCACAAAATAGGAATATTTTTATTTAGTTTTTTTAGTTCAACTAACTTGGCTCGAGTAAGAACGAACTATTGACTGGATTTTTTAAAATTTCTTTTCTTCTGTTTAGGCAACAGACAGCACAGCGCAATCTCCTAGCATTGAGCGTGCTGCCACTAACCATCGCATATCCTGACCCACACCCCTCGTCATTCCTTATTCCCCAGGGTGGAATTAAGCAAGGTCATCCACAGGTAAAGCATTCTCTCCTCAAATTCAAATTCTCTTCCGACTTTTTAAAAACATTTGAAAGCTCTACTTCGAGTTCAACCATTTGGAAATTGTGTTTACCACAAAATAATAGTTGTAAAGATCATTTTTATTGTTTTT
This sequence comes from Crossaster papposus, assembly GCA_037893245.1. Classification (NCBI taxonomy): domain Eukaryota; kingdom Metazoa; phylum Echinodermata; class Asteroidea; order Velatida; family Solasteridae; genus Crossaster; species Crossaster papposus. The sequence continues at coordinate 661,292 of JBAIAA010000682.1, read as the reverse complement.
GGTGGAAGGCAAGGAAAGAACCGCTACGCCAACCTGACTCCCCACATTTTTATTATTATTTCATAAATAATTCTTCCAAATAGGGACTCAGGAAGACAAATTAGCGTAAGTTTTAGGTAATAAGGAGACAGTGGCACTTAGGGAGACATTTCAGTGTCTCCCTAAGTTTCTAGCTACCCCACAAAACGATATTTGGGAGTTATTTTTGCTCGGAGAAGACAGATTTGGGTCTAAATAGCATAACTCTCGAAGATCTTAGAGAAAAAGGGTTAGGGTAAACAAGTTAGGACTGTTTTAAGTTTGTGTACATCTCTATGGGATTGTCTCCCTAAGTGCCTATTTGGAGGTATAATAATTGTTATTATTATTATAATTATGAGGGTCTTGTTCCCCGTGTCGTGCAGGTGAGTCTCGTAGGTCAACCTGAAGACCAGCCAGCATGGCACCACGCCTTTCTCTTCACCCAGACTAGAGAGTTAGCGTCAATCTTCACCGACGTCGCTGCGTTGGCACTGCAGTTTTATCCAGCAACTTCTGGTATGCCGGTTGTTATATAAAATTGGGGTCCACTTTTGTTTTATGGCGAAGACTGCCTTTTACTGCATGTGGTCTATGCTTTAGAAAGACGCGCGTGAACGAGATAACAATAGAATGACGTACATTTGACGTAACAAGACTTTTTCATTTTCATTTTTCCTAATTTGATATATCGTTCATATCTTGTATTAAATTGAAATGAAAAAAAATATTTTTCTAACAGTTTTTATTTACATTTCAGTAGAAAAAATAATGCCAAAACAAATTACAAAACAATTACAAAACAAAACAAACTTTTAATTCTCCAGACCAAAGAGACTGTTGCCATATCACCTGATTTTAATTTTTTTTATTTAATACATTTTTTACCAATCGTAAACTTTGTTTTGGTCACAAATAGTACAAGTGATTACATTTTGTATGGACATTTCTGACAGCTTATCTAACATACATTACAGCCAGTCAGCCTACACAATTTGATGCATACAATTAGCAATCGTAGAACTGCGATTATCAACACGTACTACGCGCACACACTAAATTTCTTGATGAAGCAGCGCTAATTAGGTATGCAATGCAGGCCCATGCATTTTTTTATATTTTTTTTTTTATTTTTTTTAAATTTTTTTTTATTTTTTTTTTTTATTTTTTTTTTTATATTTAATTTTTTTTTTTTTTTTTTAATTGTGGGTTATTAACCGTTAACCGTAACCGCAAAACATACGGTTACACGGATAATTTGATAACCGCAAACTTGCAGGCTTACCCAAATTCACAATTATGTCCCATAAATGCACCATCGATCATCTGTCCAGGCCTGATCACCCAACAAACACACACATTTGCTGATGAACAAAGTAGCAAAAATGTGGCAATATCTACGACAAAATGCATACTTTTAAGGCAACATATGCCACAAACTGTCCTATATATTCAACCACCACTGTACACTACTAGTACCAACTGTCAACTGACTGGCTTCAAATTTCCCACTCTCTGCAGGGGAATTTGAAGGTCATAAACTGCCAAATATGCAAATTCTTTTTTCACATAATCTGCTCCGTGTACTAAATTTGCAGTCCATCCAAGTTCACCAATTACATGCTAGAATGAGGAATGCTATTTCAAACTACTAGCTATCAGGAATGTTGCTATACTCAATTTGCAGTTCATCAACTTCACTAAATTACATGCTATGTAGCGGAATGCTATGAAGTTCACGTGTTATTTGGAATGCTATTTCATACTGCATGTTATCAGGAAATGCTGTCATGACTCGGAGTCATCTGTGAATGCTGTGCGAATGCCGTCGTAGCATGCACATGCTGTTTTTAAATGCTATTGAACTGCTATGCACATGTTTTTATAGCAGTCTTATTCGGTAAGGGAATCCTGTCGTCATTTTAAGCGAGATTTTCAGCGCTCTTGAACTTAAAAATATTGATAAACTGGGAACCGCTAACACAGGGATAGATAGCTCAGTTGGTAGAGCACCGAAATGGTAATCCAGAGGTCGCTGGTTCAAACCCTGATCCAGTAAAGTTTTTTTCGTTGTCGTTGTTCTTCTTCTAGTGCTGATATCGACATCCTGGAACTTTTCAGTAAGCACTTAAAGAGAGCAACCAAAATGACGGCCAAAGCCGCGCGACGGTGTCATTTTGGTTGTAGTTAAACAGTGCTTTTTGAACATTATGAAATTAGAGAGAACTTGAATTTGTGTTTGAACTAGACCTGGGCCCAATTTCACGGAGCTGCTAAGCACAATTTGCTTAGCATGAACATTTGTCCTTGGTAAAAACAAGGTTACAGACCAAATTTTCACGCGATCTTTATTGTTTTTGATTGACAATCAGCTGGTTTTTTGCTTAGCCTGAAAAAGACGTAGAATTTTGGCTGATAACTTGTTTTTAATGAGCAAGACTTTTTTGTGCTAAGCAAATTTTTGTGCTTAGCAGCTCCGTGAAATTAGCCCCAGTACACAACGACGCGGCTTCTGCACAAAATTCGTGCTTGTTTTTTTAAAAGCTTGTTATTTAAAAATCCCGACAGCTTTTAGCAGTGATGGATGGAAGTTACAATCGCCGTCGGGATTTTGTGCCCAACTCTTGGATACTAGCGTCTACCGTGCTTTGAGGAGCGCTCGGGGCAGGCTCGGGATTCGAGCCAAGTTGGCCCTTCGGGTAAGTTTTAACCAGTTCGCGCCGGATGACGTATATAAACGCCAAGTTCAAGTTCGGAAATGTCTGTCAGCAGCGAGCAAGGCCGGAATTGCGTGGGTGTGCTTCCCGGCACTATCAGCCTGAACCCGCTTCGGATCGAGTTTCGTTAAAAATAATCCCGCCCGTCGGCTCAGCGATGTTAAAATAATCCCGGTGCGAACTGGTTAAACAATCGTTCGGTCGATTTATCAATTCTTGGGACTGTACGTGCTTTTAAAGGTAGGATACACCATTTGCAAATATCGAAAAACATTTACTACCAAATTATTAGGGAATATCTTACTTATTTGAAAGTCAATAATGATTCTAGGCATCCAGCAAAAGTATTGCGATAGATATCCTGTAATTATTCCGAAAAATTGAATTGTATAAAAACGTAGCAAACTACGGGTTTAGCGGGCTGCTAAGGCCTAGTTGGCTGCTAAGGCCTAGTTGGCTGCTAAGGCCTAGTTGGCTGCTAAGTTAGCAGGTTTTTATAAATATTACCCCTGGTTTATAGCTTTAGGTCAAAACCCAATATCAAATTTACATCTCTCTCTCAAATAAAAGTCTCGTATGTTTTAATAACGATTATGTTGCCTTACAGGGTAGTGATCTGAAAACTAGAGATGGAAAGACGCCATATATATCTGTAATACTTCGACTTATCACTTCCACGGTAAGTACAATTCTTTAATAATATCATTATTTTTTGTTAAATTTAAAAAAAAAAAATTAAAAAAAGAAATTCACAGAATTAAAATACTAATGCCATGAATAAAATATGTATATTATTTTGAAGTTAAATCTGTATTTTATTAAGCTGTAACATTCAACTACTTTCATACCATTTCTTAACAAAATATAGTTAGTAGGCATACCAAAGATTATAAAAGTCATTAAATCTGGAGAGAAAATAAATTATTCAGTATTTTTGCAGATTTCTCCACTATGCCCTGTGCCTAGTTCCGTCTCGTTTGGTCAAAATGCCCCACAAATCTTCCATGTTTCAGCCATTTTAACTTTTGCGGGGAATTGCAAAAAACAAAAACAAAAGTCATTTTTGTGTATCTCGCTTCATAATAAGTACCGTTGCTACGGTGTAAATTTTCCTCATAAAACATTAGAGGCCGCCTGAATCAAAGACAGTCGATATACTTTAATAGCCGCCCCGTTTGTTCATATAAGAAATGAGCATAATTAGTCACACTTGGTCGACAACTGCTTCGATCCCGACCAAGTTTTATTAACAAACAAAACATAAACGTCCTCCGGGTTCCGTCAATTTCCAGTCGTCATGGACAAACTCGTCATTAAAGTCATTATTGATCTATGGAGGGTTTTTTACAAGCATTTCTCTTTTCCCGAGGTATTTTTGTCGCACTTGGCTTCGAAGACTCGGTCGCAATGCAATCTACGAGTTGAAATGTATTTCAACTGAAGTCGGTACAGTTGTAAATGTTGCGTTTTTTTGGAGATGAAAAAAAAATCTTGTGCGAGTTTGTGATGTTGCATCAAGCGACTTGCCAACAGCCAATCGACTTGTTCTGCCCAAGAAAAACGGCTGAAATCAATATATCGATTCAAGCAATCAGTGCTTCGTTCAGCGAAGTGACAATCTCGCATCTCACGGTCGACTCGACGCACGGTTTTCTCTGTTGTATAATGCCCAAGAAAAAGCTCGGGGGACCACTTTAGAAGAGCGACTCGAACGCGAACTCGAAACTCGCGAGAGGACACCACAGATTTGTGTACATTTAGAGACAAAATAAGTCTTGCGTACGTGTTGCCACAAGCACGCGACCCTGTTTCTCCCGTTGGAACGATACCTAGTTGTGATAAACTGCCAATTGCTTGTTCACGAGTCAACTTTGTTATTTACTTTTCGGAAAGTTGACATCGGTGACATTTTTTCACCAGTTGTTTTAACCAGCTCTTGTCGGAGGATGTGTGTACATGTACATGCACAGGCAAAGTTTTTTCCTGGGATTCAAAACGAATGACGGGTAAACACATCGCGAGCAAGGCCGGAGAATATCGGTCAGCGACCGACTTACACTAGTGAGGCCGGAAATATCAGGGTGTGCTACCCACAGACGCCGGCCTGAAGAATTCCGTGCCTGGGCCCGGTCAATGTCGAAAAAATCCGAATAAAACTAGTTGAGAAGAAATTTGCAAGGAGTTTCACTCGTGCGATCCAGATATTGCTGGTACTTTATAAACAGTGCGCCTAGCTGAGTATAATGGATAACATCCCACTTGACCAACAGGAACCAGACTCGTTGGCCTCGTCGAGTGATCTTGACATTCTTCCGAGCTTGCCGACGTTCTACGAACACGAGTTGAAGACTCCTGAACCGTCTTATCGGCCTTCGCCGGGGATTCCGTTGCCAATCCCCATGCCCGAGCCACACCCTGAACCACACTCCGAGCCACACCCTGAGCCACACCCCGAGCCACACCCTGAGCCACACCCTGAGCCACACTCCCCGGCAAACTCCGAACCAATGGTGGCCCACACCCCAACCCCCGTGCCCATGTATTCACCAAAGCACAAATCAGGAAGAATTGTGGTAAGTTTTTTTTTTTTTTTTTTTTAAAACGTTGACGCACTAGACATGTATACACGCTTTATCATGGTATTATACGTGCGCGCGCTGATGCATGCACATCGCATTGTGATCACATTCGCCTTCATGAGTCATCATAATGACAGCTCGGCTACTTCTCCCGCGGTCTCGGTAACATTTTCCCGTGTCGAAAGTCCAAGTGCGAACAGTGGTAACATTTGACCATTTTTTTTTTTTACCATCGTCTCAGTAAAACCTTCCCCCCAAAAAGTCCAGTGCGAACACGGCTTTTAATAGTCTCCTTTGAAATTCTTGAAAGGGTGCTTTTTTTCAGCTGGGCCACTCTGCAAAAATTAGTCTGATGTGTTAAAAAATTATTTTGTTACAGTTGGTCAGAAAAAGCTTTTATTTGGTATATGGCACAACTCTGTAGTGTAATGCATCGGTCTTTTACAATTTTGGGAAATTTGCTTTTTCTCAGTTATATTCAAAATGTCTTTGAAAAGAAATGAAGATTTACAATTGTAGTGCTTCATCAGATGCTATGGTAAGAGAATGACAAAACCTGTATTAAATTTAATTTAGTGATCAAAACAATCTTTTCAATCGATTAGATCTGAAAATGTCATAGAAACCAAAATGCCTTAAAACAAAAATATTATTTGTTGAAAGAAAAATAACCTCCAAGACAATAAACGTATTTTCGACATCAGACTCATTTTTGCAGAGCCGGTCACATATTTTACTGAATAAAAAACCCCTTTTTTTAATGACAAATAATGCCGCCCTTGGGTCAGGTAAAATGAAAATAAACCCGGGGTGAACTAGTTAATGTCATTCGGACGTCATCAATTTTTATCAGTTTTCAGTAAAACCTATTTAAACAACTTTATTTATTGATGGTATGTGACCTTTAAGATGATTTTCAATGGGCCATCTTGAAGAGAAAAAAATGTGTTTTCCTTTGTTTCTTTACTATACCCTAACCCCATTACTTAGCGCTTGCCCCAATAATCGAGGACTGAATTCGGACAAGCAAACCGTCCTTCGAGGATCCTTTGTTCCCTTTGTTCTCTTTTGTGTTTCGATCCTCGATCGTAATACGATACAAGAACACACAGCTTGGCACAGTTTGACTTTAAATTATCCAGACCAAATACACTGTTGCTATTTCAAGTGATTCGGGGCAAGCTCTTGCATAGTTACGTTAGAGACGCTCAGCACCAATACATTGTTCACAATGGTTGAGAATGGTACAAAGACACCAGACCATTCCAGAGCCGGGGGTTGCTAGCGTAAGGCTTGCCCCGAATCGCGTGATATAGCAACAGTGTCTTTGGTCTGGAGAATTTAAATGTAAACTGTGCCAAGCTGTGTGAACAAGTCAGTGTACCAGATATTATTTAAATTCCACACGCAAATGGCCAATTGCTTGAATTATCAGGAATGGGTGTATGTAAAGGTAGGATACACCATTGGTAATTGCTTGAATTATCAGGAATGGGTGTATGTAAAGGTAGGATACACCATTGGTAATTGCTTGAATTATCAGGAATGGGTGGATGTAAAGGTAGGATACACCATTGGTTTTGCTTGAATTATCGGGAATGGGTGGATGTAACGGTAGGATACACCATTGGTAATTGCTTGAATTATCAGGAATGGGTGGATGTAAAGGTAGGATACACCATTGGTAATTGCTTGAATTATCAGGAATGGGTGGATGTAAAGGTAGGATACACCATTGGTTTTGCTTGAATTATCGGGAATGGGTGGATGTGAAGGTAGGATACACCATTGGTAATTGATTGAATTATCAGGAATGGGTGGATATAAAGGTAGGATACACCATTGGTAATTGCTTGAATTATCAGGAATGGGTGGATATAAAGGTAGGATACACCATTGGTAATTGCTTGAATTATCAGGAATGGGTGGATGTAAAGGTAGGATACACCATTGGTAATTGCTTGAATTATCAGGAATGGGTGAATGTAACGGTAGGATACACCATTGGTAATTGCTTGAATGGTCAGGAATGGGTGGATGTAAAGGTAGGATACACCATTGGTAATTGCTTGATCAGGAATGGATGGATTTTTAGTAAATATCGTTTAACTGACTTGTCCGAAGTTTTACAATCATGGATGCTGCGAAAAGCAAGAAAAAACGACGTTTATTTTTAACCGGCGTCAAGCAGTGGTTCTTATGTTGTTCTTTGGTTTTGTTTGCGAATACCGTCCGGCGATATTTTGTTTGTTTGTTTTATTTTTCGGAACAATTACAGGATATCTAGCGCAATTTTGCTAGATGCCTACAAATACAATCATTATTTACTTTCAAATAAGTAAGATATTTCTTAATAAATCGGTAGAGCATTTTGTGCAGATATCTGCAAATAGTGTATCCCACCTTTAAAAATAGATTAACCTACCGTAACTACAAATTATGAATTAAAAAATAGATGAAATTTAAGCTTGTAAAAATTTGATGGAACAGATATAATTGTGTACTATCACCACTAAAAAAAATCTAACACCAACACTCTTTTTTTTCTTTTCTACACGGAGAAAAGAAAAACATACATGATTCCAAGACATTAAAATATATCCTTGCCAAAATTGATTGGTAAAAATGAGTTCACAAATTGAGCCCCGCAGCGCCAATTATTAACCAAATAAGTCTGGTCACTGCTTACACACTGTTGCAGCTTTCTATTGACTGGTCGTTGCCTAGCAACACCCTAAAGCTGTTCCGCTTGACCTGACCTGACCTTAGCCCACGCAGACGGCTGTTTACTGCTAACTATTCCCCAGACATGCAACAGCAGTGGTAATACTTCACACTGCTGTGCAAAGCCCACAGAAAATACAGTGCAGTTGATTTGCCCATTCGTCTAATCATGCAGTTAGGTCACCTGCATGCCAGTAATTGTTTCCGATGAGTCCATTATGACAAGCCTTAAAACGGTTTCAGCGGTTAATCACGATCGACACAATTGGGAGAATATATTTCTCTTACCATGTAAAAGACGTTAGTGTTGCCAATAGACGGCTGATTTCGGGATTGGAGTATACCACTTGTTCGTCCTGATTGACCGAGATAAAATTTTCATGTACATGTATCTGCAGTGTACTCATAATTGGCCTTGGAAATGTACATGTACATGTAGATGGAATTACTGTTTGTGTAAATTCTACAGTTACAAAATTCTACAGTTACAAAATTTACCCGTGCAAACCGCGTCACCACAACTGCCAGGCTGTGAAAGATTTAAGCGGATTCCCGAACGGGAACGTTGCGTTTTAATATACGAGATCCACCAGTCGACGGATAATGACATTTTGGCCGGCGTTCCGACGCGAACAAACTGAACAACGTACGGCCTTAATTCTTCCTTTTTATCGGGTCGTCTTGCAAGTCGAGGTGACAAATGGCCGTTGCATACTACAGACCTTTCAGTTCAGATGTAAGTTGAAATGTGTTTATGATAATATGGGTACATGTACATGGAGGTAGGGCGGTTTGGGGCAGTACAGGGAGTAACAGGCAGGGCGGTTTGGGGCGGTACAGGGAGTAACAGGCATGGTGGTTTGGGGCAGTACAGGGAATAACAGGCAGGGTGGTTTGAGGCAGTACAGGGAGTAACAGGCAGGGTGGTTTGGGCAGTACAGGGAGTAACAGGCAGGGTGGTTTGGGGTGGTACAGGGAGTAACAGGCAGGGTGGTTTGGGGCAGTACAGGGAGTAACAGGCAGGGTGGTTTGAGGCAGTACAGGGAGTAACAGGCAGGGTGGTTTGGGGCGGTACAGGGAGTAACAGGCAGGGTGGTTTGGGGTGGTACAGGGAGTAACAGGCAGGGTGGTTTGGGCAGTACAGGGAGTAACAGGCAGGGTGGTTTGGGGTGGTACAGGGAGTAACAGGCAGGGTGGTTTGGGGCAGTACAGGGAGTAACAGGCAGGGTGGTTTGGGGCAGTACAGGGAGTAACAGGCAGGGTGGTTTGGGGCGGTACAGGGAGTAACAGGCAGGGTGGTACGGGCAGTACAGGGAGTAACAGGCAGGGTGGTTTGGGGCGGTACAGGGAGTAACAGGCAGGGTGGTTTGGGGCAGTACATGGAGTAAGAGGCAGGGTGGTTTGGGGCAGTACAGGGAGTAACAGGCAGGGTGGTTTAGGGAAGTACAGGGAGTAACAGGCAGGGTGGTTTGGGGCGGTACAGGGAGTAACAGGCAGGGTGGTTTGAGGCAGTACAGGGAGTAACAGGCAGGGTGGTACGGGCAGTACAGGGAGTAACAGGCAGGGTGGTTTGGGGTAGTACAGGGAGCAACAGGCAGGGTGGTTTGGGGCAGTACAGGGAGTAAGAGGCAGGGTGGTTTGGGGCAGTACAGGGAGTAACAGGCAGGGTGGTTTGGGGCAGTACAGGGAGTAAGAGGCAGGATGGTTTGAGGCGGTACAGGGAGTAACAGGCAGGGTGGTTTGGGGCAGTACAGGGAGTAACAGGCAGGGTGGTTTGGGGCAGTACAGGGAGTAAGAGGCAGGGTGGTTTGGGGCAGTACAGGGAGTAACAGGCAGGGTGGTTTAGGGAAGTACAGGGAGTAACAGGCAGGGTGGTTTGGGGCGGTACAGGGAGTAACAGGCAGGGTGGTTTGAGGCAGTACAGGGAGTAACAGGCAGGGTGGTACGGGCAGTACAGGGAGTAACAGGCAGGGTGGTTTGGGGTAGTACAGGGAGCAACAGGCAGGGTGGTTTGGGGCAGTACAGGGAGTAAGAGGCAGGGTGGTTTGGGGCAGTACAGGGAGTAACAGGCAGGGTGGTTTAGGGAAGTACAGGGAGTAACAGGCAGGGTGGTTTGGGGCGGTACAGGGAGTAACAGGCAGGGTGGTTTGGGGCAGTACAGGGAGTAACAGGCAGGGTGGTTTGGAACAGTACAGGGAGTAACAGGCAGGGTGGTTTGGGGCAGTACAGGGAGTAACATGCAGGGTGGTTTAGGGCAGTACAGGGAGTAACAGGCAGGGTGGTTTGAGGCAGTACAGGGAGTAACAGGCAGGGTGGTTTGGGGCGGTACAGGGAGTAACAGGCAGGGTAGTTTGGGGCAGTACAGGGAGTAACAGGCAGGGTGGTTTGGAACAGTACAGGGAGTAACAGGCAGGGTGGTTTGGGGCAGTACAGGGAGTAACATGCAGGGTGGTTTTGGGCAGTACAGGGAGTAACAGGCAGGGTGGTTTGAGGCAGCACAGGGAGTAACAGGCAGGGTGGTTTGGGGCGGTACAGGGAGTAACAGGCAGGGTGGTTTGGGGCAGTACAGGGAGTAACAGGCAGGGTGGTTTGGGGCGGTACAGGGAGTAACAGGCAGGGTGGTTTGAGGCAGTACAGGGAGTAACAGGCAGGGTGGTTTGGGGCAGTACAGGGAGTAACAGGCAGCACAGTTTGGGGCGGTACATGGAGTAACAGGCAGGGTGTTTTTTTTGTTAAGGTAGGATACACCTTTGGTAGTTGGTAATTATCATCAATGGTAGATTTTGGAGGTTGTATTTTATAGTCAATATCAAAACTGACCTATCCGAAGTTTTACAATCATGGATGCCGAGGAAAGCAAGAAAAACAGCGTTTGTTTTGAACCGGCGTCGAGCAGTTATTCTTATGTTATCTTTTATTTATTTTTTGCGATCGCCGTCGAGCGATCGCAAATTGTTCTTTATAAAATTTAATTTTTCAGAATCTTTGCAGGATATTTGCAGGATATCTAGCGCAATAATTTTCCTGGATGCCTAGAATCAATATTTACTTTCAAATGAGTAAAATATTTCTTAATAATTCGGAAGTAAATATTTTCTTAACAATTTGGAAGTAAATATTTTTGATATCTGCAAATGGTGTACATATACCTATCTATTCCATGTACGCAATCCTATTTTGAGCTAGGCCAATTGTCCAATGCATAATGAATGCAACACAAATTATTAACGAACCGAAGTCCGTTTCTCGAGCTTTGTATCATCGCCCTGATCCATTAGTGTAATATAAATAGCTGGCTTTATACCACAGTAGTACAAGTTGACATGCACAACTATCTATTATTGATAAAAAACAATGCATGATGCCTTTTTAAGGCAATTTTTTTTGTAATACATATATCAGATCAATTTCTTTCATGTATTTTGTTCATTTTAAACGACGCACTCAAAATCCAAAAACAAACGTTCAAAACTAACCTCTTTACGTTTCAGCTAAGTGGATATTACACTATTATTTCGAAAAAATTGTGAAAAACCGTGCCCATTTCCGTTTTATCACAATTTCTTTTTGGACAAATAGCACTCTTTAGCCCCTAACCCCCTAGGCCTTACTTTGGGCTAAAGAACTGCGTACTACAGAATACTACTTAGTATTTTGTAGCATTGGGTCTCTCTGTGAATGATGATTGGGTGTGTACTGACAGAGTACAGATACTGCCAACTACAAAATACTAATAGTGGCAATACAGGTCAGTAATACTTACCTGGCAAAAAATGCAGTAGTCCAACCTTGACCCATTGCTGTGTCCCAAGTGACTATTTTTGCTGTAGAGTTTAGAACACCTTACACAGCATACATGGGCCATGCACACTCAGCAAGCAGAGGGACCCAATGCTAAAAAGTACTAGAGTGCAATAAGGGATGAAGTACCAAATAATAAAAATTACTACAGGCATTGCACACAAGTCAGTGAGAGTACTGCATACTACTTGTTACTACTAGTAGTAACAAGTAGCATTAGGTAGGGTTAGGGTTAGTTTAGACAATTCAGAAGAGATCTAAAGGTTTGCTTGCCAAAAAGACAATAAGACAATGTTACACGGTAACACCATGTGGTAATTCTCGTTAGTGAGATGTGTGATTTTGTAAAGAACCGGAAGGAACTCAACGTTTCAGACAGTATGCTCTGACCTTCATTAGGAGACTGAGCGATTCCAACAGTGAAGTGGGGTTAAAAGTAATTTGACTGGTCGATGGAAATCGCCTACATTTTTTGATTTCTTCTAAATGGCGGCAAGCCAGATGGAATAATTTCACAGCGTGTCTAGTACCAGGGCGATTTTTAATCCATGGAAGCGTTTAAAAAAAAAATATTTTGGAGGTTGTTTTTAGGATTATAAACAAAAACAATTATAATTCTCAGATACGCAACCAAGCAAAAAGTAAACTAACTTTAGGTACATTTGGAACAGTATTTAGGAGAACAAAAGTCACATTTTGTTGAGGTAGTGGTTTTAGTCCTAAATCAACTCAATGAAATGACAGTAATTCCATTTGGTGCAACGATTTCATAATTTGGCAATTTTATTTGGCAATTTTGGCAATTAGTGTCTCTGGCAATTTTTATTTTTTTTCCCTTAATTGTTTAATTTCTGTATCGCCCCAAATTTTCCTGCATATTACTCCCTGTAGCGCCTGAAACCACCGAAGCAATGTATTGTCTTAATAATTAATTGGGAACGAATGCAATTCTATACGATGCACACAATTAGTGAATTGGCGTTAATGGGTCTCGGAGTACATGTAGACAATTCCAGCGATATAAAAGAAAGAGCAATGACTATGATCGAGTCGATAAACCATGAAATCTAATCAATGATTCATATAATGATCCAAAACTCCTAGTCTGAAACTTCTCCTAGACCATTAGTTAAGAGTGCTGTGGCCTCGTGGTCTAGAACATTGATATTTGTAACTTGTAGGTAAAGCTTCAGGCTGTGGTTCGAATCCGGCCTGGGACTATGGTGCGTGCGCCCTTGGGCAACGCACTTTGTCACTCATTGCTTCTCTCCACCCAGGAGTAAAATGGGTACCTGCGAGGGCAGAGATGGTTTATATTGTGGTTGATTTAGCTGCTTTGCGCCGAAATGGCAGCATTAAGCTGTATACTCCCCAGGGAGCTGAGATGGTATTTGGAATGTTTTGTTGGCCCACTGAGCAGGGGTAATAATAAAGTAAGGAAGGCGCTTTGATCTGACTTGTTAAAGGCGCTATACAAAAAGCCGTTATTATATTATTTTTATTATTGATGGATTGATGGATGCATGGCATTATTTTTGTTGTGGGGCGCTGTGGTCCAGTTGTTACGAAGGTACACAGGTTCGAACTCTGATGGGAACATGGTGCTTGTGTTCTTGAGCAAGACAGTTTACTGCAATTGCCTCTCTCCACCCAGGAGTATAGATGGGTAGCTGTAACGGTAGAGACCAAATTGCGATGATCTTGAGCTGCTGCAGAAATGGTCTCGTTACTGATAAACAGGGATAATGGAAAGCAAACAAAAATCAATCGGTTTCTGGCCGTGCTCTGTGGTCAATTATAGGGTCGTATGACGGCTGTCTACACGCCATCGACTCGACCACGTTGTAGCCGTCTCCTTTGCAATTAAGCTTATCAACTGCCAGTAAGGATGATTAGCCAACCATTATTATAAGCTTAGAACCAATACAATGTCAGATTTAATCGGTGAAGTCTTGAAAAGCTCCCCCAGGGACATTATGTAGCGCTGAAATTAAAGGGGCAATTTACCTTTGGCAACTATCCAAAAAGTAACCAATCAAATTATTCAAAACTTACTTGTTGTAAAGATATTAATGATTCTAAACTCCCTGTGAACTTATTCCTTCCGGCATGATGTCATTTTGAAGAAAAATAACGAAAGAAGTCCAAAAATGTGTCTCAGAGATGCATTTTTGGAAATTTTCATTTAGTAATTTTCATTTAGTAATTTGGTCAAAATCGAAATCTTAGAATGTTATTTTCTTGGAATATACAGCATTCACAGAGCTAAAAGTTTGTCAGGTTGGTTGTCAAGCAGCATTCTTTAAATTTTGAGAACGTTTGCTGCTTTAAACGATAAAAATACAAATGGTAAACTATATAAACTTTAAAAACAGTGTTTTTATCAACCGTGTAAAACACATCACGTGACGGGTCTCGACCAATAGGAACAGGTAAATTGTCTTAGGTATAATTAAACTAATTTAACATCAACTGTAACTTTTTTTTGAATGAACAGACTATGGACGATGACGACCTTCCTACCCACAATGCCATGCGGGACCTGCTACCACCATCCAAGCACCGTAAACCCCCAGCGAGACATTCCGATAGCGGCTTGATCCCAACGAGACTCCCCCCAAGCCCGGATCCCTACCAATCGCGATACAAGGACAGAAAGCCTAAGCCCAAGTAAGTCTCAGTTTAACCTCTTAATTGCCCAAAAAAACGAACTAGTAAACTTCCACTACCCTAAGACCAAAACTAGCGACACCAATAACAGGCAATACATAGTTATTCGCTTATATTATTAAAGGGATCGTATACGTTTGGTAATTGGAACCCACTGTTTGTTTCAATCCTATATAGGTATAGATATATACCATAAAACTAACCTGTGAAAATTTCATTTCAAAAGGTGGTAGTGATTTTGAGATATTGCAAAAAATCTGGAGCGGTTATGTCCACGCAGGAAGAATAATCTGCATTGGAATACACAATCTGAGAAACGTCACTGCAGTAACGCTTCTCAGATTCAAATTTTTGGGAATAAAAAGTGATATCTTTTTCTATAACTGCAGTACTTCGAAGTGAAAAATTTCTAAAAATGCATTATACTATCCAAAGCTGCTGTACTTTTTATTGCCATTAATTTTTGGAGTAATTACCAAACGTATACGATCCCTTTAACCAGTTCTTGCCGGGATTATTTTAACATTACCGAGTTGAGGCGGGGGATTATATTTAGCGAAACTTGATCCGAGGCACGTTCAGGCTGAATGTACTGGGAAGCACACCCACGCATTTCCGGCCTTGCTCGCTGCCGACAGACATTTCTGGCCTTGCTCGTGACGTGTTTATGCGTCATCCGTTTTGAATCTTGGGAAAACTTTGCGTGTATATATACGTCCTTCGCCGCGTACTGGTTTAATTTGTAATGGTTTATTGTATTCGTTTCTTGCACTGAACAGCTCAGCGCCAACAGAAAACGACAGGTATTCGCTAAGCTTGCTGGACGCCCAACAGAAGGAGATTGCTAGCTATCGCGAGGCGCTAAACAGGATGGGAGAAGAGATTGTACGCTTACAGGAAAACGTAAGTAAAACAGGCAAATACGCCATCAAGGGTAGTGGTGGGTTTTAAAAAAGAATTGTGAAAAAAAAAAACTATTCGGTTTCGATTTTGGGAACAAAATATTTATTTTTAAAAAAATATAAAAAAAATTAAGCCTTCCATTTTTGGTGACACAGCTTTTTTGACACGGCACCACACTTAAAGGTAGGATACACCATTTGCAGATATCAAAAAAAAATGTACTACCGAATTATTAAGAAATATCTTACTCTCCTGAAAGTAAATAATGATTCTAGGCATCCAGCAAAATGATTGCGCTAGATATCCTGTAATTATTCTGAAAAATAGAATTTTATAAAAAAAAATGTTTTTAACAAATAACATAAGAATAACTGCTCGACGCCGGTTGAAAACAAACGCTTTTTTTAGTGCTTTTCTCGCAATCCATGATTGTAAAACTTCGGATAGGTCAGTTAAACGATATTTACTATAAAATACAACCACCCAAATCCACCATTTCATGACAATTCAAGCAGTTACCAATGGTGTATCCTACCTTTAAAGGTAGGATACACCATTTGCAGATATTGAAAATATTTAGTACCGAATTATTAAAAAATATCTTACTTATTTGAAAGTAAATAATGATTCTAGGCATCCAGCAAAATGATTGCGCTAGATATCCTGTTATTATTCTGAAAAATTTAATTATATAAAACAAAATTTGTGATCGCATTCTTAATAACATAAGAATAACTGCCCAACGCCGGTTACAAACAAACGCTGTTTTTCGTGCTTTTCTCGGCATCCTTGATTGTAAAACTTCGGACAGGTCAGTTAAACGATATTTACTATAAAATACAACCTCCTAAATCCACCCATTCATGGTAATTCAAGCAATTACCAATGGTGTATCGTAGTTGGTCATGGCTTTCAAGGTGAACGCTTTAATTATTTATCGCTTTCTATGCACCGAGGTATCGAGGATACCGGTTGCTATAGTAACAGGCAGTCTGAGAGACAATAGCTGTTGTCACGGAAACCGCAATACATAAACACACACACAAAAATCAGTGACTAGGAAACGGTAGATTACTTTGATTTTAATATTCAGGTTAACTCAACAACAATATGACAGGAAAAAAAACCCGAAACACAAATGCAGTTAATTTAACCTGGGATAGCCTCCAAAAAGCCAATTTTACAGGCTTATTTCCATTGTTTTTATAAAGGAAGATTGTACGCGGGGATCGTACGCTATTGAAATACATAAATCATTCGTTTTTTTGTGTTTTTGTGCTGTTTTTGTTGTACTTTTATTTTGAATGAAATTGCTGTACATCTTTAACTCCTAACCCTAAATCCAAGATATGATATTTGCGGCCTCGCTCGTTTGTCCATCATCCATTTTGAATTCAAGAAAAAAAACTGTGCGTGTATACACGGCATTTGACGTGAACTGGTTAATTAACCCTAACCCTACCTAATGCTACTTTTTACTACTAGTAGTAAAAAGTATTATGCAGTAGTATGCTGTGTAAGGTGTTCTAAACTCTACAGCAAAAATAGTCACTTGGGACACAGCAATGGGTCAAGGCTGGACTACTGCATTTTTTGCCAGGTAAGTATTACTGACCAGTATTGCCACTATTAGTATTTTGTAGTTGGCAGTATCTGTACTCTGTCAGTACACACCCAATCATCAGTCACGGAGAGACCCAATGCTACAAAATACTAAGTAGTATTATGTAGTACGCAGTTTTTTAGCCCAAAGTAAGGCCTAGGGGCCTAGGGGGTTAGGGTTAAAGAACTGTTTTTTTTGTTTAGATTGGTCGGTTGGAGGGGGACAACAGTAAACTTCGTCAACGTATCAATATGTACGAGGACGCTTCGAGAGCGATGATGACCAACGACGACCTGGATAATGTCACCAAGGCAGAACTTCTGGAAAAGTACGGTGAGTATTGGACACGTGTTAAAAAAATCAAGTCTAAAGCCGCGTTCCCATTGGACGTTTTTCGGTTAAAACTACCGGGGAAAGTTTCCGCTCAGCTGCGGTAAGTTATCAGAGACGCGGGAAATTTAAATGGAAACAGCCTAGCCCTGTAGAAGTACCGCGACCACGCGTAAACCGCTTTGTCTCGGGGTCAAAATGTGACTGCGCACTGTGCCCACAATGGGTGACATTCTACCAGTCTTGCACGGAGAATAAAATGTTACGTCGCGGTATAGACGATGTGCCTCTGTTTACATCTGTATTCAAATGTGCCCGGCAGTATGCGCACGCATCATGTTTTACATAAATTTGGTTAAGAGATGACATCAGAGGTCACATAATTCAAAGGCGATCTGACCTGCGACGCCGCAAATTTTATGTAAAACACGATGGGTGCGCATCACTGCCGGGCACATTTGAATACAGATGTAAACACGTGACGTCAGAGGGCACATCGTCTATAAAAGTCCAAGGAAGAATTACACGAAGTAATGTTGGAAGGAATCATTTTTGACTTTGTTTTTTGACAGTGGTTGTTCGGCAGAAGTTAGCGAGGCAAGTTGCTGAGACGACCAACTACCGAGACCAAGTCATGAAGCTTCGGAACGATATGATCAAGGTAGGTCCCTCGAATGAAGAAGTCTTCATATTATTGAGATATATCTTAATAATTCGGTAGTCAATTTTTCGATATCTGCAAATGGTGTATTCTACCTTTTAAGTAAAATTAAAAAAAAATAAAAAAAATATTGAAGAGTGCGAACTTTAATCTCTTCAGATGTTTGAAACATTCGTGCATTGCGTAATAATTTTAGCAAGATAAACAAAGAAATTAACTGGAGCGGGGTTTGGACCTGTGACCTCTGGATTGACGTTCTGGTGCTCTACCAACTGAGCTACCCAGCGCTGTGTTGGCAGTTCACCATTTTATAAATGTCTTTGATCAAGGGGCGCTAGTCAGAAGCCGCCAACCCGTTATGTAATGCGATCTAGCAAAATGAGTCTTAAGTTGATCCCGTTCAAATTTTGTGTTTCTTGTATTTTTATTTGGCGGGAACTTTAAAGGTAGGATACACTATTTGTTTTAAAAAATTGAATTTTATATACAAACAAAAATTGCAATTGAAAATTCCACCCAGCACATATTCTGACGCATATCTCCAAATCAGAATAACCAACTCATTTTGCTCGATCGCATCGAGCCACGTAGCCAGCGATCGCGCACAACGTAACGATGCGAACATCTTATTCAGGGTTCGACCTTAGCGGTCGCCCGGTCGCCAAATGCGAGTGAAACTTGCGGCGGGCGAGTGAAAACCCTTCCTCCAGTCGCCCGCCGGGCGAGTCAAAAGAAACGTGTATTTAATTACCTTATGCTGTGTAATATAAAACCAGGCTGTGTGTAACACTGTCCAGTATAGTACATGTAATGTAGTTCCTAAATAAAACTGATAACGTTTTTTATGGCCTGGGAGATTAAGAGGTTGTTTTGTCTATGGTTAAGTCTTCGGTTCCTGTCTGATAAACGTTTGCGTTGTTTTGACCGCGCGCAAAACCTATGGAGCCACCCGCTGCACGCGACAGATTTACGACCGCGATAACGCTCTGTGTGCACAGATTCTCATGCCGCAGATCCAAGCCACACAGTCATTCGAAATCCACACTGGAGGTAATACCTACTGCTCGAACAAACACACTCGAAACAAAATCGCATGCGCAGTAGTGTTTTAAGCTGTGTCCTGCACCATCTTTTTTATAAAGCCTCAAAAAATCTTGTGAAACAGGCGGGCTAGTGAAAAAAACCTGCGGGCTAGTGAAAAGTCTGGTTCACTAGCCCGGCCGGCGAGTGAAAAAAAAAAGTTAAGGGAAACCCCTGTTATTATGTTGGCAGCAAAACGATCGCGAGCAGTCTTACCTGAGCCAGCCGGACGCCCAAGCCGCGCAGCCCATCGTCTTGCAGGAGAAACAGACAAAGATCAAGAAGCTGGAGAAGACGTGTCGAGAACAGGAGACGGCTCTGGAGAAACTAGAGAACCTACTGATGAACAAACGACCCAGGAACGCCCGACAAGAAGGTAAAACCAAAAGGTCCCGTCGAGGGGCATATTAGGTCGTTATTCTGTATTTCTGGTCATGAAACCAAGGATTCCTGAAAAATACCCAATTGTACAACCGCTATATTGTATGTATGATAGAGGCAGGGTTGTAGTCGAGTCCCTGCAAGTCCGTTCACAAGTCCTTTCGTGAAGCCAGTCACAAGTCCCTTCATGAAGCCAGTCACAAGTCCCTTCATAAAGGCAGTCACAAGTCCTTTCATAAAGGCAGTCACAAGTAACTGGATGAACAATGACAAAGGAATGCTTTTGTCAAAGCTGATTTGAATAGCTTGTAATTTGAATTAGAACTGGAGGACTTGTGATGGACTTGCAGGGACTTGCAGGGACTTGCAGGGACTTGCAGGGACTTGCAGGGACTTGCAGGGACTTGCAGGGACTTGCAGGGACTTGCAGGGACTTGCAGGATCTTGCAGGGACTTGCAGGATCTTGCAGGGACTTGTGATGGACTCGACTACATCTCTAGATAGAGGTGTGAATTTACGGTTAGTCTGGAAACCGGGTACTCGATTACAAACAAAAAACGGGTATCCGGATAACCGTTAAAGAAACCTACCCCTAATTTTTTACTCTCAGAAGTTCCTTTTCAGCTTGTTCATCAAGATTTACACTATAATACTGCCACATCAGTGAGCTAGTACAGCAAGATCGAAGTGTTTGCAGTGAACTTTGCTTTGAGGTTCAAACTGCAAATTTGTGAGCGTCGTTAATTTAAAAATACTTTTTGTTTTCCTAACAAAATGACAATCGAAATCTTTCACTTTCATCATCTGGTGTTATACTACAGTGTGTAGTTTGTTAAGTTGGCTGCGAGTACTCGATTCCTTATCTGAAATTGGTTTCTGACAACAACGATGCACAGCTTTTATGTACAATTTTTGTTATGTCACAAAACAGTCGTTTATCGCCTTTACCGTAGAATCGTGTGACAACTCTAAAAAATCTGTCATCTGGAATTTTATTTATTTGCAGATGCCAGGCGAAACGAAGTTGATCTTGTCGCTGCGGAAAACGCCCGACTGAGGTCGAAAATAGAACAAATTCGAGTTGAATCGGCCAATATGTATGTAGGTATCTGCAACCAACCCCACCCCACCCAAGCCCAACCTCATCACCCCACCTAAGCCTAACCATCACCCCGCCCAACCTCATCACCCCGTCCAACCTCATCACCCCGTCCAACCTCATCACCCCGTCCAACCTCATCACCCCGTCCAACCTCATCACTCTGCCCAACCTCATCACCCTGTCCAACCTCATCACTCTGCCCAACCTCATCACTCTGCCCAACCTCATCACCCCGTCCAACCTCATCACCCCGCCCAACCTCATCACTCTGCCCAACCTCATCACCCCGCCCAACCTCATCACCCCGCCCAACCTCATCACCCCGCCCAAACCTCATCACCCTGCCCAAACCTCAACACCCTGCTCAAACCTCAACACCCTGCCCAAACCTCAACACCCTGCCCAACCTCATCCCCCTGCCCAACCTCATCACCCTGCCCAACCTCAACACCCTGCCCAAACCTCAACACCCTGCCCAAACCTCAACACCCTGCCCAAACCTCATCACCCTGCCCAACCTCAACACCCATCCCCCTGCCCAACCTCAACACCCTGCCCAAACCTCAACACCCTGCCCAAACCTCAACACCCTGCCCAACCTCAACACCCATCCCCCCGCCCAACCTCATCACCCCGCCCAAACCTCAACACCCTGCCCAACCTCAACACCCATCCCCCTGCCCAACCTCAACACCCTGCCCAAACCTCAACACCCTGCCCAAACCTCAACACCCTGCCCAACCTCAACACCCATCCCCCCGCCCAACCTCATCACCCCGCCCAAACCTCAACACCCTGCCCAAACCTCAACACCCTGCCCAAACCTCATCACCCTGCCCAAACCTCATCACCCTGCCCAAACCTCATCACCCCGCCCAACCTCAACACCCTGCCCAACCTCAACACCCTGCCCAACCTCAACACCCTGCCCAACCTCATCACCCTGCCCAAACCTCATCACCCTGCCCAAACCTCATCACCCTGCCCAAACCTCATCACCCTGCCCAAACCTCATCACCCTGCCCAAACCTCAACACCCTGCCCAAACCTCATCACCCCGCCCAACCTCATCACCCCGCCCAACCTCATCACCCCGCCCAACCTCATCACCCCGCCCAACCTCATCACCCCGCCCAACCTCATCACCCCGCCCAAACCTCATCACCCCGCCCAAACCTATAAGACTGACTTCTATTTGTACATATTGGTTTTGATTTGTTGTTTTGGCAGGCGTCGAAGAAAAACGATGGGGAGAAAATGATGATGCAACTCGAGCTTGAGAAAGCAAACAGTAGAGTACAGTCGCTGGAGAGGGAGGTAGGATTAAAGTACATCCCACTTTATATGTTTGTTTCATACACACAGCCATTTTTTCTCTCAAGATCTTGTTAACCAGTTCGCGTCGGAGGACGTATATGTGACCCGCTCCATCGTAATCAGGAATAAGTCGCTGGGGCCGTTTTACGCAATCGGTCGTTGAAGTGAACGCATGGGTGAAAATCGTGACCAAGTCGTTTTTCTGAACATTGTATTTTGAGGAAGTGTAGTTATCACAGATTATTGTCATTAATGTCTTGTATGTAAAAACAATCAATAAAGATAAAAATGAAGAGGATTTGTGTGCGCTGTCCGTATGCTTTTGGTCAATTTTGTTTATTTCAAAGCTGTTTTTCTCGGAATGTAGATTCGGCTAATAAATACCCACCTGTCATCTTTATCAGGCCATAACTCGTTAACCTATGGAGATACACACTTGTGATGGGTATCATTAGAAAGCTTATGAAATTGCCTTTCTCACCATGTGCATATCTCAAAAAGTCATTTCGAGACTTATTCCTGATTTTGATGGAGCGGGTCACATACACAAGTTTTCCCCAGATTCAAAACGAATGATGCATAAACACGTCGCAAGCAAGGCCGGAAATGCGTGGATGTGCGTGGATGTGCTTCCCGGTACCATCAGCCTGAACCCGCCTCGGATCGACTTTCGTTAAAAATAATCCCGTCGCGAACTGGTTAAGATTGAAATATTAGGCCCTCTTAACTTATTTAATTGTTTTTATTTTTGGGGCAAGCTTTTGGGAAAAGCTCGCGAATGGGGTAAGCAAAAGGAGTCGTTGCGCTTACACATGGGTGAACAACACCAGAGCTACAACCAGAGGGCGCTACCACCGTTACGCGACAGAGGATACAACCATTACGTGAGTCCCTCACAAATCAATGTGGTAGCGATCGTTCAATACTTTAAAGGTAAAATACACCATTGGTAATTGCTCGAATCGGGGGTTGTATTTTATATCGTTTAACTGACATGTTAAAGTTTTACAATCATGGATGATAAGAAAAGCAAGAAAAACAGCGTTCGTTTTCAACCGGCGTCAGGCAGTGGTTCTTTTGTTGTTCTTGGTTATAATTTCCGTTATAAAATGTAATTTTTCTGAACAATTACAGAATATCTAGCGCAATCCTTTTGCTGGATGCCTACAATCATTATTTACTTTCAAATAAGTAAGATATTTCCTAATAATTCGGTGGTAATTTTTGTCGATATCTGCAAATGGTGTATCCTACCTTTAAAGGTAGTATACACCATTGGTCATTGCTTGAATTATCATGAATGAGTAGATTTGGGGGGTTGTATTTTATAGTAAATATCGTTTAACTGACCTGTCCGAAGTTTTAGAATCATGGATGCCGAGAAAAGCACGAAAAACAGCGGTTTTTTTCAACCGGCATCAGGCAGTTATTCTTATGTTATCTTTGTTTTTTCACGCTCGCCGTCCGGCGATCGCGAATTTTTCATTATAAAATTCAATTTTTTGGAAGAATTACAGGATATCTAGCGCAATCATTTTGCTGGATGCCCAGAATCAACATTTACTTTCAGATGAGTAAGATATTTCTTAATAATTCGGTAGTAAATATTTTTATATATTCGATATTCGATATTCGATATCTGCAAATGGTGTATACTACCTTTAATACCAAAAAACTATGACTACAATCTTTTCTGTTTGTATGTTTGTTTGAGTGAATAGCCTTGTTGCTAAAAAATAAAAATGGAAATTGAGGGAAATGAAATGGGATATCTTCAAAGAAGCAATATTTGTATTTTCTTGTCGTTTTTATCTTGTAGAGCGACGACGAAATGGACCGCGGTTTAAGAGGTATGCGACAGCATTCGCCCATGTACTGATGACGAGTTATTGACAGAGGCAGTCCCCATGGTAACGGGTGCCTTAACCAGTTCGCGCCGGAGGACGTAAATAAACGCAAAGTTTTCCCCAGATTCAAAACGGATGATGCATAAACACGCCACGAGCAAGGCCGAGAAATGTCTGTCAGCAGCGAGCAAGGCTGGAAACACGTGGGTGTGCTTTCCGGTACCATCGGCCTGAACCCACCTCGGTGATTTTAAAATTATCCGTGCGCGAACTGGTTAAAGGAACAATTCATGTGAAAATACTAAATTTGACGTCGAAAATTGAAACGTTTTGTTGTGAAATCTAATTCCGGACTTGAAATTCACCTTTCGCCAATTCGCAGCGAGAAAAATGCGACACGATGTTCACAAATCTGAATTTGCCCTGGCGCTGAGTTTAAACCGGCCCATATCAACAATCGGTAATTCAGTCATATAGGTACATACATGTATACACATTGTTAGTGGATGGAGAAATATAACTTAGGAATTATTTAAAAAAATACGAATGTTTATATCGGTGTAAATGATCAAACTTGCCCTATTTTTTGAATAGTTACGAAACGTTGCCTATGTTCCATAATTTTTGTGACCCGTCACCACAAAAGGGCTGTAAAGTCATACTCCATAAAAAATAAAATTTTGTGCTTTAATGATACGAAAGAGTATTTAATAAGCTTTAAAACGAAGGGTCAAACAGCTCAATCGATAGTATGGCTCCAGAGATATGACAATTTGAACCGAGCCAGGTCGGTTGCATTCAATCAATCGGAAAGCTGAGAAAAACAAATGTTTTGAACCAATTTTTTAACAAGTGCCCCACAAAAATCACTCCATTTTTTTTACTTTAAAACACTTTTGGGCTTCAAAACTTCACAGAATGTAAGTTTAGCACATTTGAAATACACGAAATATCGTATTTTTGACTTTGTACATGCATTTTGACCTATTTTTGATGATATCTCGAGATAACACAATGCGGGTTTACAGCCCGTTTGTGATGACGGGTGAAAAAAAATATATCATCAGTAAAACTTTTGGTTTTCAATAATTTAATCTTAAAAACCATCTCATCATTTTCATTTTTTTTAGCAGGTATAGATTGTATAGTGTATATAGATATAGAACCATCAGATTTATATTTATTTTGTGAAGTTTAGCGTCTTTCATTTTATTGTTTAATTCCATCGTATTGTTTAATTCCATCCACATTTTAGTTCAGTGCTGTGAATAATTGATAGCTAGTACATATTTTTACATTTCTTTTAAAAGCGTTGTATTTACATTAATTATTGAACTAAAGACACTTTTTTGTCTTGTTCTATAACAACAACATTCTAAACTATTGAAAAAAATAACGCCGTGCCTTGTAACGTAGAGATATCTTCAAGGTTTTACTTTGTTGATAAAATCTCGTCAGAAAAGTAGACAAATAATTTCAATTTGTTTGCAACCGGTAAGATGTCACAAATGTGCCTTTGTATCTTACTGGGTGCCACTTCAAATGTTTTATTTTAGTATTCAACATTTCTTAGTGGTTACAATAATAACAGGGCTAATCGCTTTAGGTAACAATAGTCTAGAGAGTGCATAGGAAGGGGGGAGTCGCTCGGTCTCATATCTTGCTTGACAAACTTCAAATTCCTTCAGTTCATTTACTGTTAAACCTTAGTGTACAATGAAATTCTCTCCGAAATAAAAAAGGGGGCATGATTAAATGTACATTTATACCATTCCAATGTTTTCCCATAACTATGGACAAAATTGTATTGAATTAACAATATGTTGTGAAAAAAAAGCCATAAATTATGTTGGATTAATTTACAATGTAAATTTTGTTCATAAATTTAATGATTATTTACACTTTAATCGTATGCGACTTATTCTGTGCAATAAACATCTTTTAAAATCAGAAATTGATCAGATTTTAGGTCTCTCAAAATATTAGTGCAGGTCAGTGAGATACGGCTATTCAGCGAGGATCATGAAGCAAGTCGACCGATGAATCGCAGAGGTACGTATGATTATTAGATTTTTGTGAATTAAAAACTAATTAAAAACTAATAAAAAGCCAAACAAAACTTCATCTTGAATGTTAACAGTTTATTTTCATCTGATTGATTTCCCCCATCATGCAGTAGTCATATGTGATGCGATCTGTGGAAACCGTCGGATGTCCCAAAAAAGCAAAAAAATAACTTTTTTTTTTTTAATTGATTTTTCATTGCTATTCTGGTACCCTATCGTTAAACGCTGTTTTCTCAGAAATTCGCATCGCCAATAATCGACGTTCATTTTAACGTAACTTTTGATGTAGAGGTCCTAGAGACCTGATTTAAAAAGCATTAGAAAGAGGATGATCTCAGCTTTAAGATGATGTAAAGAACTCATTTTGTTATTTTGCCACCACGTGGCGGGTTTTCACAGATCTACTTTTCACCAACACCAATTGTCGTTTTATTATCCAACGTATAAGAAACAGACCGAGTGAGTGGTGGATTTTGATGGATATGGTTCTCT
>JBAIAA010000682.1:0-25000 GCA_037893245.1 Crossaster papposus | reverse complement strand
AGGCATCCAAGCATCTGACCAGGCATCCAAGCATCTGACCAGGCATCCTAGCATCTGACCAGGCATCCAAGCATCTGACCAGGCATCCAAGCATCTGACCAGGCATCCAAGCATCTGACCAGGCATCCTAGCATTTGACCAAGATTGCAACCATCTGAGCATCATTGTCTTTTCATAGTGTTTTCATAGTGTTTTCATAGTGTTTTCATAGTGTTTTCAAAGTGTTTTCATAGTGTTTTTATAATGTTTTCATAGTGTTTTCATAGTGTTTTCGTAGTGTTTTCATAGTGTTTTCGTAGTGTTTTCATAGTGTTTTCATAGTGTTTTCATAGTGTTTTCATAGTGTTTTCATAGTGTTTTCATAGTGTTTTCATAGTGTTTTCATAGTATTTTCATAGTGTTTTCATAGTGTTTTCATAGTGTTTTCATAGTGTTTTCATAGAGTTTTCATAGTGTTTTCATAGTGTTTTCATACTGTTTTCATTCTGTTTTTATACTGTTTTCACTTTTTATCAAAACCCTAACCCTAACCCTAACCCTAATCATAACCCTAACCCTAACCCTAACCCTAACCCTAACCCTAACCCTAACCCTAACCCTAACCCTAACCCTAACCCTAACCCTAACCCTAACCCTAACCCTAACCCTAACCCTAACCCTAACCCTACCCCTAACCCTAACCCTAACCCTAAAACTAACGCTAACCCTAACAATAACCCTAACACCAACATCCGACCAAATATCCACAAATCTGACCAAGCATCCCAGCATCTGACCAGGCATCCAAGCATCTGACCAGGCATCCAAGCATCTGTACAGGCATCCAAGCATCTGACCAGGCATCCTAGCATCTGACCAGGCATCCAAGCATCTGACCAGGCATCCAAGCATCTGACCAGGCATCCAAGCATCTGACCAGGCATCCTAGCATTTGACCAAGATTGCAACCATCTGAGCATCATTGTCTTTTCATAGTGTTTTCATAGTGTTTTCATAGTGTTTTCATAGTGTTTTCAAAGTGTTTTCATAGTGTTTTTATAGTGTTTTTATAGTGTTTTCATAGTGTTTTCATAGTGTTTTCATAGTGTTTTTATAGTGTTTTCATAGTGTTTTCATAGTGTTTTCATAGTGTTTTCATAGTGTTTTCATAGTGTTTTCATGGTGTTTTCATGGTGTTTCAATATAGTTTGTATAGTGTTTTCACAGCGTGAACATACTTGATTCCACAGTATGAACACAGTGTTTTCATAGTGTTTTTATAGTGTTTTCATAGTGTTTTCATAGTGTTTTCATAGTGTTTTCATAGTGTTTTCACAGTGTTTTCATAGTGTTTTTATAGTGTTTTTATAGTGTTTTTATAGTGTTTTCATATTGTTTTTATAGTGTTTTCATAGTGTTTTCATAGTGTTTTGATAGTGTTTTCATAGTGTTTTCATGGTGTTTTCATGGTGTTTCAATATAGTTTGTATAGTGTTTTCACAGCGTGAACATACTTGATTCCACAGTATGAACACAGTGTTTTCATAGTGTTTTTATAGTGTTTTCATAGTGTTTTCATAGTGTTTTCATAGTGTTTTCATAGTGTTTTCACAGTGTTTTCATAGTGTTTTCATAGTGTTTTTATAGTGTTTTTATATTGTTTTTATAGTGTTTTTAAAGAGTTTTCATAGTGTTTTCAGAGTGTTTTCAGAGTGTTTTCATAGTGTTTTTATAGTGTTTTTATAGTGTTTTTATAGTGTTTTTTATAGTGTTTTCATAGTGTTTTTAAAGTGTTTTTATAGTGTTTTTATAGTGTTTTCATATTGTTTTTATAGTGTTTTCATAGTGTTTTCATAGTGTTTTCATAGTGTTTTCATAGTGTTTTCATGGTGTTTTCATGGTGTTTCGATATAGTTTGTATAGTGTTTTCACAGCGTGAACATACTTGACTCCACAGTATGAACACAGTGTTTTCATAGTGTTTTTATAGTGTTTTCATAGTGTTTTCATAGTGTTTTCATAGTGTTTTCGTAGTGTTTTTATAGTGTTTTTATAGTGTTTTTATAGTGTTTTTAAATAGTTTTCATAGTGTTTTCAGAGTGTTTTCAGAGTGTTTTTATAGTGTTTTTATAGTGTTTTTTTAGTGTTTTCATAGTGTTTTCATAGTGTTTTCATAGTGTTTTTATAGTGTTTTCATAGTGTTTTCATAGTGTTTTTATAGTGTTTTCATAGTGTTTTCATAGTGTTTTTATAGTGTTTTTATAGTGTTTTTATAGTGTTTTCATAGTGTTTTCATAGTGTTTTTATAGTGTTTTCATAGTGTTTTCATAGTGTTTTTATAGTGTTTTCATAGTGTTTTCATAGTGTTTTTATAGTGTTTTTATAGTGTTTTTATAGTGTTTTTATAGTGTTTTTATAGTGTTTTCATAGTGTTTTAATAGTGTTTTTATAGTGTTTTTATAGTGTTTTTATAGTGTTTTTAAATAGTTTTCATAGTGTTTTCAGAGTGTTTTCAGAGTGTTTTTATAGTGTTTTTATAGTGTTTTTTTAGTGTTTTCATAGTGTTTTCATAGTGTTTTCATAGTGTTTTTATAGTGTTTTCATAGTGTTTTCATAGTGTTTTTATAGTGTTTTCATAGTGTTTTCATAGTGTTTTTATAGTGTTTTTATAGTGTTTTCATAGTGTTTTTATAGTGTTTTCATAGTGTTTTCATAGTGTTTTTATAGTGTTTTTATAGTGTTTTTATAGTGTTTTTATAGTGTTTTTATAGTGTTTTCATAGTGTTTTAATAGTGTTTTTATAGTGTTTTCATAGTGTTTTCATAGTGTTTTCGTAGTGTTTTCATAGTGTTTTCATAGTGTTTTCATAGTGTTTTTATAGTGTTTTCATAGTGTTTTCATAGTGTTTTCATAGTGTTTTCATAGTGTTTTTATAGTGTTTTTATAGTGTTTTTATAGTGTTTTCATAGTGTTTTAATAGTGTTTTTATAGTGTTTTCATAGTGTTTTCACAGTGTTTTCGTAGTGTTTTCATAGTGTTTTCATAGTGTTTTCATAGTGTTTTTATAGTGTTTTCATAGTGTTTTCATGGTGTTTTCATAGTGTTTTCATAGTGTTTTTATAGTGTTTTTATAGTGTTATTATAGTGTTTTTATAGTGTTTTCATAGTGTTTTCATAGTGTTTTCATAGTGTTTTTATAGTGTTTTTATAGTGTTTTTATAGTGTTATTATAGTGTTTTCATATTGTTTTTATAGTGTTTTCATAGTGTTTTCATAGTGTTTTCATAGTGTTTTCGTAGTGTTTTCATAGTGTTTTCATAGTGTTTTCATAGTGTTTTCATAGTGTTTTCATAGAGTTTTCATAGGTTTACATAGTGTTTTCATACTGTTTTCATTCTGTTTTTATACTGTTTTCACTTTTTATCAAAACCCTAACCCTAACCCTAACCCTAATCCTAACCCTAACCCTAACCCTAACCCTAACCCTAACCCTAACCCTAACCCTAACCCTAACCCTAACCCTAACCCTAACCCTAACCCTAACCCTAACCCTAACCCTAACCCTAACCCTAACCCTAACCCTAACCCTAACCCTAACCCTAACCCTAACCCCAACATCCGACCAAACATCAACAAATCTGACCAAGCATCCAAGCATCTGACCAGGCATCCAAGCATCTGACCAGGCATCCAAGCATCTGACCAAGCATCCTAGCATTTGACTAAGACTGCAACCATCTGAGCATCATTGTCTTTTCATAGTGTTTTCATAGTGTTTTCATAGTGTTTTCATAGTGTTTTCAAAGTGTTTTCATAGTGTTTTTATAGTGTTTTTATAGTGTTTTCATAGTGTTTTCATAGTGTTTTTATAGTGTTTTCATAGTGTTTTCATAGTGTTTTCATAGTGTTTTCAAAGTGTTTTCATAGTGTTTTTATAGTGTTTTTATAGTGTTTTCATAGTGTTTTCATAGTGTTTTTATAGTGTTTTCATAGTGTTTTCATAGTGTTTTCATAGTGTTTTCAAAGTGTTTTCATAGTGTTTTTATAGTGTTTTTATAGTGTTTTCATAGTGTTTTCATAGTGTTTTCATAGTGTTTTTCATAGTGTTTTCATAGTGTTTTCATAGTGTTTTCATAGTGTTTTCATAGTGTTTTCATAGTATTTTCATGGTGTTTTCATGGTGTTTCAATATAGTTTGTATAGTGTTTTCACAGCGTGAACATACTTGATTCCACAGTATGGACACAGTGTTTTCATAGTGTTTTTATAGTGTTTTCATAGTGTTTTCATAGTGTTTTCATAGTGTTTTCATAGTGTTTTCACAGTGTTTTCATAGTGTTTTCATAGTGTTTTCGTAGTGTTTTCATAGTGTTTTCATAGTGTTTTCATAGTGTTTTTTTTAGTGTTTTCTTAGTGTTTTCATAGGTGTTTTCATAGTGTTTTTATAGGTGTTTTCATAGTGTTTTCATATTGTTTTTATAGTGTTTTTCATAGTGTTTTTATAGTGTTTTCATATTTTTTTATAGTGTTTTCATAGTGTTTTTTTATAGTGTTTTCATATTGTTTTAATAGTGTTTTCATAGTGTTTTCATAGTGTTTTTATAGTGGTTTTCATAGTGTTTTCATTAGTGTTTTCATTGTGTTTTTATAGTGTTTTCATAGTGTTTTTTTATAGGTGTTTTCTATTGTTTTCATAGTGTTTTCATAGTGTTTTTATAGTGTTTTTATAGTGTTATTATAGTGTTTTCATATTGTTTTTTATAGTGTTTTCATAGTGTTTTCATAGTGTTTTCATAGTGTTTTCATAGATGTTTTCATAGTGTTTTCCATAGTGTTTTCATAGTGTTTTCATAGTGTTTTCATAGTGTTTCATAGTGTTTTCATAGTGTTTTTATAGTGTTTTCATAGTGTTTTCATAGTGTTTTCATAGTGTTTTCATAGTGTTTTCATAGTGTATTTATAGTGTTATTATAGTGTTTTCATATTGTTTTTATAGTGTTTTCCATAGTGTTTTTCATAGTGTTTTCGATAGTGTTTTCGTAGTGTTTTCATAGTGTTTTCATAGTGTTTTCATAGTGTTTTCATAGTGTTTTTCATAGGTGTTTTCATAGTGTTTTCATAGTGTTTTCATAGAGTTTTCATAGTGTTTACATAGTGTTTTCAAACTGTTTTCATTCTGTTTTTATACTGTTTTCACTTTTTATCAAAACCCAAACCCTAAACCCTAACCCTAATCCTAACCCTAACCCCTAACCACTAACCCTAACCCTAACCCCTAACCCTAACCCTAACCCTAACCCTAACCCTACCCCTAACCTAACCCTAACCCTACCCCTAACCCTAACCCTAACCCTAACCCTAACCCTAACCCCCAACATCCGACCAAACATCCACAAATCTGACCAAGCCATCCAAGCATCTGACCAGGCATCCAAGCATCTGAACAGGCATCCAAGCATCTGACCAAGACTGCAACCATCTGAGCATCATTGTCTTTTCTTAGTGTTTTCATAGTGTTTTCATAGTGTTTTCATAGTGTTTTCACAGTGTTTTCATAGTGTTTTTATAGTGTTTTTATAGTGTTTTCATAGTGTTTTCATAGTGTTTTTATAGTGTTTTCATAGTGTTTTCATAGTGTTTTCATAGTTGTTTTCAAAGTGTTTTCATAGTGTTTTTATAGTGTTTTATAGTGTTTTCATAGTGTTTTCATAGTGTTTTTATTAGTGTTTTCATAGTTGTTTTCATAGTGTTTTAATAGTGTTTTCAAAGTGTTTTTCATAGTGTTTTTATAGTGTTTTTATAGTGTTTTCATAGTGTTTTCATAGTGTTTTTATAGTGTTTTCATAGTGTTTTCATAGTTTTTTCATAGTGTTTTCAAAGTGTTTTCATAGTGTTTTATAGTGTTTTTATAGTGTTTTCATAGTGTTTTCATAGTGTTTTCATAGTGTTTTCATAGTGTTTTCATAGTGTTTTCCTAGTGTTTTCATAGTGTTTTCATAGTGTTTTCATAGTATTTTCATGGTGTTTCATGGTGTTTCAATATAGTTTGTATAGTGTTTTCACAGCGTGAACATACTTGATTCCACAGTATGGACACAGTGTTTTCATAGTGTTTTTATAGTGTTTTCATAGTGTTTTCACATAGTGTTTTCAATAGTGTTTTCATAGTGTTTTCACAGTGTTTTTCATAGTGTTTCATAGTGTTTTCGTAGTGTTTTCATAGTGTTTTCATAGTGTTTTCATAGTGTTTTTTTAGTGTTTTCTTAGTGTTTCCATAGTGTTTTCATAGTGTTTTATAGTGTTTTTATAGTGTTTTCAATATTGTTTTTATAAGGTGTTTCTATTGGTTGTTTTTTATAGTGTTTCATATTTTTTTTTATAGCGCTTTCATAGTGTTTTTTTTATTAGTGTTTTCATATTGTTTTAATAGTGTTTTCAAAGTGTTTTCATAGTGTTTTTATAGTGTTTTCATAGTGTTTTTTATAGTGTTTTCATAGTGTTTTCATAGTGTTTTTATAGTGTTTTTATAGTGTTTTTATAGTGTTATTATAGTGTTTTCATATTGTTTTTATAGTGTTTTCATAGTGTTTTCATAGGTGTTTTCATAGTGTTTTCCTAGAGTTTTCATAGTGTTTACATAGTGTTTTCATACTGTTTTCATTCTGTTTTTATACTGTTTTCCTTTTTATCAAACCCCTTACCCAACCCTAACCCCTAACCCTAACCCTAATCCCTAAACCCCTACCCTAACCCTAACCCTACCCTAACCCTAACCCTAACCCTAACCCTAACCCTAACCCCTAACCCTAACCCTACCCTAAACCCTTACCCCTAACCCTAACCCTAACCCTACCTCTAACCCTAACCCTAACACTACCTCTAACCCTAACCCTAACCCCTAACCCTAACCCTAACCCTAACCCCCAACATCCGACCAAACAACCACAAATCTGACCAAGCATCCAGCATCTGACCAGGCATCAAGCATCTGACCAGGCCATCCAAGCATCGACCAGGCAACCAAGCATCTAGACAGGCATCCAAGCATCTGACCAGGCATCCAAGCATCTACCAGGCATCCAATCATCTGACCAGGCATCCTAAGCAATCTACCAGCAATCCAAGCATCCTGACCAGGCATCCAAGCACTGACCAGGCCATCAAGCTCTGACCAGCATCCTAGCATAATTGACCAAGATTGCAACCATCTGAGCATCATTGTCTTTTCATAGTGTTTTCTCTAGTGATTTTCATAGTGTTTTTTCAAAGTGTTTTCAAAGTGTTTTTCATAGTGTTTTTATATGTTCTCATAGTGTTTTCTCATAGTGTTTTCGTAGTGTTTTCATAGTGTTTTCGTAGTGTTTTCAAGTGTTTTCATAGTGTTTTTATAGTGTTTTATAGTGTTTCATAGTGTTTTCATAGTGTTTTCATAGTGTTTTCAGAGTGTTTTCATAGTGTTTCCTAGTGTTTTCCTAGTGTTTTCATAGTGTTTTCATAGTAATTTTCATGGTGTTTTCCATGGTGTTTCAATTAGTTTGTATAGTGTTTTCACAGCGTGAACATACTTGATTCCACAGTATGACACAGTGTTTTCATAGTGTTTTTATAGTGTTTTCATAGTGTTTTCATAGTGTTTTCATAGTGTTTTCATAGTGTTTTCACAGTGGTTTTCATAGTGTTTTCATGTGTTTTCATAGTGTTTCATAGTGTTTTCATAGTGTTTTCATAGGTTTTCAATTTTTTCAGAGTGGTTTCATAGTGTTTTTATAGTGTTTTCATATTGTTTTTTATAGTGTTTTCATAGTGTTTTCATAGTGTTTTCATAGTGTTTTCATAGTGTTTTCATGGTGTTTCCATGGTGTTTTCAATATAGTTTGTGATAGTGTTTTAACAGCGTGAACATACTTGATTCCACAGTATGAACACAGTGTTTTCATAGTGTTTTGATAGTGTTTTCATAGTGTTTTCATAGTGTTTATATATGATGAAGGTTCATCTCAGTGACCCCACCAGGTATAGCAGCGGGCGCTCACCCAGCCGTGATGCCTCGACTTTTACTTGGACCGACAGGGTCTCTTTTTTGGGTTCATCTCAGTGACCCCACTATATGGTATCCATGCGGGCTACTCACCAGCGTGATGTCCGACTTTTAAATGGGACCGACAGGGTCTCTTTTTGAGGTTCATCTCAGTGACCCCACTTGGACCGCGACAGGGTCCCTTTTTGGGTTCATCTCAGTGACCCCACTTGGACCGACAGGGTCTCCTTTGGGTTCATCTCAGTGACCCCACTTGACCGAAGGGTCTCTTATTGGTTCATCTCAGTGACCCCACTTGGACCGACAGGGTCTCTTTTTTGGGTTCATCTCAGTGACCCCACTTGAGCCGACAGGGTCTCTTTTGGTCATCCAGTGACCCCCACTTGGACCGACAGGGTCTCTTTTTTGGGTTCATCTCAGTGACCCCACTTGGACCGACAGGGTCTCTTTTTAAATTAACTGTTATGATTTAACTTCAATGTGATCTAACACAGCTTGCTGAGTTCAATCGTCGTACGGCTGGATCGAACAATATAATCTCTGCGGGGAACAGCAGAGAGATTGCAAGTCTGTGTAATTTAATATACATACTACCTTTGACTACAACAGTTTTACCAAAACAAACTACTTGGCTGTCTGAATCACCGCAATTTAGTTTAGGCAGACAGCCACGTCAGGCCATTTAAGGCGATATGAAGGGGAGAAGGTGGGATAACAAAAAGTTTAAGAAGTTTTGGTCAACAATTTTTTCTGAGTTGCTGATAGCTGCAACCAAATGGCGGCCCGAATGCCTCGTGTTCTGGGTTAAATACCCAAATTCTTCGGACTGTCCTTTTCTTCTCCTTGGGTCAAGGTAGGATATTTTCAGTCTCACATTGGTCAATCTTACCTATAATTTGCATATCTCCCAGATATAACCTTATATGGTAAGGAATTTATTTTGTTTTTCCTTTCTTCTTGAGCAACCTTCTAAACGACCAAGCTATTATTGCTGGTCGTGCAATTTTTTAGAACGACCTTAGAAACGTTTTGCCTACGACGCCAAAAGAGTTTAGGCTTTATGTGCCCCAAGTATAACGTATTTTATCTTTTATGGATAAAATTAATTATAGTGTTTTTATAGTGTTTTTAAAATAGTTTTCATAGTGTTTTCAGAGTGTTTTCAGATTGTTTTTACAGTGTTTTTATAGTGTTTTTTTAGTGTTTTTATAGTGTTTTCATAGTGTTTTCATAGTGTTTTTCATAGTGTTTCATAGTGTTTTCATAGTGTTTTTATAGTGTTTTTATAGTGTTTTTATGGTGTTTTTATAGTGTGTTTTTTAGTGTTTTCATAGTGTTTTCATAGTGGTTTTTCGAATAGTTGTTTTTATAGTCAGTTTTTATAGTGTTTTCATATTGTTTTATTGTGTTCTTCATAGTGTTTTAATAGTGTTTTTTATAGTGTTTTATAGTGTTTTTATAGTATTATTATAGTGTTTTCAATCAATGTTTCATAGTGTTTTCATAGTGTTTTCGTAGTGTTTTCATAGTGTTTTCATAGTGTTTTCATAGTGGTTTTCATAGTGTTTTCATAGTGTTTTTATAGAGTTTTCATAGTGTTTTTTATAGTGTTTTCATAGTGTTTTCATAGTGTTTTCATAGTGTTTTTATAGTGTTTTCATAGTGTAATTTTTATTGTTTCATAGTGTTTTCATAGTGTTTTTATAGGTGGTTTTTTATAGTGTTTTTATAGTGTTATTTTAGTGTTTTCATATTGTTTTTTATAGTGTTTTCTTAGTGTTTTCATAGTGTTTCGTAGTGTTTTCATAGTGTTTTTCATAGTGTTTTCATAGTGTTTTCATAGTGTTTTCATAGTGTTTTCATAGTGTTTTCATAGTGTTTTCATAGTGTTTATATGTGTTTTTATAGTGTTTTTCATAGTGTTTTAATAGAGTTTTTCATAGTGTTTTATAGTGTTTTCATAGTGTTTTCATAGTGTTCTTTATACGTGTTTTCATAGTGTTTTTATAGTTGTTTTCATATGTTTTTATAGTGTTTTCATAGTGTTTTGCAAACAGTTGGAATTATATTTAAGGACGTTTGTGAGAAAAATCTATTGTTTGCAAAATTTAGGATAAAAATTTTTTTAAACTCCTTCCGAAGAAGCCTGTGGGACAGGAAAAGCCATTCCAACTTGAATTTGGACGAAATTCACGTTAAATACGTTTTTTGGGGTCAAAAATAGGTCATATTTCATCAAATCTTTGCAATTTTGGCTTTGTTTTTATGGATTGATGTTCCTCTTGCATCAGAGATGATATTTAAGACGTTTGGAGAAAAATCTATTTTTGGCCAAATTTAAATAAAAAAGCTGGTTTTACCCCTTGTATTGTTTTCAAATTTTGGCCCAAAATAACAATTTTTTAAACTCCTTCCGAAGAAGCCTGTGGGACAGGAGAAGCCATTCCAACTGGAATTTGGACGAAATTCACGTTAAATAAAACATTTGTCGAAAATTTGAGGAAAACTCAAATAAAAATACGTTTTTCTGGGTCAAAAATAGGTCATATTTCACCAAATTTTTGCAATTTTAGCTTTGTTTTTATGGAATGATGTTCCTCTTGCATCAGAGATGATATTTAAGACGTTTGGAGAAAAATCTGTTTTTGTCCAAATTTAGATACAAAAGTGGGTTAACCCCTTGTATTTTTTTCAAATTTTGGCCCAAATTAATATTTTTTTAAAATCCTTCAGAAGAAGCCTACAGGACAGGAGAAGCCATTCCAACTGGAATTTAGACGAAATTCACGTTAAATAAAATATTAATGGTCACAAATTTAAGAAATAATCATATAAAAATATTTTTTATTTTTGTCAAAAATAGGTCATATTTCACCAAATCTTTGCAATTTTAGCTTAGTTTTCATGGATTGATGTTCCTCTTGCATCAGAGATGATATTTAAGACTTTTGGGAGAAAAATCTATTTTGGGCCAAATTTAGATTAAAAAGTGGGTTAACCCCTTGTATTTTTTTCAAATTTTGGCCCAAATTAATATTTTTGTTAACTCCTTCAGAAGAAGCCTACAGGACAGGAGAAGCCATTCCAACTGGAATTTGGACAAAATTCACGTTAAATAAAACATTTGGTCGAGAATTTGAGGAAAAATCTAATAAAAATACGTTTTTGGGGGTCAAAAATAGGTCATATTTCACCAATCTTTGCAATTTTGGCTTTGTTTTTATGGATTGATGTTCCTCTTGCATCAGAGATGATATTTAAGACGTTTGGAGAAAAATATATTTTTGGCCAAATTTAGATAAAAAAAGTGGGTTAACCCCTTGTATTTTTTTTCAAATTTTGGCCCAAAATAACAATTTTTTTAACTCCTTCAGAAGAAGCCTGTAGGACAGGAGAAGCCATTCCAACTGGAATTTGGACGAAATTCACGTTAAATAAAACATTTGGTCGAAAATTTGAGGAAAACTCAAATAAAAATACGTTTTTCTGGGTCAAAAATAGGTCATATTTCACCAAATCTTTGCAATTTTAGCTTTGTTTTCATGGATTGATGTTCCTCTTGCATCAGAGATGATATTTAAGACGTTTGGAGAAAAATATATTTTTGGCCAAATTTAGATAAAAAAAGTGGGTTAACCCCTTGTATTTTTTTCAAATTTTGGCCCAAAATAACAATTTTTTAAACTCCTTCCGAAGAAGCCTGTGGGACAGGAGAAGCCATTCCAACTGGAATTTGGACGAAATTCACGTTAAATAAAACATTTGGTCGAAAATTTGAGGAAAACTCAAATAAAAATACGTTTTTCTGGGTCAAAAATAGGTCATATTTCACCAAATCTTTGCAATTTTAGCTTTGTTTTTATGGATTGATGTTCCTCTTGCATCAGAGATGATATTTAAGACGTTTGGAGACAAATCTATTTTTGGCCAAATTTATATAAAAAAGTGGGTTAACCCCTTGTATTTTTTTCAAATTTTGGCCCAAAATAATAATTTTTTTAACTCATTCAGAAGAAGCCTATAGGACATGAGAAGCCATTCCAACTGGAATTTGGACGAAATTCACGTTAAATAAAACATTAATGGTCGAAAATTTGAGAAATAATCATATACAAATAAATTTCTTTTGGTCAAAAATAGGTCATATTTCACCAAATCTTTGCAATTTTAGCTTTGTTTTCATGGATTGATGTTCCTCTTGCATCAGAGATGATATTTAAGACGTTTGGAGACAAATCTATTTTTGGCCCAATTTAGATAAAAAAGTGGGTTAACCCCTTGTATTTTTTTCAAATTTTGGCACAAAATAATAATTTTTTTAACTCATTCAGAAGAAGCCTGTGGGACAGGAGAAGCCATTCCAACTGGAATTTGGACGAAATTCACGTTAAATAAAACATTTGGTCGGAAATTTGAGGAAAAATCTAACAAAAATACGTTTTTCTGGGTCAAAAATAGGTCATATTTCACCAAATCTTTGCAATTTTAGCTTTGTTTTCATGGATTGATGTTCCTCTTGCATCAGAGGTGATATTTAAGAAGTTTGGAGAAAAATCTATTTTTGGCCAAATTTAGATAAAAGGTTAACCCCTTGTATTTTTTTTCAAATTTTGGCCCAAAATAATAATTTATTTAACTCATTCAGAAGAAGCCTGTGGGACAGGAGAAGCCATTCCAACTGGAATTTGGACGAAATTCACGTTAAATAAAACATTTGGTCTAAAATTTGAGGAAAAATCAAATAAAAATACGTTTTTCTGGGTCAAAAATAGGTCATATTTCACCAAATCTTTCCAATTTTAGCTTTGTTTTTATGGATTGATGTTCCTCTTGCATCAGAGATGATATTTAAGACGTTTGGAGAAAAATCTATTTTTGGCCAAATTTAGATAAAAAAGTGGGTTAACCCCTTGTATTTTTTTTCAAATTTTGGCCCAAAATAATAATTTTTTAAACTCCTTCAGAAGAAGCCTATAGGACAGGAGAAGCCATTCCAACTGGAATTTGGACGAAATTCACGTTAAATAAAACATTTGGTCGAAAATTTGAGAACAAATCAAATAAAAATACGTTTTTCTGGGTCAAAAATAGGTCATATTTCACCAAATCTTTGCAATTTTAGCTTTGTTTTTATGGATTGATGTTCCTCTTGCATCAGAGATGATATTTAAGACGTTTGGAGACAAATCTATTTTTGGCCAAATTTAGATAAAAAAGTGGGTTAGTTAACCCCTTGTATTTTTTTTTCAAATTTTGGCCCAAAATAATAATTTTTTTAACTCATTCAGAAGAAGCCTATAGGACAGGAGAAGCCATTCCAACTGGAATTTGGACGAAATTCACGTTAAATAAAACATTTGGTCTAAAATTTGAGGAAAAATCAAATAAAAATACGTTTTTCTGGGTCAAAAATAGGTCATATTTCACCAAATCTTTGCAATTTTAGCTTTGTTTTTATGGATTGATGTTCCTCTTGCATCAGAGATGATATTTAAGACGTTTGGAGACAAATCTATTTTTGGCCAAATTTAGATAAAAAAGTGGGTTAGTTAACCCCTTGTATTTTTTTTCAAATTTTGGCCCAAAATAATAATTTTTTAACTCATTCAGAAGAAGCCTATAGGACAGGAGAAGCCATTCCAACTGGAATTTGGACGAAATTCACGTTAAATAAAACATTAATGGTCGAAAATTTGAGAAATAATCATATACAAATAATTTTATTTTGGTCAAAAATAGGTCATATTTCACCAAATCTTTGCAATTTTAGCTTTGTTTTCATGGATTGATGTTCCTCTTGCATCAGAGATGATATTTAAGACGTTTGGAGACAAATCTATTTTTGGCCCAATTTAGATAAAAAAGTGGGTTAACCCCTTGTATTTTTTTCAAATTTTGGCACAAAATAATAATTTTTTTAACTCATTCAGAAGAAGCCTGTGGGACAGGAGAAGCCATTCCAACTGGAATTTGGACGAAATTCACGTTAAATAAAACATTTGGTCGGAAATTTGAGGAAAAATCTAATAAAAATACGTTTTTCTGGGTCAAAAATAGGTCATATTTCACCAAATCTTTGCAATTTTAGCTTTGTTTTCATGGATTGATGTTCCTCTTGCATCAGAGATGATATTTAAGACGTTTGGAGAAAAATCTATTTTTGGCCAAATTTAGATAAAAGGTTAACCCCTTGTATTTTTTTTCAAATTTTGGCCCAAAATAATAATTTATTTAACTCATTCAGAAGAAGCCTGTGGGACAGGAGAAGCCATTCCAACTGGAATTTGGACGAAATTCACGTTAAATAAAACATTTGGTCGAAAATTTGAGGAAAAATCAAATAAAAATACGTTTTTCTGAGTCAAAAATAGGTCATATTTCACCAAATCTTTGCAATTTTAGCTTTGTTTGTATGGATTGATGTTCCTCTTGCATCAGAGATGATATTTAAGACGTTTGGAGACAAATCTATTTTTGGCCAAATTTAGATAAAAAAGTGGGTTAACCCCTTGTATTTTTTTCAAATTTTGGCCCAAAATAATATTTTTTTAAACTCCTTCCGAAGAAGCCTGTGGGACAGGAGAAGCCATTCCAACTGGAATTTTGACGAAATTCACGTTAAATAAAACATTTGGTCGAAAATTTGAGGAAAAATAAAAAAAAACAACGTTTTTTGGGGTCAAAAATAGGTCATATTTCATCAAATCTTTGCAATTTTGGCTTTGTTTTTATGGATTGATGTTCCTCTTGCATCAGAGATGATATTTAAGACGTTTGGAGACAAATCTATTTTTGGCCAAATTTAGATAAAAAAGTGGGTTAACTTGTATTTGTTTTCAAATTTTGGCCCAAAATAATAATTGTTTTAACTCATTCAGAAGAAGCCTATAGGACAGGAGAAGCCATTCCAACTGGAATTTGGACGAAATTCACGTTAAATAAAACATTAATGGTCGAAAATTTGGGAAATAATCATATAAAAATAATTTTCTTTTGGTCAAAAATAAGTCATATTTCACCAAATCTTTGCAATTTTAGCTTTGTTTTCATGGATTGATGTTCCTCTTGCATCAGAGATGATATTTAAGACGTTTGGAGAAAAACCTATTTTTGGCCAAATTTAGATAAAAAAGTGGGTTAACCCCTAGTATTTTTTTCAAATTTTGGCCCAAAATAATAATTGTTTTAACTCATTCAGAAGAAGCCTATAGGACAGGAGAAGCCATTCCAACTGGAATTTGGACGAAATTCACGTTAAATAAAACCTTTGGTCGAAAATTTGAGGAAAAATCAAATAAAAATACTTTACTTTTGGTCAAAAATAGGTCATATTTCACCAAATCTTTGCAATTTTAGCTTTGTTTTTATGGATTGATGTTCCTCTTGCATAAGAGATAATATTTAAGACGTTTGGAGACAAATCTATTTTTGGCCAAATTTAGATCAAAAAGGGGGTTAACCCCTTGTATTTTTTTTCAAATTTTGGCCCAAAATAATATTTTTTTAAACTCCTTCCGAAGAAGCCTGTGGGACAGTAGAAGCCATTCCAACTGGAATTTTGACGAAATTCACGTTAAATAAAACATTTGGTCGAAAATTTGAGGAAAAAATAAATAAAAATACGTTTTTTTGGGTCAAAAATAGGTCATATTTCATCAAATCTTTGCAATTTTGGCTTTGTTTTTATGGATTGATGTTCCTCTTGCATCAGAGATGATATTTAAGACGTTTGGAGAAAAATCTATTTTTGGCCAAATTTAGATAAAAAAGTGGGTTAACCCCTTGTATTTTTTTCAAATGTTGGCCCCAAAAAACAATTTTTTAAACTCCTTTTGAAGAAGCCTGTGGGACAGGAGAAGCCATTCCAGCTGGAATTTG
This sequence comes from Crossaster papposus, assembly GCA_037893245.1. Taxonomy (NCBI): domain Eukaryota; kingdom Metazoa; phylum Echinodermata; class Asteroidea; order Velatida; family Solasteridae; genus Crossaster; species Crossaster papposus. The sequence goes on along the minus strand of JBAIAA010000682.1, from coordinate 9,105 downwards.
GACGAAATTCACGTTAAATAAAACATTTGGTCGGAAATTTGAGGAAAAATCAAATAAAAATACGTTTTTCTGGGTCAAAAATAGGTCATATTTCATCAAATCTTTGCAATTTTGGCTTTGTTTTTATGGATTGATGTTCCTCTTGCATCAGAGATGATATTTAAGACGTTTGGAGAAAAATCTATTTTTGGCCAAATTTAGATAAAAAAGTGGGTTAACCCCTTGTATTTTTTTCAAATGTTGGCCCAAAAAAACAATTTTTTAAACTCCTTCCGAAGAAGCCTGTGGGACAGGAGAAGCCATTCCAACTGGAATTTGGACGAAATTCACGTTAAATAAAACATTTGGTCTAAAATTTGAGGAAAAATCAAATAAAAATACGTTTTTCTGGGTCAAAAATAGGTCATATTTCACCAAATCTTTGCAATTTTAGCTTTGTTTTCATGGATTGATGTTCCTCTTGCATCAGAGATGATATTTAAGACGTTTGGAGAAAAATAGATTTTTGGCCAAATTTAGATAAAAAAGTGGGTTAACCCCTTGTATTTTTTTCAAATGTTGGCCCAAAAAAACAATTTTTTAAACTCCTTTTGAAGAAGCCTGTGGGACAGGAGAAGCCATTCCAACTGGAATTTGGACGAAATTCACGTTAAATAAAACATTTGGTCGGAAATTTGAGGAAAAATCAAATAAAAATACGTTTTTCTGGGTCAAAAATAGGTCATATTTCATCAAATCTTTGCAATTTTGGCTTTGTTTTTATGGATTGATGTTCCTCTTGCATCAGAGATGATATTTAAGACGTTTGGAGAAAAATCTATTTTTGGCCAAATTTAGATAAAAAAGTGGGTTAACCCCTTGTATTTTTTTCAAATTTTGGCCCAAAATAACAATTTTTTAAACTCCTTCCGAAGAAGCCTGTGGGACAGGAGAAGCCATTCCAACTGGAATTTGGACGAAATTCACGTTAAATAAAACATTTGGTCTAAAATTTGAGGAAAAATCAAATAAAAATACGTTTTTCTGGGTCAAAAATAGGTCATATTTCACCAAATCTTTGCAATTTTAGCTTTGTTTTCATGGATTGATGTTCCTCTTGCATCAGAGATGATATTTAAGACGTTTGGAAAAAAATAGATTTTTGGCCAAATTTAGATAAAAAAGTGGGTTATCCCCTTGTATTTTTTTCAAATTTTGGCCCAAAATAATAACTGTTTTAACTCATTCAGAAGAAGCCTATAGGACAGGAGAAGCCATTCCAACTGGAATTTGGACGAAATTCACGTTAAATAAAACCTTTGGTCGAAAATTTGAGGAAAAATCAAATAAAAATACTTTTCTTTTGGTCAAAAATAGGTCATATTTCACCAAATCTTTGCAATTTTAGCTTTGTTTTTATGGATTGATGTTCCTCTTGCATAAGAGATGATATTTAAGACGTTTGGAGACAAATCTATTTTTGGCCGAATTTAGATCAAAAAGGGGGTTAACCCCTTGTATTTTTTTTCAAATTTTGGCCCAAAATAATATTTTTTTAAACTCCTTCCGAAGAAGCCTGTGGGACAGGAGAAGCCATTCCAAATGGAATTTTGACGAAATTCACGTTAAATAAAACATTTGGTCGAAAATTTGAGGAAAAATTAAATAAAAATACGTTTTTTGGGGTCAAAAATAGGTCATATTTCATCAAATCTTTGCAATTTCGGCTTTGTTTTTATGGATTGATGTTCCTCTTGCATCAGAGATGATATTTAAGACGTTTGGAGAAAAATCTATTTTTGGCCAAATTTAGATAAAAAAGTGGGTTAACCCCTTGTATTTTTTTCAAATGTTGGCCCAAAAAAACAATTTTTTAAACTCCTTTCGAAGAAGCCTGTGGGACAGGAGAAGCCATTCCAACTGGAATTTGGACGAAATTCACGTTAAATAAAACATTTGGTCGGAAATTTGAGGAAAAATCTAATAAAAATACGTTTTTCTGGGTCAAAAATAGGTCATATTTCATCAAATCTTTGCAATTTCGGCTTTGTTTTTATGGATTGATGTTCCTCTTGCATCAGAGATGATATTTAAGACGTTTGGAGACAAATCTATTTTTGGCCAAATTTAGATACAAAAGTGGGTTAACCCCTTGTATTTTTTTCAAATTTTGGCCCAAAATATTTTTTCTTTAACTCCTTCCGAAGAAGCCTGAAGGACAGGAGAAGCCATTCCAACTGGAATTTGGACGAAATTCACGTTAAATAAAACATTTGGTCTAAAATTTGAGGAAAAATCAAATAAAAATACGTTTTTCTGGGTCAAAAATAGGTCATATTTCACCAAATCTTTCCAATTTTAGCTTTGTTTTTATGGATTGATGTTCCTCTTGCATCAGAGATGATATTTAAGACGTTTGGAGACAAATCTATTTTTGGCCAAATTTAGATACAAAAGTGGGTTAACCCCTTGTATTTTTTTCAAATTTTGGCCCAAAATATTTTTTCTTTAACTCCTTCCGAAGAAGCCTGAAGGACAGGAGAAGCCATTCCAACTGGAATTTGGACGAAATTCACGTTAAATAAAACATTTGGTCAAAAATTTGAGAAAAAATCAAATAAAAATACATTTTTTTTGGTCAAAAATAGGTCATATCTCACCAAATCTTTGCAATTTTAGCTTTGTTTTTATGGATTGATGTTCCTCTTGCATAAGAGATGATATTTAAGACGTTTGGAGACAAATCTATTTTTGGCCAAATTTAGATAAAAAAGTGGGTTAACCCCTTGTATTTGTTTTCAAATTTTGGCCCAAAATAATTTTTCAAATTTTGGCCCAAAATAATAATTGTTTTAACTCATTCAGAAGAAGCCTATAGGACAGGAGAAGCCATTCCAACTGGAATTTGGACGAAATTCACGTTAAATAAAACATTAATGGTCGAAAATTTGAGAAATAATCATATAAAAATAATTTTTTTTTTGTCAAAAATAGGTCATATTTCACCAAATCTTTGCAATTTTAGCTTTGTTTTCATGGATTGATGTTCCTCTTGCATCAGAGATGATATTTAAGACGTTTGGAGAAAAATCTATTTTTGGCCAAATTTAAATAAAAAAGCTGGTTTTACCCCTTGTATTGTTTTCAAATTTTGGCCCAAAATAACAATTTTTTAAACTCCTTCCGAAGAAGCCTGTGGGACAGGAATTTTGACGAAATTCACGTTAAATAAAACCTTTGGTCGAAAATTTGAGGAAAAATCTAATAAAAAATACTTTTCTTTTGGTCAAAAATAGGTCATATTTCACCAAATCTTTGCAATTTTAGCTTTGTTTTTATGGATTGATGTTCCTCTTGCATAAGAGATGATATTTAAGACGTTTGGAGACAAATCTATTTTTGGCCAAATTTAGATAAAAAAGTGGGTTAACCCCTTGTATTTTTTTCAAATTTTGGCCCCAAATAATAATTTTTTTAAACTCCTTCAGAAGAAGCCTGTGGGACAGGAGAAGCCATTCCAACTGGAATTTGGACGAAATTCACGTTAAATAAAACCTTTGGTCGAAAATTTGAGGAAAAATCAAATAAAAATACGTTTTTCTGAGTCAAAAATAGGTCATATTTCACCAAATCTTTGCAATTTTAGCTTTGTTTGTATAGATTGATGTTCCTCTTGCATCAGAGATGATATTTAAGACGTTTGGAGACAAATCTATTTTTGGCCAAATTTAGATAAAAAAAGTGGGCCCCTTGTATTTTTTTTCAAATTTTGGCCCAAAATATATATTTTGTTTAACTCCTTCCGAAGAAGCCTGTGGGACAGGAGAAGCCATTCCAACTGGAATTTGGACGAAATTCACCTTAAATAAAACATTTGGTCAAAAATTTGAGGAAAAATCAAATAAAAATACATTTGTTTTGGTCAAAAATAGGTCATATCTCACCAAATCTTTGCAATTTTAGCTTTGTTTTTATGGATGATGTTCCTCTTGCAACAGAGATGATATTTAAGACGTTTGGAGACAAATCTATTTTTGGCCAAATTTAGATAAAAAAGGGGGAAACCCCTTGTATTTGTTTTCAAATTTTGGCCCAAAATAATAATTGTTTTAACTCATTCAGAAGAAGCCTATACGACAGGAGAAGCCATTCCAACTGTAATTTGGACGAAATTCACGTTAAATAAAACCTTTGGTCGAAAATTTGAGGAAAAATCTAATAAAAAATACTTTTCTTTTGGTCAAAAATAGGTCATATTTCACCAAATCTTTGCAATTTTAGCTTTGTTTTTATGGATTGATGTTCCTCTTGCATCAGAGATGATATTTAAGACGTTTGGAGACAAATCTATTTTTGGCCAAATTTAGATAAAAAAGTGGGCCCCTTGTATTTTTCTCAAATTTTGGCCCAAAATAATATTTTTTTAAACTCCTTCCGAAGAAGCCTGTGGGACAGGATAAGCCATTCCAACTGGAATTTTGACGAAATTCACGTTAAATAAAACATTTGGTCAAAAATTTAAGGAAAAATTAAAAAAAAATACGTTTTTTTGGGTCAAAAATAGGTCATATTTCATCAAATCTTTGCAATTTTGGCTTTGTTTTTTATGGATTGATGTTCCTCTTGCATCAGAGATGATATTTAAGACGTTTGGAGACAAATCTATTTTTGGCCAAATTTAGATAAAAAAGTGGGTTAACCCCTTGTATTTTTTTCAAATTTTGGCCCAAAATAATATTTTTTTTTTAACTCATTCAGAAGAAGCCTATAGGACAGGAGAAGCCATTCCAACTGGAATTTGGACGAAATTCAAGTTAAATAAAACATTAATGGTCGAAAATTTGAGAAATAATCATATAAAAAATAATTTTCTTTTGGTCAAAAATAAGTCATATTTCACCAAATCTTTGCAATTTTAGCTTTGTTTTTATGGATTGATGTTCCTCTTGCATCACAGATGATATTTAAGACGTTTGAGAGAAAAACCTATTTTTGGCCAAATTTAGATAAAAAAAGTGGGTTAACCCCTTGTATTTTTTTCAAATTTTGGCCCAAAATAACAATTTTTTAAACTCCTTCCGAAGAAGCCTATAGGACAGGAGAAGCCATTCCAACTGGAATTTGGACGAAATTCACGTTAAATAAAACCTTTGGTCAACAATTTGAGGAAAAATCAAATAAAAATACTTTTCTTTTGGGTCAAAAATAGGTCATATTTCACCAAATCTTTGCAATTTTAGCTTTGTTTTTATGGATTGATGTTCCTCTTGCATAAGAGATGATATTTAAGACGTTTGGAGACAAATCTATTTTTGGCCAAATTTAGATAAAAAAAGTGGGTTAACCCCTTTGTATTTTTTTTTCAAATGTTGGGCCCCAAAAAACAATTTTTTAAACTCCTTTCGAAGAAGCCTGTGGGACAGGAGAAGCCATTCCAACTGAAATTTGGACGAAATTCACGTTAAATAAAACATTTGGTCGGAAATTTTGAGGAAAAATCAAACAAAAAATACGTTTTTTCTGGGTCAAAAATAGGTCATATTTCATCAAATCTTTTGCAATTTTGGCTTTGTTTTTATGGATTGATGTTCCTCTTGCATCAGAGATGATATTTAAGACGTATGGAGAAAAATCTATTTTTGGCCAAATTTAAATAAAAAAATGGGTTAATCCCTTGTATTTTTTTCAAATTTTGGCCTAAAATAATATTTTTTTCAACTCCTTCAGAAGAAGCCTATAGGACAGGAGAAGCCATTCCAACTGGAATTTGGACGAAATTCACGTTAAATAAAACCTTTGGTCGAAAATTTGAGGGAAAAATCAAATAAAAATACTTCTCTTTTGGTCAAAAATAGGTCATATTTCACCAAATCTTTGCAATTTTAGCTTTGTTTTTATGGATTGATGTTCCTCTTGCATCAGAGATGATATTTAAGACGTTTGGAGAAAAATCTATTTTTGGCCAATTTTAAATAAAAAAATGGGTTTAACCCCTTGTATTTTTTTCAAATTTTGGCCCCAAATTAATATTTTTTTCAACTCCTTCAGAAGAAGCCTACAGGACAGGAGAAGCCATTCCAACTGGAATTTGGGACGAAATTCACGTTAAATAAAACATTTGGTCGAAAAATTTGAGGAAAAATCTAAAAAAAATACGTTTTTTTTGGGTCAAAAATAGGTCATATTTCATCAAATCTTTGCAATTTTAGCTTTGTTTTCATGGATTGATGTTCCTCTTGCATCAGAGATGATATTTAAGACGTTTGGAGAAAAAATTATTTTTGTCCAAATTTAGATAAAAAAGTGGGTTAACCTCTTGGTTTTTTTTTCAAATTTTGGCCCAAAATAATAATTTTTGTTAACTCATTCAGAAGAAGGCCTATAAGACAGGAGAAGCCATTCCAACTGGAATTTGGACGAAATTCACGTTAAATAAAACCTTTGGTCGAAAATTTGAGGAAAAATCAAATAAAAATACTTTTCTTTTGGTCAAAAATAGGTCATATTTCACCAAATCTTTGCAATTTTAGCTTTGTTTTTTATGGATTGATGTTCCTCTTGCATAAGAGATGATATTTAAGACGTTTTGGAAACAAATCTATTTTGGGCCAATTTTAAATAAAAAAAATGGGTTAACCCCTTGTATTTTTTTTCAAATTTGGGCCTAAAATAATTTTTTTTTAACTCCTTCAGAAGAAGCCTATAGGACAGGAGAAGCCATTCCAACTGAAATTGGGACAAAATTCAAGTTAAATAAAACATTTGGTCGAAAATTTGAGAGAAAAATCAAATAAAAATACAGGTTTTTTGGGTCAAAAAATAGGTCATATTTCACCAAATCTTTGCAATTTTAGCTTTGTTTTTATGAATTGATGTTCCTCTTTGCATCAGAGATGATATTTAAGACGTATGGAGAAAAATCTATTTTTGGCCAAATTTAAATAAAAAAAATGGGTTAATCCCTTGTATTTTTTTCAAATTTTGGCCTAAAATAATATTTTTTTCAACTCCTTCAGAAGAAGCCTATAGGACAGGAGAAGCCATTCCAACTGGAATTTGGACGAAATTCACGTTAAATAAAACATTTGGTCTAAAATTTGAGAAAAAAATCTAATAAAAATACGTTTTTCTGGGTCAAAAATAGGTCATATTTCACCAAATCTTTTGCAATTTTAGCTTTGTTTTTATGGATTGATGTTCCTCTTGCATCAGAGATGATATTTAAGACGTTTGGAGAGAAAAATCTATTTTTTGGCCAATTTTAAATAAAAAAAATGGGTTAACCCCTTGTATTTTTTTTCAAATTTGGGCCTAAAATAATATTTTTTTTCAACTCCTTCAGAAGAAGCTTATAGGACAGGAAAAGCCCATTCCAACTGGAATTGGGACAAAATTCAAGTTAAATAAAACATTTGGTCGAAAATTTGAGGAAAAATCAAATAAAAATACAGGTTTTTTGGTCACAAATAGGTCATATCTCACCAAATCTTTGCAATTTTAGCTTTGTTTTTCATGGATTGATGTTCCTCTTGCATCAGAGATGATATTTAAGACGTTTGGAGAAAAATATATTTTTGTCCAAATTTAGATAAAAAAGTGTGTTAACCCCTTGTATTTTTTTTCAAATTTTGGCCCAAATTAATATTTTTTTTTAAATCCTTCAGAAGAAGGCCTACAGGACAGGAGAAGCCATTCCAACTGGAATTTGGACGAAATTCACGTTAAATAAAACATTTGGTCGAAAATTTGAGGAAAAATCTAAACAAAATACGTTTTTTTTGGGTCAAAAATAGGTCATATTTCATCAAATCTTTGCAATTTTGGCTTTGTTTTCATGGATTGATGTTCCTCTTGCATCAGAGATGATATTTAAGACGTTTGGAGAAAAAAATTTTTTTGTCCAAATTTAGATAAAAAAGTGGGTTAACCTCTTGGTTTTTTTTCAAATTTTGGCCCAAATTAATATTTTTTAAAAATCCTTCAGAAGAAGGCTACAGGACAGGAGAAAGCCATTCCAACTGGAATTTGGACGAAATTCACGTTAAATAAAACATTTGGTCAAAAATTTAAGGAAAAATCAAATAAAAATACATTTTTTTTGGTCAAAAATAGGTCATATCTCACCAAATCTTTGCAATTTTAGCTTTGTTTTTATGGATGATGTTCCTCTTGAAAACACTATGAAAACAGTATGAAAACACTATGAAAACACTATGAAAACACTATGAAAACACTATGAAAACACAATGATGCTCAGATGGTTGGAATCTTGGTCAAATGATAGGATGCCTGGTCAGATGCTTGGATGCCTGGTCAGATGCTTGGATGCCTGGTCAGATGCTGGGATGCTTGGTCAGATTTTTGGATGCTTGGTCACATTTGTGGATGCTTGCTCGAATGCTTGGGGTTACGGTTAGGGTTAGGGTTAGGTTTAGGGGTTAGCTTTAGGGTTAGGGTTGGGGTTGGGGTTGGGGTTGGGGTTGGGGTTGGGGTTGGGGTTGGGGTTGGGGTTGGGGTTAGGGTGAGGGTTAGGGTTTTGATAAAAAGTGAAAACAGTATGAAAACAGTATAAAAACAGTATGAAAATAGTATGAAAACAGTATGAAAACACTACGAAAACACTATGAAAACACAATGATGCTCAGATGGTTGGAATCTTGGTCAAATGATAGGATGCCTGGTCAGATGCTTGGATGCCTGGTCAGATGCACTATAAAAACACTATAAAAACACTATAAAAACACTATAAAAAACACTATAAATTACACTATAAAAACACTATAAAAAACACTATAAAAAACACTATAAAAAACACTATGAAAAACACTATGAAAACACTATGAAAACACTATGAAAACACTATGAAAACACTATGAAAAACACTATGAAAACACTATTGAAACACTATAAAAACACTATGAAAACACTATGAAAACACTATGAAAAAACTATGAAAACACAATGAAAACACTATGAAAACACTATGAAAACACTGTGTTCATACTGTGGAATCAAGTATGTTCACGCTGTGAAAACACTATACAAACTATATTGAAACACCATGAAAACACCATGAAAAAACTATGAAAACACTATGAAAACACTATGAAAACACTATGAAAAACA